>CM023611.1:6610777-7178277 GCA_013358685.1 Antennarius maculatus | reverse complement strand
CACAGACACACACACACACACAAAAAAAAAACCTTTGCTACACTTTTATGATTGCTATATTATTACAGCTAACACATTATTAAGGAACTCAAGTATAACTCATTTAATATAGAATTTAGAAAGACACGTCAAACTCACCACAGCTCTTTAAGTGTTGCAGAAGGACTGTCTCCATCGCTTGTTATACTGGATGAAGTCCCTGGCAGTCTCCAAAGCATCTACTATTGCCTAAAAATCCCTGTGTGTGGGCACATATCAAACTATTTAGCCTTTTTTTGGTTTACAGTTGACCTCGGAGGTGTTTTTAAATTCTGGAGGCAGGAGAAAGATGTTTCACCACTGACAGATGAAATACGGATGGTGTGAAACAGTTTTAACAGCTTGGGTTTTTTTGGCAATGAGCTTTTATCACAGGATTTGCATTCGCTGTTAGAGCTACTGATGACAATGTGAGGCTTCAAAAGTCTGAATTGCATCTGGCAACATATCAAACTGAAAGTCAAAAATCCCTCTCCTATAGTTACATGAAGGGAGACAGGAAGTTGACCTTCCTCTTTTCAGCTGCAGATAAAAAACCAAGGCCAAGTGCTCCTGGCCTGCCACCACATGTAGGTCTGTGAACCTCAGACCCATTTTGCAATCAAGTAGATCCAGAACTTAGAAGTCCAGTTTTCTGAAAAGATCCACTGGACTAAGTCATGTTTTTGTAGGTTTTCCAGCATCCACTTTTTGCAGGGCGTTTCCACTGCCTGTACAACACAGGAGCATCTGTAAGTCTTTTGACTCCTTCACCAATTTCCCTTGTAAAAGTCATCAAAGACAAGATCTGACCTCTCTTGTTGAATAAAACTTTGAGTAACAACCACGACTTTCTGTGCATCCTGTAATGATATGTTTACAGTCTGCAGGGTCATTGACAGCTGTCCGCTGGGGGAAAAACACATCAGCACGAGGCTCAGGCCAAAGAATGTACTGCCAAAAAAATCCCCAAGCTTTCCTACTGACATCAGTTTGTGATTCTTTATTGATTTGTATCTTCAGAGAGGATAAGTGCGTATTAATTGTCAAGGATAGCTCTCACTGCTCCTGTACATGGAGTCCGTCTTGAACAGAGTTCAAAGGTCATTATTGCCTGGAGCCTTTTCATATTTTCAGATTTGAAACTTACGGATGTGTTTGTGTGACTGCTTCACAACATGCACCACCTCTCGCACAAACAGCCTAACACATTTGTGATTTTGTTTCTTGCAAACACAAATTGAGACAAACCGCAAAGCAACAGACACAGCAGCAGGACTGCACAGTTGAAAGCTTGCTGTAAGTCCAGTCAAATGACCAAACATGTCTGGGAAATGAAATCGTCACTAGGCACTTAGCTTGCAGCTTTTTACATGCATTTGATTTGGCATTTCATAATGAAGTTAAAGCTAGAACGTGCTCAGACTTTAACTTCTCTTAAATTTGAAGGGTTAGCTTTCGTGCCTATGAGTTCTTGGGTTATTGCAGCTTTTATATTTGTAGACTTTATTGCTTTCTGAGGATGAGTGGAGACAAAAAAAAGCAGAAGTGTACGAGATATGTTGCTGTCCAGAAGCCATGGATTAGGGGCCGACAATGAGATTGAAGTCATAGGTGACTGGGCGATGTGTTTTTGGTTGGGGACCAGACTCCAGTCATAGATTTTCTTGCTAATCAACAGGCCTCAAACACAGGTGTCCTTCCGCATTTTCCAATCAATTTGATTGGAGTCAAAAGCAGACAGCCTGACACAGATGGTGTGTGTGCGTGTGTGTGTGAATCAGGCCTAGGTTTCTGGTTGACTTGCTCCTGACTCAATTCTGAAGCCCTGGGACAAACTGAACCATACCCATTAGTGTGTTGTTGCATGTGACTGGAGTTTTGACTTCACCCGCTTGGAGCACTATCGAACTCTATCCAAATGAACCACAACTGAGGACATTATTGCCCGACGTACGGCCAATTTTGCCAACAAAGTTGTCCTGGTTACCCACAAGGGTGTGTGGCACTGCCAGCTGAGCAAAGCCATCAAATCCAATCAAGAATGAGGACAAGAATGATTGTCAGCCAGGCAGAGTAACAGTCAGATCTGAGTGGAAAGAGGAAGAATCATATTCAAAGAAAGCATTCGAGCGTTGTGGGTAATACAGTTATTTGCCCTTGTGGCCAGGAGTTGAATTCAATAGATGGGCAACGTGTTTATAGTCATCTGTCCAACATGAGGTTGCAGCGAAGAGATTTTTAGCTTAGTTTGGCACACAGACTGGAAACGGGAAAATGCTAACCTGCTTGCGTCTGCTATATCTCATATGTGAAAACCATACAAAAATCTTCCTGTAGCCTCATATTAAACAGACAGATATGAGGGTAGTAGGGATTTTCTAAGTTTTAAGGAAAGTAAATAATAATCCTATAAAATACTGGAACGAACCCTAACAGATCATCCTCCTTTGAATCTGACAGCCATTATTTAACCCTCTATTTCCCACCTGACTGTATTATTGTTGCTGTGATTACTTCTGTAATGTTATAATCTTTGACTGCTCTGGATGTAGACGTAGGCTGCGGGAGGTCCATCTGCAATCTCCTCCTCACTTCTTGTTCTCAGGGTTTTCTAATATGACACTGGCAGAAACAGGAAGATGTGTGAGTTCTCTGTTCACACACAGTCCTCCTCTTTATCACCGCTGGCTGCCTCCACCGCTCATTCTGGCGTGGCTGTAATTATCAGGTTATGTGGGACGAACTAATTTGTTCTGGAGTCTGTTTTCCCTTTTATTAATGCACACATACAGATAATAAACATGCAGATTTTTCAGATGGAAAAAATTACCATTTTGTTAGTTTTTACAGTTTTTAACACAAGGGTGGCCATTTTGTATTTACAAGTCCCACACAGCCCAACCTTATCAACCTTACAGTTGAAGCTGTTTATGGCTCAGTTTTATGGTACCCCTCTCCAAGTCTACCTCCACTATTAATTGGAGCTACTTCCCATTATACCAGATTAGCCTTTCCAATTGGGCATTTTTTCGTCAGCATTGTAAAAGCAACTCTGGCTGATGGTTGTCATTTATCCAGAGCTGCAGCAGACATTATTTGTTTCTACTTTTCCATGGTCTGTGGAATGTGCAATTACAGCAATTACGGATGAGAAGTTTCAGCTTCGGGCTACAAACCCACTCTGTCGGACATGTACAGGATGTGAACCTCTGCTGAACACAATCATAAAAACAAGAAACATTCACATTTACTCTGTTCTTTTTATTGTGTGCATTAATTATCCTGTCATCATTATTGATTGGCCAATTAAGAGAATAACAAATGAGGACTTAGACAGTGTAATTACAGAGGGAGGTTTAACACGGCCTCCATTAGACTGTCCGCCATGCTTTCTCTGCCTCTTCAGATGGCAGCGAGATGAGCCCGTTGTTTTGTGATGTCTTTGGACCATGCCGTGGGGAGCAGAATGCCTCAGCTAATTGTTTCCTCAGCTGTTCTGCAAAGAGGACTGTTTAGCATAGATTTATAATTTAAAAGTCTTAAATGCCCTCTGTTTCAAGAGTGTTTGCGGCTTTAATAAAAAAAAAAAAAAGCAGATAATAAGATAAAGAGTTTTCTGTGTAGAATCAATTGTCATGACAGAGAAGTTGTTTTTTTTTCCCTGACCACACACAAAAAGTGAACAATTTATGAATTCTGATTTATTTTTCATGCAAAGTTTTCTAAGTGAAAGAGGTGCCACATTTTTGTGCTGCCTGAAACCCTCAGCCAGGTGGTGAGTGGTGGATGGGGGTCGCTCAAAGTTTAGGACTGGTGCACCGCAGGCTGAGGCTTCATCGTGACTCCCAGGTGCAGATAGGTCTGGCTAGGATTGTGAGCGTGTTGTGTCTAGTGATCCAACTCACTGTTGACCTTTTTGGTATAACATGAAGACCACAGTCCTCACTTCACCTGAAACAAGTTCTGTGAACTCTTCAGCCAAGTTTTACATACTTTTAACCAGGTTCATGTTTATTCATAAAGCAATATATGTTTGGGGTATAAAGAAAAATATTGTAGCCCAAAACCAACTAGGAATCTTTTTTTTTTGGTGTCTGGCAGTAACTGTAACTGTTGGACAAAACATCTGATGTCCTGTTTGCTATGGTAATCCAGACTGTTAAGTACCTTGCAGAATGATTCCTGATATTTTACTTTATTATGCACATACATATATCATGAGATCTTTATCTGCACTTTTGTCCCTGCAATACAAGAGAAACAGATTAATTTAACAACAAGCTCCAGACACAATGAGCAAAACCACCAAACAAAACACACTGTGGTTTACAGATGAAGCGTTCATGCATATTTATGTAGTAAGTTGTTTTTTCCCTGCATCCATCTCTTGACAACATTTTGCAATTATTTATTAGATTCCATGTTTTAAGTAGAACAGGAAGACTATTTCAGGCAATAGTTGTTCACGAGCAAGTAACTGCTTATGAAAATAGATGGCAAACAGAGAGTAGCACGTATTTATTTCATCAAGGAAAGATAAATATAGCAAAAGCAGGCCCAGTGAATGATTGCTGCCTTTATAATGCATGATTTCGGCTCCCTCTGTTCGGCGGCGTCTGGGACAGTATCAGTGAGAACTGAGACGGATGAATGTGTGGAATGTACCCTGACGTCAGTGCATGTATCATGGCTTCAGTCACATGGCTAGGTAAACACTAGTAGCTGTTTGGGCTGGTGTGTGTGTGCGTGCGTGCGTGCGTGCGTGCGTGCGTGCGTGTGTGTGTTTGGTACCACTGCCTTGATTCAAATGGATCCATGGCAAACCCTCATTGTTGTTCTCTGAGTAAAAGAGTAAAAAACTTGCTCTGTATTTATAGTATATATTTTATCAGGGTTCTTTCTCTGTTTATACCACAGACTTACTAAGTTTTTAACAATGTTTTTTTCTAGTTTCTTGTTTGTTTTTCATGGTTTTGCACATCCTGAACATTGCATACAGGAGTACATACTGTATGTTTGTGCACATTAGCGTGAAACTGGTGCAATGCACTGGAAAATATAAAAAATGTCTACACCTGTACACAATTCCATACTTTAAGCACATTGACTTTATTGTTCAGTCACCTCTCGTACATTGAGTTTCTCAGTATTAAGGGCTGTCAGTTGAGTTATCAGGTGGTGACATCTATTGAATGGCAACACGCCATTCCTTCATTGTCAGCTTGTCTACTTGCTGTCGTCTTTTTTAAATAGGAGTCTTGCCATGTTGTTTCTCCATCTCCCGATAAGCACCCAGTCTTCACATTTTCGCCAGCGTCATTAGCCACCACCACCAGTTTCTGAATTCCAAATGTATGTCTTTCCACTCCTGAAAACCAATTTTAAGTTAAGGTTTTTTTTTAAAGACAAAGGAGAGTTCTTAAACATTGTTGTACCTGAACAGACCATTTTTTAAAAGCTATTTCACAGAAACATAATCAAATCATTCACGAGAAAGTAGATGGACTTGCTCTCATCTGGCCTAACCTCAAGCCTTCCTTTCTGGTCGGCATAAACTTAAACTGGATCTTAAACTGGATCAGACTCTCCTCACCAGGGATTTCCAAATTCCTCTTCAGTTGGAGGAAATCCTGTAGCATGAGTTCCTTCTGTCCAGAGGCACAATTGGAATAGTCCACTGCCACAAACACCCACTATGACCCCTCATCCAAACCCCTTTGAGACACTGCCGACATCTGGAAAGTGAAACCTGCAGAGGTTTTGAGACTAGAAATCCTGTACAACATCTCATGCAGGATGCGTATACGTACCTCCACCAGCGATGAGATGTTTTCATCGGTGTATGATGCTTTGTTTGTCTGTTGTTTGAGCAGGATTAAACAAAAACAATGAGGCAGATTTCACAATACTTGTTAGGAAGGTTGGGCATGTGCCAAGGAAGAACCCATTAGATTAGAATGTTCAGCTGAACATTTTCTGTTTGTCTTCATGAAGTTTATGTTGGAGTTGCAGCTTAATTGTTTGAATTGTAAATTGAAACTACACCAAATGCCCTGGTGTGTCAAAATGGCAGATAGTCTTCAAATTTTTCTGTCATCAGGATAAAATTTGGTCGATGACGTGAAATATTTAGCTCCTGATCATTTTTGTATGAACACCCTGCTGCTCTGTGTGTGGCCCAGCTACAGAGCTTTTAAGAAGAGCGCTGCTAAAAGCATATACAGTGCCTTGTGAAAGTATTGGCCCCCCAAGAACCCTTTGACATTTAGTCACATTTCAGGCTTCAAACTTAAAGATAACAAATTGAAAATATTTTTCAAGAAACAACAACATGTGAGACACAATCGTGAAGTGGAATCAAATTTATTCAACATTTTATATTGTGTTTACAAATAAAAAAGTGAAAAGTATGACGTGCAAAAAGTATTGGCCACCTTTGAGTTAATACTTTGTACAACCTCCTTTTGCAGCGATCACAGTACCAAGTCTTTTTGGTATGTCTCTATAAGTTTTTCACATCTTATGACCATTCTTTCTTACAAAACAGGTCAAATTCCTTAAGGTTTGATGGAGACTGTTTGTGCACAGCAATTTCCAGATCTTTCTACAGATGCTCTATTGGATTGAGGACTGGACTTTGGCTTGGCCATTCTAACACCTTTATATGGTTAGTTTTAAACCATTCCATTGTAGATTTGGCTTTATGTTTAGGATCATTGTCCTGTTGGAAGGTGAACCTTCGCCCCATCCTCAGGTCTTTTGCAGACTCCACCCAGTATTTGGCTCCATCGATCTTCCCATCAACTCTAACGATCATCAGAGTCCCTACAGAAGAAAATCAACCCCAGAGCATGATGCTGCCACCACCATGTTTGACAGTGGGGATGGTGTTTTCAGGGTGATGTGCAGTTTTACTTTTACGCCAAACGTAACGTTTTGCATTCAGCCCAAAAAGTTAAACTTTGGTCTCATCTGACCAGAGCACCGTGTTCCACATGTCATCTGTGTCTCCCATGTGGCTTCTTTCAAACTCCAAACGGACCTTTTTATGGTTTTCTTTCAGAAATGGCTTTCTTCTTGCCACTCTTCCATAAAGGCCAGACTTATTCAGAGTACGACTAATAGCTGCCTTATGGACAGATTGTCCCACCTCAGCTGTGTATGTCTGCAGGTCATCCATCGTGATCATGGGCCTCTTGGTTGCTTTTCTGCTTAGTTTCCTTCTTGTTTGGGCTGAAAGTTTAGAGGGACAGCCAGGTCTTGGTAGGTTTTCAATGTTTTTATGCTCTCTCCATTTTGATATTATTGCTCGCACAGTGCTCCGGGAGACGTTTAAATAATGTGAGATCTTCTTGTATTCCATTCCTGCTTTGAAGTTTTCCACAACTTTAACCCGGACCTGCCTGGTGTGTTTTTTGGTTTTTATGATGCTGTTTGTTCTCCAGTGTTCCTTTCACAGACGTCTGACACCATCACAGAGCAGGTGCATTTAAACTGAGACCAAATGACACATAGATGCACTCTGTTTGTCATTGTTAGTCATTTAGGTCAACATTGGATCATTCAGAAGTCATCAGGGAACTTCTGGAGTCAGTTAGCTGAGCTGAGAGAAAAGGGGGCCAATACTTTTGCACATCTTACTTTTCAGTTTTTATCTGTAAACACAATAGAAAATGTTGAATAAATTTAATTCCACTTCACAATTGTGTCTCACATGTGGTTTATTCTTAAAAAATATTTTCAGTTTGTTATCTTTAAGTTTGAAGCCTGAAATGTGGCAAAATGTCAAAAACTTCTTGGGGGGCCAATACTTTTGCAAGGTCCTGTATATACCTGTATATACCTTTGCCAAAGGCATAAATGTTGCACGACACAATGACATTGTATCATTACCACAATATCTTCAGTTATTATCACATCATATATCATTTAGGCAAGCAGTACAGAAAGCTTTGATAGAATACATGCTGTGTAGTGCTTGCTAAGCCTGAGTGAACCCATGTGACTTTGTGATTTTAGAAGGTGGTTTTCTCATAGAACCTGCAGTCAGTGTACTCAGAGTACAACCAGTATGTCTTAATGATTCTGGTCTTTCGAACCTAGAGGGAGGCCCAAAAGAGTGTGTCATAGAAGGTCATTTCTTGTTCTTGTTTCATTTCACAATCCCCACATACTGGTGGTTTGATTCTGGAGCTTTCTGATTTTCACTGGAAAAAACAAGCATTGCAAGCTAATGGTGAAAAACCGGCCCACAAGGTTGACCTGAGACGTACCTCTGGGAACAGGCTCTGTAATGCAAATCTCTCCACTTGCAAAAAGAGGAAGCAGAGATTTATGCCCCCACACATGTAAACATGCTGTTTATTAAAGTCTGGCATTCACACACTTTCATGTATGCGAACATTGATTGCATCAGTCTGTACATAGGTGTTGTCCTGACTGTACGTTTACGCTTCCACATCGGTGATTTATAAAGTATGTAGGGATGTGATTTAAAGGCTCATGGTTGAACGGGTAGTCTCTGTCTGTTTAGTGGGGTCTTGTGGGAATCGCCATGTGATTATGTGAATGTGCAGGTGAAATAGTGGGGGATGTGTGTGTGGTCTTCTCTCTGATGAGCACAGACAAAACAGAACACAGACCTTGCTGAGTCAAACTTGTGAATAAAAGATCAAATAATATATGCAGTGGAGGCAGCACGCATGCACAAACTCACATGCAGCTTTCATAACGTTGCCTGTGAGTGAACTCTTCTCATTCCCTATTCACTGAATTATCTTTCAGCAAAGCTAAAATTGGATCAAATAAAGCTTGAACAGTCTGACATCAAATAGTAGATTTTCATTAATCAACTAAAATTAGCACGGTTCAGACTTCTGTGTATTTGCTTCACTTCACATGTCGAGGTCAGGTCGGACGTGTTTTGTTGCTTAAACTGTTCATTAACTTTGAGAAACCCTTTTGACGTAGATCTCCTACTCCAAAAGAAATATTACCTCCTGTTCCAGTCAGACTTACGGCTTCATAAAAAAACATTTTTACAGTGGAACTGTAACACCCAGCCTTGTTGTCTGAGACCTGCGCTGTGCGCTAAACCAGCAAAATCTATCATTTTCATTGCTTAAATAAGTCCTGTGGACAACTGAGAGAGGAAAAATGTGTCTTAACCTTTTTTTATCGGCCTATAATCACCCTGCCTTTCATAATTTAGTTAATAAATGCTACTGAAAGATGCATGAATCAATATAACCATTTCCATTTTGTCATGCAAGTTTCGCTGGAAAATACCCAAGTGATTGAAGAAGCTGAGCGGCTGATGGATGATGTGGAACCCTTTCTTCATCCCAGTGCCGTCGTTTTTATTAAGGAATAAATAAGAAGAATAAATAAGAAGAGGTCAGAGTTGTTCCAAATAAGAAGACAAAAATTACATTTGAGCTAATAAGTTGTGCTCTTGATGGTTACCATCAGTTACCATCCAGCTACAGACACCTTTGGGGAAACCTACTGACCAGACCATGATTGTACTTCACATATAAATGAATTAGCATGTAATAGACTGACGTAACTCTTCCCATCAACTGTGAGTCCAGAGAATAGCTGCTATTATCAGCGTTCTGTCCACCATTTGTATCGTTAGTGAATTCAAGTACACAAAGCTCACTGGCACCTTGCAGACTGAACTGAGTAGAGACTTGTAAAACAAACAAACAAGTTAGTGCTGTGTTCCCTTCTCAGCTCTCCAGGCCCCAGCAGTAATCCTGACTGGACCATTATATATGGTGTTGGCATGTCGTCTCGAGGCGGGCCGCCAGGTCTGCTGAGCCAGATTCCCTCTTTTTCACCCAGCTGAAAGCTTGGAGCTGGGAAACTCACTGCTTGAGAAAGAGTCGGCCAGAGCTCACAAGCGTTGAGAAACACTAGTTATACAAATAATAACACAAAAAAATTAATGATGATAAAATTCGATGAGATGTCCACATGGCTGAGAATATTTGGTTGTGTTGTGATGAATATTTTACAGGTCAGAGTAGATCGTACAACTATTCAGTGCTTTCATTCTGGTAGAATGACAGACCCATCGCTGGCACAGAATTATACTGAGGGTTTATTCTGAGATCAAGCTAAGTTTCTCCCAGGAAACGTGAGGACGATGAATCCCATTAGTCACACTTTAGAAATTAGAAGAGTCTGAGCAAGAAAGCGTGAAAAGTAGGGGAGTGTTAAAGAGAAGCCAAAGTGCAGAAGCTGTGCTGTTGTGTGAAATTCATCATTCGACTGTATTTGTTCACGTGAGCCTTTTCAGTGCACATGCAAGTGTGCTTTTGTTCAGTGTGTGTGTGTGTGTGCGTGTTTACTTTGCAGGCATTAGACAGAGAATATGAGAGGGTGTGGATGCCAAATAGCTTTTAGGTGTGCATGTGCTAATCTTCGTATACACACAAGTGTGTTCTTAATTCGCTGCACATGGCCCCCTCAGCTTTGGCAGCCCACCTCAATAGTTCCCTTCCCTCCTGCGATGACGCAAATGGCCCAAGATGACTGACCCCCACGGTAAAACCTGTAAAACATTAGCCAGCATGAATAGGAATGACTCTCCAAACTCTCCCCTCAGCAGGCAGGTAGAGAAGGATTTATGAGGGTCCTCCCAGCAGCTGCTACGCTTGGGGTGGATGTGGTGGAGGAGACGGTGTGGCAGGGTTTTTGGAAGAGCCAGACAGTTTGGGTCAAAATTTTTTGTCTGCCTGAACCCAAGCTTTTCCACATTACATAAAACTACAGTTTTATTGTACAAAGTAAACACCCCTCTTAATTCTTAGACATTTAATATCTATTTTCCCTTCCCTTCTTGCATTACTATTGCCTTGTGTCCAATTAAAGTCTGGACTGTTATGCAGATATTTTCCAAGGAGGATAATAGTTATTTTAATGAAAATGTAAAAGAATGGGAAAAAGTAGAGAATTGGAAAGTAAATTCACCAATGGAGCGATCACCAAATAAAATGTTCCTTTTTTTTAAAGGTTTCTAAGTTAGTATGTGTGTTTTTACACACACACACACACACACACACACACACACACACACACACACACACACACACACACACACACACACACACACACACACACACACACACACACACACACACATTTAAACCAAGGTCAGAGGTCGTCACACTTTTGTGTTCCAAGTGTTTCAACAAGGTTTAGCAGAATTCTTCCATTGTGAAAATCCTTTTAAATATGCATCGTCATGATTCTTTAAAAAAAAATCACAAAGAAGGCAGTTTCCCAAAAATGACCCCAAGAAAAAACATTTTTATGGCACTAATCATGAGAACACCTCCACCTGGGGGTACAAAACAAGATTACACCTAATTTTCAAAGCCATCCAGGGCAATAAAGAGTCGACAGAAGCTCTAAGCATGAGTACAAGGGCCTTTGATTGTTACCTTGATGGTGTCCTGATGACTTGGCTGCTGTCGTCTCTGAAGCCGTCATATAGGGAGACTTTGTAGAATCTGTCCTACTTTCATCTTTGATGGTTGAAATGAAATTGAGTGCAGGAGGGAGTTGGAATATTTTTGACTGAGAGTAGTGATAAAAGAACAAAGGCGGAATAAGTAAGAAAATCTTCTGAGACCTCGGGGCAGCGGGTACGAGTCTGAGTGCATGTACTGTATGTGCTTTCACTGACACAAGTCGGCATATGTTGGAATCCATGTCTTTTCAAAGAGAACTGTAAGTTTAATTGGACAGAAAGCAACTGCATCAAACTGTAGGAGATCAAACTCCTGCAGTTTGATCTCCTGGCCTTTCAACACTGCTTCAATTAAACGAAAACTCTGTAAAATCAGCTTTCTTTCTTTCTTTTTTTTCTCTCCTCTTACACAAACACAAGCGCTTCTTCTTTGTCCTCAATGGCCATTCAGTTTGGATTTCAGTACAACCATTTTGCTAACACAGTTCCTGAATATCTACGTCAACGAACATCAACTACTCTCACATGAAGCTGGTAATGAGGAGCAAAATAGGACAAGGGAGGAAGAAAAAGAAGAATGAGGGCCTCGTCATTAATGAAAGATTAAGATACACTGCTCGTGGTGAAATAGCACTGGGCTATATTAGGACAAGAAGAGTTTCCGGTTACCTTCCCAGACGGATTTAGAAACGTGCCCTACACTGGGTTGCAGACAGTGGGTCGGGCTCTTGACGAGGCTTCGGGTTGATTAGTGTGAAAGTGGAGCTGTTCTGTGGGTCCTGCTGCCGCGGCGCCCACCACTTCACACCAACAGGGAAGTGGTTCTCAACTGGTTGTTGGTCGGTGCAAGTCAAACAACAAGTATATTCCAGTAGTTTGTTTGTGCTTTGAGACTGTGGTGTTTACCCAGTACCTCAGAGGCCCAGCAGTGTGCTGTGGGCTGTGGCTCGGAGCCACGGTGGTGGACGGGGCACGGCTGCACGCTGGCACCCACACTGCTGCCCTCTCAACACACTGGATGAGAGGAAGGCTGGGAGTTTACTTGGCTGCCGCTCTTTGGAGTCATAAATGCGCAGCACATTTGCACAGGGCAACCTTCATATTTTGGCTGGCTGCTTTCTTTGTATAACTCACTATTTCATTTGACCTACTTATGAGTACCCTTCCGATGATCTCTCTTAACACATATAAAGGTTTCTAAACAAACTCACCGAGCTGGATTTCCAAAGATCCTTCAAAATGGAAATCATCACTCTTTCGCAGAAGTTTCCGTCTGAGAGGGAC
The DNA here is from genome assembly GCA_013358685.1 of Antennarius maculatus. NCBI lineage: Eukaryota > Metazoa > Chordata > Actinopteri > Lophiiformes > Antennariidae > Antennarius > Antennarius maculatus. Next base: position 7,165,490 of record CM023611.1, on the reverse strand, counting down.
CACAGCGTAAGAATTCGGGGACAGGATCTACTCATGTTTTTGGATGAAGAAAAGCAAGGCTGAAGCTGATATTTGATAATATTCCTTGGATTCAGTTTGCCAAATTGAATTTATGTCTCTTCTGTTTGTCATGCAAACGTAAACGGTTGCAACAAACCCAGCACCTTCAATAATGCAACACCATTAAAGGTAACATGAAGGCAAATAAAAAAATATATCCCTAGGCCTATGTATAGTATTAAAAAACTGAAACGGAAATAGAGTTTTGAGCTTTAAATGAATCCAAATATACAAAACATTTTCTCATTAATTACACCAAACAGAAGAAATTCTTAGATACCCCTGTCTGCGATTTCCTCTTCCACCCTCTTACAACAAAGATTGGAATTTTGTTTTTGGTGCTCACATCACCTCTTTCCAGGAACAATCGTTTTATGACTCTGAATGTTCCATGAACCTCAATACGCACCAGCTTCATAGGTTCAAAATAGTTCCAAAGAAAACAGTTGACAAAGAGATTTGTAGGTTATCCGTGGTAAACGGAACGTTGTTCCTGGAAAGACACAACTTCGTAAAAGTTTTTGAAATGTAATTTCATTCATGTATTCATTAGTGGGATGAATAGAGGAAATCAAACAGGCATTTCAGATGCTAAATATGTGCCTGGATAGAAATGAGCTACCTCAGTCACTTCACCATTGTATATAGAGTAAATTGGGGGGGGAGGGCGTATTTGGCAAATGCCACCGGATAATTGGGTATATGGTCTAGACTGGTAGCCTTGATGACTTTAGCAAACTTGCAGAAAACATTACAAAGAGACTGACTCTATATGATGATACTGAACTAAGCTAAATCTGGTTAAAAGCAGAAGATGGCGCCTCCCTTGGAGGAAAAATAATAGGCTTACTTTATAAAATAAATCAATGACAATGTCTCTTTCCAGAAGGCATGACCCAGTTTCTCAAGAAAATCCACAGACCGTGTTGTAAGCAGTTTCAATTTGGAACTATTTCCTTTCCACATCAACATGCAGATGGAAGCCTAATCTATTTGACGATGATTTGCTAGCTATACCAGCTAAAGATGTAGCTCAACTGAGGAAAGAGCATGAGGTTTATTTTCTATACAATAAATAGTTCCTAGCTGCCCATACCAAGATCTTTAGATTGCCTTGAGTAACTGGGTCAGGATTTCTGTAAACAGACATTGCTGCTGAGTTTTTCACGTGTGTTTGTTGGTTCTTTGAGCACCGTAGGCAAACAGCCATCTGCTTCAATATACGGTATTTATGGAGAGGCAGCTATTATCGCCAAAAGTTAGCTACTCACACCAAAACAATATACAAAAAATAATACTAAAGGTGGGAGGAAAACAGCTGTCCCTACGGAGCCAATCCTTTTTCTTAAGAATATCACTCTCCAACATAAAATGACGTTGAAACTCCAGAATACGTTGACAGTCAAAATACCTTTGACCACATTGAGTGTGTCGTGTTTCTAGCTGGCTGTTGCATCATAATTGAAAGACATATGCTCACTTTCTAAGACAAAAAGTTTTTTTCTCCTGAGGCCTGGTCTCAGTCTCTTATGAATCACGACTATTGCTTTGAGCAATGGAAAGTCACTACTAGACCTGGCTCATTCTGAGTTGTGGGGCGGCATAATGAATCTTGCAGAGGATGAAACAGAGGGCATAACTTCTTCTGAGTTGTTATTTTTCCCAGTGGGTGCACTGGAGCTGTAGGACAAAAACAAATCCATTAGGAAATTTTACTGCTCGACTTGGTTGTGCTGCCTGTAGGGTGTCCATGAGAAGCGAGGAGATATCTAAGAAATCATTCATGTGTGGTTTTACCTCTCCAGACATAATATTGGCAATGAACTGTCACATGTTTTAAATGTAACCATAGACTCCCCCATCCTCCTGAAGCACTTTTTTTTTTAACCATCATTGTTCATACAAGATTAACTGGCCTTGTTTGGTTAGCTTTCTTCATTTCAGTCGTATATAAATAATTTGGCCTTGACAGGGTTGTCGTCTAGTCTTTTACTGATGCTGATGCCTTGTGTCTTTGAAGCAGAGATAATAATTGTATTCTAGGAATTTCTTGCTCAGTCCAACACGTCTGGTTTGAAGTCTGATGAAAACACTTTGAGCAATCTTTTGTTAGATAATTTCCACCTCTCTTATAAAAAGGAGCACTGTGGCAGTGGACTGACTAGACTGATTGGTTTAGTTCGTGGCACACCATTTACTTTATTTATTGATCAAGGTTTTTTGAGCCATTTTTAGGGGAGACAGCCTCTGCTGTGGAATGTTAAGTCACTTTGTGCAAGAGGCTATCTGCGGCGCTTTAATGTTGTGCTCGGCTTTAAATTTATGTGAGTTTTTTTTTTCTGTTTTGGCACAAAGACTCATGTAGACTTCTGTCTAGTCTGAGTCTGTCTGTCGGAGCAAGGGGGTGAAAGGTTGGATTAAACAAGACCATAAGACTGAGAAACAGTTTATGCAGAACCTGCAGAGTCGTATGGACACTGTGACCTTCTAATGGAGCAGGACTCCGCCATAATCGTGGAGCAGCAGCTGCTCGCTCCAACTCTGACAAGTTGTCAGAGCAGCAAAGAACAAGATAAATGACTATCCAGTTCTCTGACAGGACTGTTTACAGTCATTTACTTCTCTTACATGTAGCATTTAGGATTTCTAGCTCGGCTATTGCACGGAAAGGTTTGTTCACACTTGATGGAGCTTTAAAGTGGCCACATAACTGTGCATGTGATCAGAAGGTCTGCACTCTTGATAGCTGCAGTCTTCAGAAAAACGGTGGATATGAGCATGACAATGCAGAGAATATTGGCGATTGCTGTGATTGCGACCTTGCTTGCTTTCTGTCAGGGTCACCGCGTTCTGAGGAGCAGCAGTCACTGCTGTCAGAACTTTGGCCCGATGATGAGGTGTACAATAAAAGTCCAACAAAGCAGCCAAAAGATAAAAACCTGTGTCCTGTCTGGTTGAACACATCAAGGTCATATTTGATCATCAAAATGTATCCAAGACTCCAAGATTCAAAGAACTGGACTTACATGTCACTCCCAACAGGCTATGAAAACATATTTTCTCAATCAATTTCTTCTGAATGGATAAGATATTTTTCCTAACTTTAAATTTTTCACAGACCAGATAGATGTTTTTGGTTATGTTTTCAGCGCATGACAATGTGAAACTTGAATCTAATCAGTTTGTTGTGATGTAACAAACAAAAATGTAAAATCTATAAGATCTATCAATGGACCAATCAGTTAGTCATCCAATCACAGCCGTTCCAGTTGACACGCTGAAAGGTTGAACATCAATGTCGATGCCACATGGCCTGTATTTTAACAGTATTTAATAAAAACCCATTAGGTAATTTAAAAATATATAATCTAAACTCACTTATTCTCAGGCAATAATCACTTCACGTTTGTATTATTTGTATAAAACCAAGCTCTACTATGGGAAAACAAAGGAACCCTTTTGTCTCGTCAGCACCACAGACTGAAACCCAGTGTTTTCCCAGTGTTTCCACTCACTGCGTGACACATGTCGATGACCTCTACCTACACAGTGAATTACACCTGAATAATCAGTTGGCTCTTATACTGAGTCCCCTTGCCTCAGTGTGTGCTGCAGTAATTTGCCACAGAGACATGCTGGGTTTCTCTGGGTCTCCGGACCAGTAAGCTGACAAACAGAGCCAGGGAGCTTTAATGGTGACTTCGTTTTCATACATGTTCACCAAAAAAATCTGTTGTGGAAATGCACTGACTCTGAAGAAATCCGCCTGAGGCAGTGAGTAGGAGCTAAACTCTACCAAAACGCACCAGATCAATGCGCTTAGTGGCAAGTTAAACCAAAACAGATCCGCTTTTATGTTTAGGAGTATTTCAAATTGTCGTCACACTGCCTCTTCGCGTCACACGCCCCTTTTCCACTACATTATACTGTATCTCCATTATGGTTTTGCCTTTGTGAGGCGGCAAGTCATAGGACAGAAACAGGATTTGCGCATTGTGGTTTGAGCATGTCTCTCTTTTCCAACAGATGCTGCCTCGCTCAGAATGGGACCACAAGAGAGGCTCCCGAGGATCACAGGTTGGAACTGTCCACTGAAACAAGAGACACACCAATAATATAAACACTAAGACACAGCTGGCAGGAAGATGCATACTCTTAGAAACTAGTGCCCGGATCTCGATCACTACACGCACCTTATAAATGATGTTAACAGCAGAAGTCCTGCCACTAACAGGCCTGTTCACCCTCTCATTTTAGCTGTGGTTAAACAGCATGTCCAGAGGTGTTACTTCCCACCAGTCATTGTTGCGCTCTGTTAGTCTAAAGGACGTAGGTCTGCAATTTGGCTCTGCAGAAGCCATTAAAGGCCAGGGAATTGAAACTAGAACGACTCTTCACAGAGGGCACAGTTTGTAGAGGGCAGACACACACACACACACGCACACACACACACACACACACACACACACACACACACACAGCCACATCCTTGAGATTACCTTTCCCATCTTTGGGAGGGGGTGCGCATGTTTGGGAATTGATGTATTGAGCCAAAGCAGAGCCACAGGGCAGTGCTCTGGAGAACATAAAGAACAAACAATGCCCTAGGTGTTGGCAAGGCCATACAGTGTGTGTGTGTGTGTGTGTGTGTGTGCGTGTGTGTGTGTGTGTGTGTGTGTGTGTGTGTGTGTGTGTGTGTGTGTGTGTGTGTGTTCTCTGGACTGCATGTTCTCCCATCAGGGCAATGAATGAAAAGACAATTTGTCTGCAGTGACAACGTGTGTTTGGACAGCAAATAAATACCGAACAATTGTGGTTTGGAGAAAATCAGAAAAGAGAAATGTTCAAAAAGTATTTGAGCCTTTTTGAAATATCGTTCTCATTACGTTACGTCGGTTGGTAAGCAAACACATATTTTTTGATTGATGCATTCCGTAAGCTGCCATTTAGAGTCAGTGGTCAGTTCAGTCTTTTTTCTTTTTATTTGGATTGGTCCGTTGTGTTTGTCAGTGGGATCCTGTAATAGTCCAGAGACTGACGAGACGTGTGAGGAGTCAAGGCTTATTTTGGCAACCTTTTCCATCTCCTGGCTGTTTTCCCTTGGCTCTGCTCTCTTGGACCATGTTGTTGGTGGGAGAGGCCTGCAGCACTTCAGTATGGTGTGCATTGCACCTAGAGTGTGTAAATCACACACTCCGTTCCTTAGCTGGTGACCAGAGTGTTTGATTAATCTCTACTGTGTCGTATTCGCCAACATGCACACATTAGCAGGCTCATTTTCCAAACCACCTCTTTTTTCCCCTTTCTGAAGCTTGCCGTGGATGTTTTAGCTTAGGAATTGACAGTGAAGTTATGTATGGAAAGAGCTGTTTAAATATTTGTATTCGACTTGAAAAACACATTGGTTTTGGAACTTTACCCAGAGAGATTATCAGAGAAAAGAGCGCTTGTAGGTCTGGATCTTGTGACTGTTATTCTAAATTACTGCAAGGCTAGAAGAGTGGTCTGTGAGGCAGACAAGCCATGACATTGCAGTCATGTTGAAGAGGACTCAAAATTACTGTGCACACTTCAAACACTTGAGATCGGTGTTTCATAAAATGTGGGTTTGCAAGTTCAAAAAGGTCACTGCCCTTTTTGTCATTGGTACCATCGTGATGATCTAGTGGAATATTTTCTTTAAAACTGGGTCCTGTGGCAAGGCTAAATACACTGACTGCAAAAACATGGATTTTCCTGGGAAATATTTAAATCTGCCACAAATGATACAGAGGCACTAGCAGATTTCAAACTCCCAAGTTTTTATAACATGCAACAATAAAACACCTCTGAGCTGTTTCACCTCTTGCATCCTTTTTGTTTGCCACGTGCTTTTCTCTCTGTCTCTGCTTTTTCTAATCTCAGCTGGCTCCTGTTGCACGAATGAAACCCCCTAAAATAGGTGGGAGGAAAAACAAAGCTTTCCTTGGAGATGAGATGGCTACATGTTCGGGGTCAATGGATTTGACCTCTACCAGTAAATCTTTAATGAGGCAGTCATTTCTTTTTTTGTTTTGTTTTGTCCCTCGACGGCCCCCAACACACTCCGTTTTGATAAAATATGTAATAGTGTAATTGCTTCCTGGCTACGGTCTCAAACCTGGCTCAGGATGGCTTTGGTATAGCTGACGGAGGGAGGGGGGGTCATGGCAATAGTGTAGGAGATTATTTGGAAAATGGAAGTGATGCTGGGTGTAGTTTTGTCTGTAGGAGTCGAGGCAGAGAGCGAGGAGTGTCTCAGTGGAGGTTTGTGTTACCGCACCGCTGTGATTCATACTGTATCACTGCCCTGTTATTTTAAATTGAGAACATCGCCATCTCCCAGGCTCCTCCTTGCCTAATCCATCTTGACAGTTGTAATTAGGGCCATTACACTAAATCTAATGCTACTGATATAGAACACTGCATAGTAGTGATTTTCAATGCAAAGAAATCAAACTGGAAGCAACTAAGTATTTCTTAAAGGTCTTCTCCAGCACATTGATCAGAACACTCCTGTATGGCTAAGAGTTTTTGGATTTATGTGAGGGGTTGGTTGTCAAGTATGCATTTATGCTTTGTGAAGAGCCAGTATAGCTTACATTATTGAAATGTGTTCACTAAGAGAATCAGTCATTCTACAGTAAGCCTCTGAGGCATTTGTCCATTATATCCTCACTGTTGCACAATTTTTAGAAGCCCACATATCACAAAAGGCTTTTTTACTAGAGTCTTAGTGGACTGCATGTTTAGATGAGGGAGCCGAGGGGTTAAAAGTGCATGAAATGGACCATCTCAAAAATGGCAAAAATGTGACCCCTCTGTCTATGTATGTCATTAATAATCATCACTAGACAGAAGGATCAACGCTTTGTTTGTTGCACCGAATGCACTTCATCTGTCTCCTTCAGAGTTATTGGCAAAAAGTATGTGGACACAGCAGAAACAACAACAATTCTTCCATTGCTTGCAACACTCAGTGACGTTGTTTGTGATAAATTGTGTTTTTGTAAAATTTACATTTTGTCCAAACATCTAAATTGATGGGTACAAGTTAGAATATCAGACGCATGACTGCATACCTTCCATTTCAATGTGATTATGAATTTTATATACCCTATCATCCATGGATGTTAGTTATCGATCTGAAATCACAGCATGAATGAGCTCAAACCTTTGTGGATAAAACTCCATTGATCTGGTTCAATGCCCTGATTATGCCAGCATTGATTTGTAATTATTTTTTTCATTTAGGAGCACATTTCTCCAGATGAAACTACACACAAAGCTGTGTAGGTTCTTGAGAGTAGAAACGGCTTTTCACTCTTCGGGAGTGACTGCTGGTTTGTTTTGACTGGCCTTTGCTTTGGTTTACTTGAACTGCCGTGCGTGTGTTAATCTATGGCGTGTCTATTGACGGTCTGTTCTAAACTGTGTTCACGTATGCAAATAAGACCACTGATGATGCACATCTCTGTGATTAGCACTAAAATCAATCACACACTGTTCACATGCCTGGTGCCGAATTTGTCTTGGTGTGTTTAGAGATAGTAAAATCTGTTTATTGATGCTGTTAGTCCGGTTTATCAAAAACCAAATATCACACAGATTTGTGTTCATTTTGTCACATGGGTCAGGTTAGGGGAATGAGAGTATGTTTGTTGTTTTCTGGCATTGGTAAAATCAGAAAACATTTATCTTAACAAAATCAAATTGCATATTAATTTATTTATTTGTAATAACCGTGGCGTAAATCATAAATATTCATATTTGTAAATTTCCTTTCAAAAACCAGTCAAAAACCACAGCTGCATGTCAGACCAATTGCTTAACATTTTTGGAAATACCACAGTTTGCTTTTTTCACAAAGTGACATGTGATGATTAATATGTTTAAATCTGAAAGGTCAAATATGAAAGTAAAGTAAACGAATAAGAGTAAATGAATGAGATTTACAGAAACAAATTGGCATTTTTTTTGTTCACTCTGGCTGCATCCTGACTCTAAGAGCAGCATCTTCCTGTGTAACGCTTGACAAAAAGGCAAACAAATGGATTTCCCAAAATATCAGATGATACTAATCATTGCCCTGCAGTACTGTTTGGTTGTGACAGTGGCTTAAATGCAAAAATGAAAATTTTAATATGGTACCCCGCATTTGTGACAATACAGTCATTCATTATATCAAAGTTTTGGCAGTCTAAATTACAATCATTTTAATTCCTGTGCTTAATGGAATTTGTAAGCACTGCAGATGTTTCCATGGTGATAACATCTTCCACAGTTTACTCACTTCATCAAAACGTCTGTCCAATGACATTTATCCGGGCCACACAGTGCTTTTTTATCCCAACAAGGGGCCAGTGTACCGAATGAATGTAGCCCTCAGTTTTTTTTTTGTTACAAACCATCCGATGATGCACAAATTAAAAGCTGTAGGTTTTTAGAAGATAAAGGACGTGTCGCCCACCCGGCACTCAGCAATCGGCTATGGAAATTTAAGAAGCTTGAAAGACCTGCCTTTATATTACTGTACTTGTTTTTCTATGTGTCAGCTTTGATTAATAGAGTAAAGCTTTAAATATTATGGGGAGATATTCAAATTTTGGGGTTGTGGTGTGTGGACTTACAGTATGTAGTTTGCAGAAATTGGCCTTGAGTTTCTGTTTTTACATTCATGCAGGTTTAATCCTGACCAAAGCCAGTTGTTTTTTCTACTTTCTTCTTCAAACCCCTTTTTAGCAATCTAATAAATCAGGCTGCAAATGAGCTGAAAGGCAGGTGTTTACATCTTATCCTCAAAGCATTCACTAGAGCAGAGAATGAGAGGAGGGGGACGAGAAAGAGAAGACTTAGATGGAGGGAGGTATGGGACGGAGACAGTACTCGTTTGTCCAGATTTGTTGCTTCAGCCGTCCCACAGGATGACTCCTTGTCTTTGAAAAATTATTTCCTTGCTCAAAGAGAGATCATGTGACAATTCCATCAATAAACGCGTGTCACCGTGACGGAATGCCCCCACAACCAATGAACACACATCCTTTGTATTATTGCAGATCAACAGAGATTGTATAAATACAATGACTTATCTGATATGACCAGGAAAATAAAATGCAAAACCTTCAACGTTCCCACAAGTGAAGACACAAGCGTTGTTCAGGTTTTGCCACTTAGCCAGTGCAAACACAATAATTCTGGGTGCCTTGCAGCTGGTGTCAAAGTGAACGAAAGATTGGGGGAGAAATATCTGATAACATTCTTCAGTGTGAACTCGTGAGTGTATTAGATAAGTTTGCTGGCAGCCAACACTGATTTATCTTTAGTTGTGGTTGTCCAACTGCTCCTGGCACAGCAATTATGCTGGTTGTGAACTTTTCACTTCATCCTTTCAAAAACAAGAAGGTCTCACTCCTTCAAAGCCGCTGGGCAGGCGGCCGGAAACAGACCACGACCGTTGACAGTCTGAAGCCTCAGAAGTGAGGAAGTCAAAGGTCATGTTCTACCCTAGACTCTTGGTAATGAATCCATTCATTAAGTGTCGAATATTGCACTGCTGCATGACACAGTTGTTCAGATGTCTGAAAGGCTGCAAGTACGTCAGCTTCAGTGGCTCCTCTTTTCCTTCCCATCCTTTTTTTTTTTTTACTCTGAGCTTAAAGGAGCCATATATGGTCTCAAATAAAGCATTTGAAGTGAGGAACTGAAAATACTAAAATACACATAACAGAGCATCTCAGAATCTCAGTCTGACACGGATAGAATATTTATTCTGTAATAGTGCTCTGAGATGCATCTGCTGTTGTTTTCTTATTTTTGTAAGATAGAAAGAAAGTAACATACTTTATTGATCTCCATAGGACAATGATTTTTTTCCACTGTTTTTTCTGTTTTCACACACGTATATGTACAGGCCCCTACACACACACAAACACACAAGGGGGCCTGTAGGCATGCAAAAGGGGAAAGGGTGATGGTAGAACAGTGGGTAGCTATATTGTGTTTGCCCCAAAGGCAAGGAGGATGGTGCCTTGCTCAAGAGCACTTCGGCAATGCTCCGGAAGTGAACTGGCACCTCTCCACATGGGTCTTGAGCCTACCACCCTCCGGTCCCCAGCTCAAGGCCACGCAGTAAAGAGATGTTGGAGTATTTTTTATAGCATCATTCACTTTGTCTTGTGCCATGTTTATTTCTCCAAATTAACTTCAACCTCAAACACAATTTATTTTTGAACATTGAAATAGAAAATGCCTGTGACTTGTTTCTATCAACTCCATTTGAATGTGTATTTTTCGCAAAATCCAGTAATGAAATGTTAAATTGTCTTAATGCGAAAATCTCTAACGTAAGACTTCAGCTTAAACAATTCACCAGGAAGCAGTACCCTGACCGATTTGCATCAGCTCCCAGATTAACCACAGCAGCAATAATGGTCTCATTTCCCTTTCTCCCTGTTACCCCGCAGTCGTCAGGCACGACCGTCATGGTGGACATAGCAGTGATGGGAGAAGCTCACGGACTAATCACGGACCTGCTAGCTGACCCCTCTCTGCCCCCCAATACCTGTACCTCTCTTCGTGCCGTCAGCAACCTGCTAACAACCCAACTCACATTCCAACCTCTGCACCGGCCACGCCCTGTTCCTCTGCTTAACCCCAGCGATGCCTACACGCTCTCCGACTCAGAAGAGGGGCCTGAGAAAGGAGAGAAAACATCCATCCACAAGGTAAGGAAACAGATGAAGATCAAGTGTCCTGTTTTACACCTCACTGGTGTGCAGTACTAGGAAGTCTGCATGATAGCGAACATATTTTACCCAAATATCAAGAGTCTGAATGGTTAATCTCAAATAGTCAGGGCCTAGACAAATAAAGATTTGTTTTTAGAAATATCTGAAAATAATCCTTAGATGGAAATGCAGTCTGGTTTATTACAGTCAAATGATTTATACAGCACACGGCGCACACATGTTAATATTTCAGTCCATGTTTCAGCTAATGAGCGCTTCCTGCTCTCAGAGCTTTTAGCATCAAATGAAGGAGAATATTTTCATAGAGTTGAGTGAAGAAAAATAGAGTGCGTCTACTGCTCGGAGCACTGTTCTCCCTTTCATAGCCACAGCTGTGTCAACATGATAGATGTGTGGAGCCAGACGGTGTGGATGTGTATATGTGAGTTGAGCAGAAGTGGAGAGGCTACACAAAGGTGAACGCACCTCTTAAAAGGTAGCAAAGATGTACATGGTTGTGTCTACAAAATTGAACCCCTCCATGATTACAGCAACATTTATGTACCCGAGGAAGATGCCTCTCCCGGCCGACTTGGACGCTGGAGTGTGGTTGATGCCTGCCAAGCCATTAAGCCGATCGCTTGGTTAACAGGTGTATTTTTACACCGTTTGAACTTTGTAAAAGTATCTTCGACAAACTGTGCCTGTTGAGTGGCCAGTGAGGCTGCACTGATTAAGACTCCACTCCCCAGAGATGCCTTGCCTTGACTCTAACTGCCCAGGAGGAGAATAGGAGGAGTGGAGCGATTAATGCAGGAGTGGAAAGCCCTGCGCTTGCTTTTCTGTCTCCTGGCTAAGAGTCTGATGTCCATCATGGTGCAAACTGATGCCTTTCAAGCACTTTTTCTAAAATCTTTTTTTTTTTATTAATCCAACACGGCACATGTTCTCCAAAATAATTTTTAAAAAGGCCAGTCAGTTAGTCCATACTATTCAAACAAGGCTAAACACAATCTGATTTCACGTTTCTCACATTAACACTTACGACATGAGCCCAGCTGCAGAATTGAATCAATATTGGCAACAGCAAAGATCAACTGTATTTTTTTCCTTTTCTATGAGGATGGCTGGATGTGTGTGTTTCTTTCATTTATTTTTGGTTCTCATGTGTGTCTGCATGAATTGATTGGAAATATTTTGCTTGAAAATCATACCATTAAATTCACTTTTTCCACTCTAAAAATCATGAGTTTACTGAATATTTTTAAGGGATTTTAGTATGAACAAAAAGACACATTTGCAGTATTTGCAGGAACTGCATCTATGCAACTGTATGTGTACTGATTGTGCTTTTGTGCGTGAATGCATTTCTTATGTCTGGATTTGTCCTGACAAATAAGCTGTCCTGCAATCAGTCACTTTTACAACCACATTCTAAAATCAAGCAGATTGAATTAAATTCACACCATAGCCTCCAAAGTGACCGTAAGTCAGTGAAATGTTCTGTTAAGTGACCGGCAGTGTATGTGAGTGTGTCTGCTTGCGCTCAGTGGTGAATAGACTCATTCAGGATTCTGAGGAGATCTTTACTAGGTCACTCTGCAGATGAGAGAGAGAGAGAGAGAGAGAGAGAGCGCTTTCCATGTTTAGCGCTGCCATGCCAAGATGCAGCATGGCACTGAGCAGATGGAGGCATCACAAGGGCACAGACTTCTGGGAGTCCCTCCGAAAGAGCAAAGAAAAGACGAAGATGAAGGAAGAGACGGATAGAATGGGACAAAAGAGAGAATGAAAAGCAGAGAGGCTGAATCTTTATGATCAAATATATCTGTACACATCAACACTGATGTGTCTAATGATGAACCAAGAGGGGCATCACTGGTTCGGCTCCTTGCCAAAAACCTCCAGCTGGTTTCGAATCTCTTTTGGTTCAAGGAAGAAAAAAAAATCACAAATGTGCCCCATATTGGAAACTGTTCCAGGATATATTGGGCAGTTTTAGGAAAAACAACTGTGTGATCCAGATGATGATACTGACTACAGAGAAAGAAGCTTATTTACATTGTCTTACGTGTGTGTGTGTGTGGGGGGGGGGGGGTTACAAAGACAAACATGAGTACATGAGTGCATTTACATGAGTGCATTGTAAAATCTGAAGTTAGTTATGAATTATAATTTACTTCACGTGTGTGTGTGCACGCGCACGTGTGTGTGCGCGGGTGTGTGTGTGTTTGTGTTGGGTGTGTGTGTGTTGGGGAAGAGGGGGGATATTTTTTGTGTAAACTGTTTTTTGTACTGTTTTTATGTGAAGCACTTTGGGTTACTCATTTTGTATGAAAAGCGCTTTATAAATAAAGTTTGATTGATTGATTGATTCAAAATGTAATGAAGATTTTCCCTGTGTGTGTGTGTGTATGTGTGTGTGTGTCTGTGTGTGCATACATGTGCAGCGTCTCAGGAGGAGTCTCCATCCCGGTCTTCTACGAAGGATCTCCTCCACATGGACCACAACCACCTCCGCCACAGGCCTGCCTACCATCGAACCCGGGCCCGTCCGAAGGGATCGCAGCGCCAGCATCAAACCCTACCATGAAACACTCACCTGCAGGTACCAGATCTGCAGCTGAATGACTGATCATTCACATAATCTGCTATTCGGTCTTTCACTTTCTCCTGTCCTGTCCTCTGTGACTTACTGATAGTCGTTCTGCAGTTGTAGATTTGGCAAATAAACAGCTTTCTGCTTTGGTTTTTCTTCCAGATTATATAAACAGAATTGCTTTGATACAAGCAAAGCAGTGGAATTTTTGTATTTTAAGTACACTAACTGGGTCTCGTTGTACTTAATCATACTATGGATTCATCCTACAGACTTGAACAGTCAGTCAGTCACAGACACATCACTCTGAAGTGGTTTATTTCCAGTGATGTGGCAGCGGTTATGCCAGAGACGTCAGCGTGAGTGGACAGTAATGGTGCAGCCGTTCCTAATGAGATGTGTGTGCAATGGGAGCCAGAATGGAAATATGCCCCACAGGCACATGCATTAACATGACTAACTAAGATCGTCTCTGGGCACATAAAGCAGGCGATAGCACGAGACACGTCACACTGCTGAAGTAGATCTGCATGTGGCTCCTGTGTGAGTTAGATTGTTATTCTAGCTTTGCGGAATAGAGACGGTGAAGGTTCTAGTTGTCAATGTTTCATTGTTGTGTGTGTGTGTGTGTGTGTGTGTGTGTGTGTGTGTGTGTGTGTGTGTGTGTAGGATGTATTTTTTGGTGGAGTTGATGCAAGGAGAGATTTTTTTGGTGAATGCTGTAGAGAAAATCTGGTGGGATATGGATCAATTGTGTTCAGTAAGAATACTCATGCAGACATGACAAGACAGAAAACAATTGTTTTCATTTCTGTTGTTTTCTTTTTGTTTCATTTTTTTTAATGTTGCTGTATAAATCATACTGATTTATTAAATTTACAATACATAGAGGGGCTTAATTTACTAGTCATGATTGCTAATTGAAATAATTCTGCTTCATTTACAGTCATCAGTGCAGATATTGCATTCTTTACAATTACTTTGTGATTGCTGGGTTGTTGTGTTTGGAATATCATCCAAGAGCTCAGGAAAATTAATGTTTTTTTATGTCTTTTAAAGGAGTTGAAAATAGAGATGAAAATGTTCGGCTGTCCGTGGTCCTGCCTACTTGAATGTGATTTATTGAGCATGTTTTTAGGATGCGTGTCCAGATGCAGTACAACACAGCTTGTTTTGTATTGTACAGTACTCCCTGGTGTTAAAAGATTAATTATGCCCCAACAAAAAAGAGTCTCTTTGCGTTTCATCTACCTTTCCAGCTTCTCCCTTGTCAAGTTCATGTCACAGGCACAGAGGTCTTCTGATAGCGGTCAGGGTTTAGATTTTTTAAAAAAAATCTAAACCCTGACCCTGGGGGGGGGGGGTTGTACAGACTCAGCATGTGAAACTATGGGAGATCATTTGTGTTTGTTTTTATGTCTTGTTCAAAGTTAGATTAGTTCTCAAATGTTGAAGGAAAACTTTTATCTCAAAGTTATACTGGAGCTTAATTTTTTATGTGTAGATGAATCTCCAAGAAGAAATGTCTGATGTTTTGCTCAAAGACACTCTGAAAACAGCCTGCAGGAGTTCATACCATACAGTCTCAGCCGGGGACACACTTTGTGTTGTTGAGTTACAATTATTTGACAATGTACACACACACACGCACGCACGCACACACACACACACACACACACACATATGACAACAACAATATGTGTATTTTCTTCCCCATTTTTAGAGTTTTAAAATTAAAAAACTTTCCACTCCATTACATGAAGTTTGTAAAACAGCATGTGCCCAATTGCATATACTACAATTGCATGACCTAATTCCTATTTTTGATGAATTCAGAAAAAAAAATTTGTGTTATTTGCTGAGACAAAATTGTTTACAGAAGAATTGTCATTAGCTTTTTTTTACCCACTTCAGTTCAGGCAGTAGAGACAAAAACACCTATCACAGTACAGAAAGTGGTGACCGCATAAATAGATTAATGGAGATTCCTGTATGGTCTGATGTCTTCACATCCCGCTTCAAAAAACTGAATGCACAATATTTACAACACTTCATTATACTTCTTCTTTTCCTTTTGGCTTTTCCCTTCAGGGGTCGCCACAGCGAATCAACCGCCTCCATCTAACCCTGTCCTTTGCATCCTCTTCTCTCACACCAACTACCTTCATGTCCTCTTTCACTACATCCATAAACCTCCTCTTTGGTCTTCCTCTAGGCCTCCTGCCTGGCAGTTCAAAACTCAGCATCCTTCTACCAATATATTCACTATCTCTCCTCTGGACATGTCCAAACCATCTCAGTCTGGCCTCTCTGACTTTATCTCCAAAACCTCTAACATGTGCTGTCCCTCTGATGTACTCATTCCTGATCCTATCCTTCCTGGTCACTCCCAGAGAGAACCTCAGCATCTTCATCTCTGCTACCTCCAGCTCTGCCTCCTGTCTTTTCCTCAGTGACACTGTCTCTAGACCAAACAACATCGCTGGTCTCACCACAGTTTTGTACACCTTTCCTTTCATTTTAGCTGAAACTCTTCTATCACACATCACACCTGACACTTTCCTCCACCCATTCCATCCTGCCTGGACACGCTTCTTCACCTCTTTTCCCCACTCTCCATTGCTCTGGACTGTTGACCCCAAGTACTTAAAATCCTCCACCTTCTTGATCTCTTCTCCCTGTAACCTCACTCTTCCACTTTGGTCCCTCTCATTCACACACATGTACTCTGTCTTACTGCGGCTAACCTTCATTCCTCTCCTTTCCAGGGCAAACCTCCACTTCTCTAGCTTCTCCTCCACCTCGTCCCTACTCTCACTGCAGATCACAATGTCATCTGCAAACATCATAGTCCATGGAGATTCCTGTCTAACCTCGTCTGTCAGCCTGTCCATCACCATAGCGAACAAGAAGGGGCTCAGAGCTGATCCCTGATGCAGTCCCACCTCCACCTTGAACTCCTCTGTCACACCTACAGCACACCTCACCACTGTCTTACAGTCCTCATACATGTCCTGCACCGCTCTAACATACTTCTCTGACACTCCAGACTTCCTCATACAATACCACAGTTCCTCTCTGGGCACCCTGTCATAAGCTTTCTCCAGATCTACAAAAACACAATGCAGCTCCCTCTGGCCTTCTCTGTACTTCTCTATCAACATCCTCAAAGCAAATACTGCATCTGTAGTACTCTTTTTTGGCATGAAACCATACTGCTGCTCACAAACAACACTTCATTATACTGTACTCTTTATTTTTTCCCTGAAGTTTTCATAAAGTTTTAATGATAACTGTATGGTGAAATGGAACAGTTCCCATCATGTGGATCCTGTCTTCTAAAGAAATTTGAAAAAGCCGCCTGTAGAAATGTGTGTTCACTATATGGTGAAACAAGTATGTTATTGTAGAGAGAGAGAGTAAGAGAAAGAGAGAATGACAGAGAGAGGGAGGGAGAGAGAGAGAGAAAGAGAGGGGCATTTGTTCACTTATGGTCTTTATCTGAAACTCGTGGTTTTAGATTTAATTATTAAGCACAATAAATTGTTTGGCAGGTGCAGTGGATGGGCCTCAAAACAGGCTCTTATGCTATTACATTAAGAAGATAACTTGATGGTGATTAGATGAACTAAATCTGAGCTAACAAGTTAAAGATATCAACTAAATTCACTGGAGTAAAAAGAACAACTGTACTTCAAAATAGTACTTAAATGAATTCCTTTCATAATATTTACACAATAACATTCTTCTTCTTCTTTTCCTTTCGGCTTTTCCCTTCAGGGGTCGCCACAGCGAATCAGTTGCCTCCATCTAACCCTGTCTTCTGCATCCTCTTCTCTCACACCAACTACCTTCATGTCCTCTTTCACTACATCCATAAACGTCCTCTTTGGTCTTCCCCTAGTCCTCCTGTCTGGCAGTTCAAAACTCAGCATCCTTCCACCAATATATTCACTATCTCTCCTCTGGACATGTCCAAACCATCTCAGTCTGGCCTCTCTGACTTTATCTCCAAAACCTCTAACATGTGCCTTCCCTCTGATCTGGGCGGCAAGGTGGCGCAGTGGGTTGCTCACAGCGCCAGCCAATGTTTGTGTGTCTGTGTGTAGCTCCGCGGTGCACTGGAGTTTGAGTTTGAGTTTGCCCCGCCTCTAAGACAAGCTAGGATAGGCTCCAGCTCCCCGCGACCTGCGCAAGCATTTAAGGGGGTTGAGAAAATGAAGGAACGACTTCAATCTAAATCCAGTTCAAATCCCAAGACCAAAGAAACCGCCCTCAAAGTCAAGCTATGTTGTGTGACAATCAACCTAATCTGTAAGCACAAAGTAACAAACCGGCAGCTAGCTGCACCTCAGAAACCGATCGACCTCTTTACCTCATGACCTCAGGGCTACAGTCACCTGATTCATCGGTTTGCTGTGGTGGTAAACCAATCATAAGTCAGCATATACAGTAAGGGCGTGGCGGAATCGTGACGTCAGCAAGAGAAACCAGTCGCAGAGAAGAATCCAGATGGTTCAATTATCCTCTGTAATCTGCAGTTAAATTGATTAGATACACTCATGGAGAAAACGCCTGCTGCGTAAACAGAGTCTCTGATTACCAATGATCAGTATTTCATCATCCCTCACTATCTTCATATCTTTATTGGTTATAATGTTTCACAAAAAAACAGTTGAAATACAATACAAAAAAGCAAATTCAAAACTTTATTTCTTATTTTTTAATTATTCTATAATGCATGCTTCATATCCTTTACCGCCCTGAGTTAGCAGACCATCCTTTGACATCCCCCCCAGCACTGTTTGGTCTCGAACCCTCTGAAGAACCATGTGGGCTGCGTCTGTCAATGGCTTGTTTGGGTCTGTTTGCACAATGGCGGTGTGATACTTGAACGGGTTCTGTAAATGTAAGCACATTGAGCAGCTTCTGTACACAAAACCCTGTCGCTTGGTCTTAAAACTTAGCCCAGCCCAACAGCGGGCCCCAGCTATGGCCACTTATGGTGGTGTGAGTATAAGCAAACACCTGGGTCTCTCCCCAGTCACCAGACGTCCACAATTAACGCACACATACACACACACACACATGCTCAGACACACTGTTACAGCTGCATCTTCTGGCAGGAGTTGTACAGACATAATTCCAGAGTACAGAGTCCCTGGGTTTAGTTTACTCCAGCTGAGAGGGCTGTCTTCTGAGTAACACTTTTTGTTGTCGGCATCTGGTTTTTATAAAATACAAAAAAGCTGGCAAGGCCTTGCTGTTGAGCTTAAAGGCAGTCAAGAGGATCTATGCCCACTCTTAAGTAATCGGTGCGCTAGGGAGCAAACCTGTGATGGTCTCTTCCCATTCCACGAGCTGCCAAAACAGCATTGCTCAAGTGGTCTTTAGCACAACATCACAAGTTTGGAGTAGAAAGGATTGTTTTTGTAAATTATCTGCTATGTTGTGTATTTTGTTCCCAATAGACCTGGCAAAGAATACCATAACATAAAGATGTATTTACATATCAAGACAAACACCATTAATCATTCCTCTCAGGGATCCTCTCAGACATAAAGAGGATAGAAGAGAGATAACACTGAGGAGTAGCAGGGAGAAAATAAATGCAGTTGCTTTGTCTCTGCTCCATTATCAAATCTGTACAATCTTAATTAGGACATTAGACTTGTTTTTTGGCACCCTTTTCTTCCATCATGCCAGCTTTTAGTGACGCACAGGGTTAAGAAGAAATAACGGCAACTTCAAAGCCATATTATCGACTTTCGATCGGACCTGATGTGAAAAAAAGAAGGTGATTGAATACCTTCGGTCTCCCTTAACACTGGCCACTCCGCTGTTATCGTCTTCACGTCATCTGGCTGAAGGGAAGGTAGATTACTGGAAGCAGAAATAATGACTGCAGTGTTTATCGTGGCTTGGACAATGTCCGTTTGGGCTCTGAACCAAAGACAATCTGTCAACCTGCTGCGAGTGGTTGACTATAAAATGTGGGAGTTAACTGCAGCAGAGAGTAGAGTGGGCAGAGGCCAGTCAGAGTTTAGTGCATGACTTGAAACAGTAAGATAAGCAACATGACGGCGGCAGAGGAAGCTGGAATATTTCTCAGAAATAGCTGACAGTGTTGCAATTTGTACAGTATTTTCCATTGCAGTGAAATTACCTTGATTAAGGTTTATACTGGAGAATGCTAAGGTGCTTTTGTGTGAGTGTGTGAGAGCAGGAGTCATTTTCCACTTCAGAGATAGACTTCCAATCGATTGTTGACAATTGGCTTTGGCTTTATTCAGAGCTGTGAAAATAATAGTTAAATTAAAAAAAACATGGGGAAAAATATATTTCTTGTGAATCTTTTGCAAGAAATGCATTTTGAAAAATAAAGCCATAAATCATGTCAGTGAAACTCAGGGCTATGGAAGTTGTACTTAGACCCAAAAAGATAGATAGACCAGACAGATGCATTTAGAAAGACAGATTTAATTGATGTTAAATACAAATGTTTTGGTTAAATAAATGATTTATTTATGTTGAATATTTGACCAACATTGCCATTGTCTAAATAACAAATATTTCTGATTGCAGTTCCATTCTTCCCAGAGGCAATAAGAAAGAATAATTACAAAGAATAATATTGTTTCCTGAGCTCAATGGGACAGCTAATTGAATGCAACTGCATTGTGAACAACTGTAACTACATGCAAGAGGTTTTTGAGATAAAAGTCACTCGATGTGTGAGTGACAGTTTCCTCAAGTGAAAATGGCTGGCCTTCTATTTTTATATTTTGCACTGAAGACTCAATGTCAGTGGCTGGAGACATTCTGCTGCCTTAGCAGAATAGGAAGAGTGTATGCCAGTTCTTCAACTTTCATTAAAAGTAAACCTTTTAAGCCAAGTACTGCTGTCTGCCCAGACCCCCTGACAATAATGCACTAACTGTTCGGCCGCCAAACTATCAACTATTTTATATTCCACACCTGCTAAGCATTACACAACCTGGCCTTGCAAACACAACAGAACTGCCTTTGTTGGGGCCTCAGGACCATTAGAGAGGGTGGGTACAGCTCTGAAGTGTTCAAGAAACAATTTATCAGAAGGAGATAGACACACTACGGGCCTTTGTGCTCCCTGTGACACCACGCTCTAGCGACAGGCATTTCCTGCCCGGAGAAGGCAGGTTTTACAACATTTAGGGAGAGGTATTTTAATTGGAACCACCTCCAGCCTGACAGAGGCCTCAGTGCAGAAACATGGAAAAGCTGTTGAGAGCAGCTCGGGAGGTTCCCCACGGTGACACACAGCTAACTAGCCAGTGAAAGCCGGCTCAAGGTCTTTCCATTAAAGATAATAATTTCTGTCTGATTTGTAAACCAGTCAGTAAATGTGATTGTTTTCACGTGTGCTTTGGATTGTTGCAAGCAGGGAGCTGTTCCTCTCGCCGATTCGTCGTAAAGCTCATAGAAGCTGCCCTTTTTCTAATGAGGCATTTATTAGCACCTGCTTCAAATTTGTTTGGTTGTTTATTCTCTTTGTGTTAATGTGTGCATCCATTAAGTTCATTCATGAGTATTGTTTTTAAGGTGTGTGCACATCTGTTTTACATGGGCCTGTTAAATCTTAACAACTTTTACCAACTAGACAGCAAAGACAGATGAAAACAAATGGCAGTCGTCCAATTTTTTTGGCTTCATTCATTTTTGCTTTCAAACACACACACACACACACACACACACACACACACAAACACACACACACACACACACACACACACACACACACACACACACACACACACACACACACACACACACACACACACACACAATTTTGTTTTCTATTTAATGTTTTCTGTTATTTTAGGGCCTTTATCAATCTTTTTAGCTTCTTTGTAGCAGTTTGCTCTAACAGTGTTGGAATGCTCAACACTGTTATTAATACTTGATTTAAAAGAAGTGTTTTCATATCATAGAAAAATTTTATTCGTGCCACGAGGGAAAATTCTCATTTACAGCAGTAGATAAAGAAGCATTGCAAGTGTATGCAATTTAGACTTAATAAGTACAAAAAGTGTTAAAAAAAATGTCATCTTAAAAAAATGATAAATGATCATATCTAGAGGATAAAGTCGTCACTGACTGTGTGCAGTTTAGCAACGATGTTGGATATTTTCTCATTTAGAAGTCATCAGAATGTATTGACTCGGACCTCTTTAGCATATGCAGAAGATGAAGGAGCAACAGGGTGGGTGCTGTAATAACGACAGCGAATGTCTTACTACATGGAAAAACATTTTCCTCTTTTGTAATCTACCTTTAACCTGTTAAACTATTTGTGTCTATAGCTGTGGAAGACCATACATCAAACTGAGCCATGGAGAAGGCTCAATAGACAAGGGGGACAGGATACCACGCTCAGGTTCGTCCTAAGTCTTCTTGATTCTACACTAAAACACACTGATGTCAATCTACACTGAGATACTGAGATACTACTAGTACAACATGTAACATGCATTCTGGGAGAAATAATACATGATTATTAAGTAGGAATGTAATGTAAACCTGAGAGGAAGATGTGAGAACTAAAGGTTGAAAAAGAATTGACACACCACTCCCTGATAAGATTTTTCACATAGATAACTAGAGCTGCACTGATGAATCAGCTTCCAGTCGACATTTTTATTCCTCCGCTGACTGTCAAAATGTTATTATTATTATTATTATTATTATTATTATTATTATTATTATTACTATTATTATTACTATTACTGTTATTATTACTGTTAGTATTATTATTTTATTTGACATTGTAATAACTGCAGGTAGTTGCTAGTTAATTACGATCAGCTTGCAGGTCTCAACACAAACACAATTTTGCTTGTGTTTGTGTTGAGACTTTCCCAGTAAAATAGGAAAATGTGACAAAAGATTTTTTTTTTGTAATATCAGCTCTAGACAATATTTAAACAAGCAGAATTATATTCAGAAACATGTAGTCACAAGGAAAAAATGTGTTGCTACAATGTCCGGTTAAATCACTTAAATGTCTGGAACAGTAAGAACACATGTATGGTAAGATACAGCTGGACTAAGGGGCACTGAAGTACCTTTTCAAAAATAGAAAACTGGGATCAGTTTTAAGTGAAGTTAATGTAAATTCTAAAACAGATCTTGTTAATATGCATCAACTTGAGGAGATCTTGGATGTTCGATTTTTTGTCTTCTAAAGACTGACATCTTCTTTTGTTATCATTTAAAAGCAGAGGACCCCGTCGTTGTGTCTTCCGACTACGACAGCACTCACGAAGCCAACCACAGTGACAGCAGTGATGTAGCACATACAGAGGAGGAGACAGAGGAAGGGAAAAATCCCGCCCAAAATGTCATCCTCCACCCACTAATACCTCCGGAGGTAAGGCGAGGCCAAGTTGCTGCATACACGCTGTAAATACTGCTCATGAACCATTACATTATCAGAGTGAAACAAAAATAATTGACATGACTGTAGCTAGTTGCCATGTTTATTCATCTGTCACAGGACAAACCAACTCTGGCTCCAGAGCCGTTAATAATGGAGGACTTAGAACCTCTGATGAGTCAGCTAAATAATTGGAACTTCCCCATCTTCAATCTGATGGAGAAGACCAATGGGAAATGTGGCCGGATCCTCAGTCAGGTGAGAATATTTAAGAACACCAATGATTAAGCACAGGAGTTACAAAGACTGTTAATATAAAAATTCATAATTATTTAATGAGAGTAGAGTAGAGTAGAACTTTATTGGTCCCTTAAGGAGGTTCCGTCAGGGAAATTGACTTCTCTGTCGTACACACAGCACAGTGACCACACAAAAGTACACAGAAAAAACACACAGAAAGTAGTAGTACCAACACCTAGAAAGAATAAAAATAACCAACTATGAAATATACAAATGAAAAGGCATGAATAGACTTAGGAAAATTAAAGTGATTCTTGTGCTTGCAGTGTTTATGGTTATAGTGCGTATCATCCCTCAGGTCTTGTGTGGACCCTCTTCTTCTTCTCCCCCAGAGAGGAGTTGAGCAGTTTAATAGCTCGGGGGATGAAGGACTTTTTCAGTCTGTTAGTCCTGCATGTTTGGAGGCGCAGCCTCTGGTTGGTCAGGCTTCTCAGGCTCCTTTGGTTGTTTGCAGAGGGTGTCTGACATTGTCCATGATGTCCAGCAGTTTTTCCACAGTTCTCTTCTCTGCCACCGTTGCTAGAGGCTCCAGCTTCATCCCGACCACTAAGCTTTCACGCCTGATCAGCTTCTCCAGCCTCGAGAGATTCACCTTTGATACGCTTCCTCCCCAACACACCACAGTGTATGACAGGATGCTAGCAACCAGAGACTGGTAGAACATCCACGGGAGCTTTCTGCAGACATTGAATGCTCTCAACTGTGGTCTGTCAGGAAGTACATCCTACACTGAGCTTTCTTGTACAGCTGCCTCGTGTTGCTTGACCAGTCCAGCTTGTTGTCCAGCCACAGCCCAAGATATTTATAGGCCTGTAGAACCTCCACCTTCTCCGTTACTATCAGAACTGGCCTAGGTTAGGGTCGCCCCTCCTGAAGTCAATGACCAGCTCTTAAGTTATGGAGGTGTTGAGCTGCAGACTGTTGCTGTGACACCACTCGACAAAGTCCCTCACCAAGCATTTATACTCCTCCTCATTGTCTCTGATACATCTGAGGATCGCTGTGTCATCTGCGAACTTCTGAATGTGACACAGCTCTGAGTTGCAGCAGAAGTCCGCCGTGTACAGAGTGAAGAGGATAGGGGACAAGACAGTCCCCTGTGGAGCACCAATGCAGCTGACCACAATGTCAAACGTGACGACCTTTTCTCGGTAGGCAAATTGTAAAGAGTCTTCGGCTTGTTGCGCCTGAGGACATTGAGGAAGAGCCGTTCCAGAGTCTTCATCAGATGTGATGTAAGCGCCACCGGTCGGAAGTCGTTCAGCTCACTGGGCCGGTTCTTTTTCGGAACTGGTACAATGCATGACGTCTTCCAGAGGGTGGGAACCTTCCTGAGATGCTGACTCAGGTTGAAAACCTGTTGTCGCAGCTTCCAGAGTTCAGCGGCACAGGCCTTGAGTAGACACGGGCTCACTCCATCTGTTCCTGCTGATTTTCGGGGCTGCAGTTTCCTCACTTCTCCTCTCATCTGGTCCTCTGTAAAGCAGGAAGGAGGCGGTGATGGTGGTGGGAGCTGGGGGGTGGAGGGAGGCGGTCTGAGGTAAAGAGGAGGGCTTGGTGGCGAAAAAGTTGGAAAAGGAGGGGGGGGGGGAACTAGGATAGGTGGAGGTGGGCTCGAGGGAGGTAGGATAGGAGGTGGGATGTTTGAACAGTTTGAACAGTTTTTTTTTAAATCAGTATGTGGCCTAAGAAATACACATGTCTACCACTGTCTAAAACTCTTCCTTCTTAATTATAAAATATTTAGGTTTTATCCTGTTGTTTCAGGTCTCCTACAGGCTCTTTGAAGACACTGGCCTGTTTGAGACCTTCAAGATCCCAGTACAAGAATTCATGAACTACTTCCACGCCCTTGAAAATGGCTACAGAGACATACCATGTAAGCTTGAACCTAGATTTTTTTTTGTTTCATGCACATCTGTAACTAAAAACCCAGCCACTAGAGGGTCGTGTCATCTCGTTTTTACAATCATATGCTGTTTTACTGTAAGCAGCCCTGGTATCATCAGATCATAAGCAGGTCAACAGCGCCCCCAAGTGGAGAAATTAATACACTCTTTTCTTTCTTGACCCAGATCACAATAGGGTCCACGCCACAGATGTGCTTCATGCAGTCTGGTACCTCACCACGCAGGCTGTGCCTGGTCTGCCCAGTCTCATTACTGATCACTGCTCCACCAGTGACTCAGGTGTGCCTCTTAAAATATACATACTGATATTTGCATATTCTGTGTAAAACTGTTTATGAAGTTGGTAAGTTGGTCAATTTAACTTTCCTCATGAGATGCAGGACCTTTCAGTGTCTTTGTATTTAGTTGTTCGAACTTCAAAAACTATCTACAGTATATATAAATCCACATACATACACCTCTAGTGTATATTTCCTTAACCTCATTTGTGTGCCTTACTGGGCCATCCCTTTGATCCACATATAAGTGGATTTAATGCTTCAGTGTGTATGTGTGATTGTGTGTCTGTTTAGATTGTGAAAGTTCTATGAGTTGTTGCATCTGCCAAACTGTCTGTTGTCTGTTCCCTTGTGGTTAGACTCCGACAGTGGAATCACTCACAGTCACATGGGCTTCCTGGTTTCAAAGACCTACACTGTGTCAGAGGATGGTTACGGCTGCCTGTCAGGCCTTATACCTGCTCTGGAGCTCATGGCCCTTTATGTGGCCGCTGCCATGCACGACTACGACCACCCAGGGCGGACTAATGCTTTCCTTGTGGCCACCAGCGCCCCACAGGTTGTCATTCTCACCTCATGCTAGAGAAGTTTGCCAGATTATGATCAACTGTCTTTAACATGTTAATTGGCTTATTTAGTGTTGCAAACTGTGCAATCAACATTACGATGTGAGGTCTTTTTGTGTTTTTTTGTGTGTGTGTGTGTGTGTGTGTGTGTGTGTGTGTGTGTGTATTTGCAGGCGGTACTGTACAATGATCGCTCTGTTCTGGAGAATCACCACGCTGCCTCAGCCTGGAGCCTCTTCATGTCACATCCAGATTACAACTTCCTCGTCAACTTGGACCACGTGGAGTTCAAACGGTTCCGTTTCCTCGTCATTGAGGCCATACTGGCCACTGATCTGAAGAAGCACTTTGACTTCCTGGCCGAGTTTAATGCTAAGGTTGTTATGAAATTTGCTCACACTGCATTTTCATATCTGAGACATTCAAGTTTGTGGTCTTGAAAACAGTTGAAAATGTAAATTTAAAAAAATGACATGCATTTAACTTCAGAATTTTTGAAGATGGGGACTTGGGGATAGTTGTGAATATTTTTTTTTGGTTTTACTATTTATCTTAGTTGTATGGTTTTGGAAACTAGAACTGAACATTATTCATTTTTGAATTTGGTAGAGAGGTTTTCTCCTCATGCTCATTCCTCAGCTCTTACGATATTTCGAAGTGCTTAATTGAAAGGGAAACGTGCAGTGATTTTTAAGGAATGGGTGTGTTTGTGCAGAACTTTGAAGTATTTGCAGTATGTTCAGCTCAAACCAACAACACAAAGCAGCTTTTCAAGAACTGGTTTCAGTGTGGACAGATTGTTGGCTTTGGATTTGAGAATCTTGTTGATTTTCCATTGTGAATATTAGTGAAGTGTTGGTGCTCAATCGCCACGGTCTGTCATCTAGCATTGAGCTCACTGGCTTGGCAGTTAATGTAACAACAATGTCTCCCGCCATACTGCATACTGCTCTACTTTTCCAGGAAGCGCTTTAGCTAGCTGAGAAGTGCCCATCAAGTTCAGAACTTGATTTCCTTTTATATCTTTATGTTAAAATAGTGAGAGTCTGAGAGCTACGTAGCCTCCTTTTCCAGAAATAAACCAATTATTATAGTCTTTAGAGTGTTTGAAAAATGTTTTAATGAAGAATTTCACATAGTAAACTCATCTGCCTATTAGGTAACTGCTGTAGATCATGTAGAAACTGCAGGTTGGTGCAACCTGATTATAGCTGCTGCATTTTTAAACAGCGCTACCACTAGTCTGCTTGCATACAATATACAGGGGAAAGCTGCTAGCAAAAGACATTAAGACCTCAGTTATTGTGTCTGATCAGTGCTTTTGTTGGTTACTTTATGTCTTCTTCCTACCTTCTAAACATTAATATCAGTACAAAATGTAAATGATACAGATCTAACGTATCTGGAGTTGCACTCCTTCAATTTCATTGATTTATGTAAATATATGCTTATTTTGAATTTTATGTCAGCAGCGCACAAAAATTGGAAAGTTTTGGAATGCCCAAAAACATTTGATTCCACAGGTGGAAGAGGTCATTGGTAACAGGGGATGGCATCATGTTTGAGTATGAATGGAACTGACAAGAAGCTGACAATCATAGATGAGGAGAGGTTCATTACTGTGAAAAAATTTGCTTGGGCACAGAGAATCTTAAAACATGACAGGTGATCTCACCATGTAGAGTACAGTCTATGAAGAATATTGTTACAAGGGCTGTGGACCACTTTGGAAATAACTGTTTCATTAAAGAGACTTGAATGTGTTCAAATTGTTCTTACAAATCCTGGTCTTCATTTCCTCTGGGCCTAAGAGGGAAAGGACCATCCAGATTGTTAGCAAATTGTTGGCAAAATTTGAAAACCAGCGTATATGATGTGATGGGGCATCATCACTGCTGTGGCAAATGCTACTCGCACATGTGAGGGCTCCGTCAAGGCTAAAAGGTTCCAGCAGGCTTTGCAACAACAGATCCAGCTGGTGTCCAAGTTTAAGAATCAGAGTACAGCATTCTAACTTACATTTTATTTAAGTGTTTTTATGTTTTAGTGTTTAAGTGTTTTTATTAACATGGTCATTTTTTTAAATTTGTAGTTATACTAGAAAAGCCTCTGAACGGCATCACATTGCCCAAATGCATCCACAACACACACTGTGTCTGCCTACATGCCTGGCTATGTCTAACAACAGCATATCTGTCTGTTGATCGTCCAGGTCGGTGATGACCCGTCCACAGGAATCGACTGGTCCAACGAGAATGACAGGTTGCTGGTGTGCCAGATGTGCATTAAACTGGCTGACATCAACGGGCCTCTGAAGTCGAAGGACCTGCACCTGCAGTGGACGGAGGGGATTGTCAACGAGTTCTACGAACAGGTGAGTGTCTTGTCTTGATATGATATGATACTTACACATGATATCATCTTAATTAATGATAATTCAGCTTTACTGTGATAATGTGTCTAACATTGTGTCCTCTGCATTTACGTACTGTACATAAGTCCGTCTGTCCGTTCGTCCGTTCATTTGTCTACCAAATATCTTCGCAACCGTTGCAGATAGAAAAATGAGATGATGACATTGACCTTGAAAAAGCTTTTTACACTCAGGAACTGGATAAGCTAGAAAGATGAGGGAGAAGGCCAGTGTGAGTAAGACCATAGATCAAAGCTACTGCTTTGACCTATGAAAGTATTTTGAATTCGGGGGTGTCGCGGGATGTTGCAGTCTCTGACTGCCTTGGTTCTAGTTGACCTTTGTAACAGAATGCGCCTTTGACACAGAATGGCAGCTAATCTCTGCTAATAACCTCGGGGTCAGGCTCAGAGCCTTATGCTACTTCAAAGTGACACAAGGTTTATAAGAAGGGGAGGTACAGTGAGGACAGACAGACAGACAAACAGACAGATAGACAGGCAGGACAGACAGACAGACAGATCAAGAAAGAAATAGTTTTTGTGCTTCTAGACATACTGACAAAAGCTGATCATGGAATATGCTTTGCGAAAACAGCTAAGAAACTTTTAACAAACAACATGCATAATATGTTTGGGCGTAGGCCAACTTTATAATCAAAGCATGCACACCTTCATTTACGAACATTCATCATGAAACGTGAGGAAGCATTGACGCTTTTTAGATTATGACAAGTCAACAAAGATTGATGGTTTGTAATTTGTTTTGTGTTGTGTTTTTGGAGAAAACTCTGTTAAGATGTATCTAAACACTGTTTCATAAAAAAAATCACATTGATCTCTAAAAGAGATTTTCTTTTCTCCAAAGATATATTTTTTAATATTGCCACAATCATTTTCTTTGCTATCATCTCTTTGATGCAGTAGAAACCAAACAGCACAGTGACTGTAACAAATCTTGTTATATTACTATGTCCTGACATTCATGCAGCCACTAATGCTTTCAATCTATTGTCATTTTATAGGGGGATGAGGAGTCTAGTTTGGGTCTTCCTATCAGCCCTTTCATGGACAGATCAGCACCACAGTTGGCCAAACTCCAGGAGTCATTCATCACACACATCGTGGGGCCGCTGTGCAACTCCTACGACTCAGCCTTCCTCATACCTGGACGATGGGTGGAACCCAACCCAGAGGTAGACGAGCCTGAAATCATGGAGAATGAGGAGGAGGAGGATGAAGAGGATACTGCAGAGGAAGACACGTCCACCAGCTCAGAAGCATCACGTAAGCAATACACATTAAGACTTCAACCTGAATAAGGGGGAACATAAACTGGAAGTTCTGTCTAAATTCACAAGTTCAAGCTTAGGTTTGTATTTTATTTGTATTTTCTTGCTGTCCCAGAGAAACCAGTATCGAAGAAGAGGAGGAAAGTCTTCTGCCAAATCACCCAACACCTTCTGGAGAACCATGAGATGTGGAAGAAGGTGATCACAGAGGAAGCCCAGAAACAGGGCCAAGGAGCAGAATCAGGTCATTTAAACAATGTAGCTGAGCCAATCCTGGCTATCCATGAGGAGGAAGAGGAGTCAGGAAGCAGGGAGGAGCTCCTAGAAGGAGAAGATCCTGAGGAAGGGGTGGAGGAACCGGAGTGGCTTGTATCTCCACAGAAAGAGTCTGAACCTGCAGAGGAACTAAAGGGGCCACAGTGAAACAGGCCAATGTGGACCAGAACAGACAAAAGACATGAAGTCCTTCTTGTTTTCTTATCCTATAAACTGACTCCTGTTTTTGCCAGCACATCACTTAGACACAACACTGTAGATGTTTGGGAAATGCGTGCCTATACAAAAAAACAACAAAAAAAAAAACAGGGAGGGAATATTTGTGCTTTACCTATTTTATCTGAATATTTGTTTCCACCAAACAGTTAAAGGAGCTTTCTTTATTGCAATACAGGATTATTTGCATTCTTTGGGATACAGACTCTTTTCCTACTGTCAAGAGAAGAAGAAGACTGATTGCAAAGACCTCAGTGTAACACAGGACTGCAGAAATTTGCTGCCAATTTATAGATAATTATTTTTTGAATACAATACTATATAGATTTCACTGCTATTACTTGTACTTGTGTTTTAATTTTAGCAAGAGTTTTATGAGGTCTAACATGGGTCGTTTCTTCCTTTCAATGTCTGCCAAAACTTCCCATAGGCTCTGGCAAACAAAATCAAATAGTTACACACTTTGCTCTATCTGTTGCAGATTTACGTAATTTAAACCATTATGTGTTGCCATATGAGTTTATGGAGAGAGGCTTGAGGCTCCGCCTGATCTGTACGTATGTGTGTCTGTGTGTGTTTAAATCAGTGTACTCTAATGCACAAGTCCTCTGCAGAGGGCACACGTAGATATATTTCGCGGATTACCTGTCTTTTGTGCCGTTTTTGGTGTCGATTCCCAATTTAAATGTAGTCGATCGTGAAAGGCCGCCTCAAACATTGTAGCGCCCAGAGGCGTGCACTTACATAACAACAGAGATTATGTGTGCTGAAGTCAAGGCCAAAAAGAACATGCTAGTATGTATAGCATACACTGGCTGTTCTAAAACAATGAGGGGAATATAAGTAAAAAGTGGCATTGCTTTTATAAAACACTACAAACAAGCAGAAACCATAAAAACACACAAATTAAATGTACAGTATAATCCTCCAAAGTAGCATAAGCAGAATATCTTCTTTTCTATCTAGTTTTAACTCTATCCCTACTTATTTGGACTTGGTGTGCTATATTATTCTCCATACTTACTGGTCTTAAATGTATAAAACCTGAAAATGATGCTGACTTTTAAATCCTCAGGAAAACCTCAACAGTTGAAATTCAGAGTAAACATCTGCATCGCCTGAACCGACTTTTCCTGGATCCTCAGGGAGACATTCATTCTCTCAGAGTTAGGAACAAACAGGACTCCAGGTCTTGTGCAAGTGAAAGCCTAACCTGATAAATCACAACCTGTAATGAGATGATGCAAAGGAATGTTCTTTTGACAAAAAGTAGTTGGAATAATTTAATCGGTGATGGACTCATACTCCATTTGAAGTTGGCACCACATTGGTCCTAAACGTTTGTGTACCATTGCTTTTTTTTTTTTTTTTGGTGAAGAAAATAACATTGCATTAATAGCACAATGTGATTATACTCAGACATGGCATACCTATGATATAATACTCATCTTTGTGTTGTTGTTTTCCCTCCACACTGTCTGAAGCTCAAGAAATGCTCATGAATATGTTATTTCTAGTGATCACAACACCAGACATCTAATTAATGATGATAATAATAATCAATCTTTTAATGATCCTTAAAGGGAAATTACATTTTTCCACTACAATCACACGTATATACAGGGTGTCCCCGTGGTTTTCTTGCAGATTAAATGTATTGAAGTCAATGATGGCAGCCAAAATGCTACCAAACATATGAAAATGCTGGAGAAGTGCAAAGACACACACACATACACACACACACACACACACACACACACACACACACACACACACACACACACACAAGGGGCCTGTAAGCATGCAGATAATGGGAGGTATAATGGTGGGCAGCTCTCATGTGGGGCACAACAAATGAGCAACTTGAATAGGGAACAGTGCCTTTCTCGCGGGCACCTTGGCAGTGCTCAGGAGGTGAAGGGACTTCCTGAGTTCACACTCTGAAAATTTTTGATTCACATGAGTCTTGAACCGGCCACTCTCCACTGCCCAGCCAAAGACCTGGTGGACTGAGCTACTGCCAAACCAATGATATAAATGATCCAAAGAGTACAGAAGTCACTCTCCAAAATTTTCCATACATACAAAACACAGCCTCTAAACCTGAACGCAAATGTAATTTGATATAATGACATTACTGTGCATAATACAATAATACGGTTAAAATCAGTGGCCTTGAAGTCACATGGTAACCTTTAATTTAATCAGAAAAAAAAGCTATGAGATAAACAAGTAGAAATCCAATTGCATAGTATTTCATGCAAAATATCAACAATACATATCCGCTTTCCTTGGATTACTACATTACTACATGTTTGAGAGAGCATAAGTGGACCTTGAGGAGAGTTAAAGGCTCTTGAAGTAAGTTGGCAGGTCAGCTTTTTGTCACATGCGAATGCAGTGAGGCGAGTCATGAATTATACGTGGCTAATCTTGCGAGTTCTACATGGATTTCCAAATCTCTCACACAATGCTATCTCATCTTAAGCCACACCACCATAATCTCATTTCTTTTCAACTGAACAGCATCGTATTTAGGGCAGGATGGAGAAATACATATGAGACTATCGTGTCCATGAATCCTTGCAGATCCTGGATTTACATGTTTATTGTTAGCTGTGGCGAATAACACATGGCATCTGGAATGGCGTGTTTCCTGAGCTTGTTACAATGTGGAAGGGAGGAGGAACCTCTGCAGCGTAGGTTGGACATGCTCTGGATAACCACTCAGAAGGAACAAGCAAATATCCACCCCAAATCCCTGTATTGGACCCAGCTTGTTAGGAGACATTGAACCAGAACACTTTCTAGCCTCTTATTATCATGAGTTGCTCACTTGTGTGTATATAGGCTTCCAACATGCCTGTTGTGTGTGTGTGTTCTGTGTTGCTCCGTATTATAGATCAATATCATCATTACAGGCACAATGGATACCTTTTATTATTTATTTTTTTTATTTTAAAAACTAATGACATATCACTAATGCTGCATAGGAAAATAAATCAATACATCACAGACATCTTAGCTGCAGCGTTGCAGAATATAAAAAATAAATGCAAGGCTTTTTCTTTTTATTATTCATGCATGTAACTTCCACGTGTTTTGAAATCAGACTTCCAACTGAAACTCACCAAAGGCCCTGCATTGTGAATGTATACAGTATAGTATAATAACAGTGAAAAGTATGTGTGCGCACGCGTGTGTGTACGTGTGTGTCAGGGAGAGGGACGGTGCGGGTGTGTGTTTGTATCAGTGTAGTTCTTTTCACATTACAAGCCTCATCAATTCCAGTTTTACGTTAAAATCAGATTACGTTACGTTAATATTTGACATGTTTTTGCAGGCGTTATTTGCATCACAAACGACAAACACATTTTCATTCATGAAACAACTCACGGTGTTCGAACTGACATGAACTCAACACTGATGAATACATGCATGACATATTTAATCTGGAGGGCACTTTGTCGACTGTTCACACGCAGATCATGCATATCCATAAAGCCGTTTCGGAATTCTGATCCAACCACTTTCATTCACAAATGATAAATATCCAAATATCCAATCTGGGACCAAATGTGAAAGTAAGAAACAAAAATGGGATCGAATCCCTTCCACCTGTCGGTGTGGACATGAGGTTTTATGTAATTGAATTCTTCCATTGGCCTCTTTGAGGTGAGTCTGTCCTGTGTTTGGTTTTTGTGTATGGCAGATGGAGATGGTACTTTTCTTTGCAAAGGTGCTGAAATAATGAAGGTAATGCAGTGAGCAGTTCTTTTATTTTTCTAAGATACTCAGATGAAATTGATATTCACAGAAGGTCCTGTAGCATCTGATCTTGTGCTTCCTGTATTATTGTCCATCTACTTAGTTTACAGACACAGTAAAAGCATTCATCACAATCTCTGGGTGATGCGCTTCTGTCCACTGTGTTAGCTCATTGGTGATCTTGTTTCATTGAGTGGATTTTGTCCACACACACACCCCTCCCACACACACACACACACACGCACGCACTCACGCACACACACACAACAAACACAGTGTCAACTCAACACAGTGTATTGGTTATAAAGATTAATAAAAGTGTCACTTTATTAATTGTGTAACCACATTAACCAAACAAGCTTTACAACAAGTAAGAGATATGAGATGAGTATTTTTATATAGTCATCACATGTTTCAATAGTTGCTTTCTTCTCACTAGTACCTTGCACTTACCACATGTATTATTTACATAGGAAGAAGAATGCGTCCAAATATACGGTGTTTGTCAAATTACAATATAAATTTTCTGGCAGGTTGATGCTCCATTTTGTACAATATACATATATGCTGTACAGTCAAGAAATTTTAAAACTACAACAACTCTTTTAGATATACATTATTTATTTTTACCATTTTGTAATTTAGACACAAAACTGTAGCTTCAATATTGCCAGACTTACTGGAAGTGCCTATATTAGTAATTATGTATCATACGGTGAATATATTTGAAGATCATTAGAAGTTGTCACAAACTGAACCATGTGGATGTTGTAATGTGAATACATTGAATTACAAAACTATTAATACTGTGGTATCCCTGTGTCTGTCTTTTGCTCATTTTTTAAACTTTCTTCTCTACATCATGACAAAATATGTTATGCCAGAATCCCTAAGAATCCCGTCTTAACTGTCTATATGTAACAAGAAAATAATCTCTGGTCAATGTTTAAGGAGATGGCAAGAGGGATTTGTTTTAGGTCTCACTGTTTGTTATGGAGACAAAACCATTTACAGTAATGTCATATGTGATTTTATCAAACTCTGTATATTAGGCTCAAATTTATTGTCAAGCACAACAAGAAGTTTGGCAAACGTAAAATTTGGCAAAATTAATTAACAAAAATGTTCAAACCAATATTCAGCAGATATAAAAAAAGATTGCAGTTTAAGTAGTTTTAACTAAAGTACAGAAAACTTACATGGCTAAAAAGTGCATGATATTCTGATATGCCACAAGGAATAAATATACTGTATTTACAGAAAGATAGAAGCAATAATAACACTGCAATTGAGTGAGGCTTATAAAAGCATTATGAGGCTAATGGGTACCTGGGGGCATACCCTGAAGGCTGAGCTTAGAAAACATTATGTATAAAATATAATGAACTATTCATTTTCTCATATAATCATTCATGACCATTCTCCACAGTGAGCAAACCGCCATATCATTAAAAAGTCATCTATTGAATTAGATTTATCAAGTATTAATTCATCATCACTTAGCATTTAACCAATAAATACCCACAGTAAATAGTGAAAACATTTTGATGGGATGATTTCTCTCTATGAATGAGTGATGTAAAGCCTCATGACTGTAGCTGCGGTTTGCTTCTACAGACCTCCCAAGAGTGTGGAGGTACCCATTTATCTTTGTTCCTTAAATGATCTGCACATACCATAAAGAACATATATATTGCATATGGTAATGTCAATGCTGCTTTTCTCTGTCTTGGTTTTAACACACTTCAAACACAAACAAGTGCCCGTCTCCTAGAAAACTTGGCGAGTGCCTTAGGAACACAAGCAGTTTTTACGTCAGTGTAAAAAAGCCTCCCTGAAAAATATATACCCAACACAGGCACGGCATTTATGAGTTCACATTTTAAATATTCCATAAAAACCACCATCTGACATGATTTGATCCCAATGGTGGATCAAAAAAACATTTTTAATGATAGACTGGTCAATTCTAAAATGAAACACTTGTTCAAGTCCATGTTGAACTGAACAGTCTTGTAGCGACTTCCAAACCAATAAGTCCCTGAGAGGCTGACGACGGGGCCTTCCTTTGTCAGACACGCTTCCAGGCAAAAATCACCACGATACAAAAAATACGTTTAATCCTATATTAACGAAAAAAGAATAATCAACTCATAAAAACTGTTATAAAAACTGTACTCATAAAAACAGACAGTGATCACAAAGTCGTAGCGATAAAAACGTTGCGTTATTTGTTGCGTTTTGTGTGTTGCATTTTGCGTTGGGGTTTTGCATGTTTTGTGATCAACAAAAATACAGCAACCACTCTCACCCTCTCTCCTCCACACAGACACAGAGGCACTGAGGCACAGACACCAGACAATCATCCACATAGAAGCAATGTAGGACCTTATCAATCACCTCTTGGCTGAACTGTTCTTTATTATCTTCTTTACATTTCCTGAGAGCAAAGTTGGCGCAGCTGGGAGACGAAGTTGCCCCAAAGAGATGCACCAACATCCTAAAGTCGCTGAGTTCTTGATTTAAATCTCCATCAGGCCACCAGAGAAACCTCAAGAAATCGGCATCTTCAGCTGGTACCCTTACCTGGTGAAACATGGACTCAACATCTGCCATGATCACCACTGGTTCTTTTCTGAATCTGGTCACCACCCCGATCAATGAACTCGTCAGATCTGGTCCCTGTAAGAGCTGAGCATTAAGAGATGTTCCTTGGAAACTTGCTCCACTGTCAAAGACAACTCTGATCTTCTTCTTAGTTGGATGGTAAACGCCATGGTGGGGGATATACCAGACCTTGCCATCACAGCATTCCAACTCCTCTTCAGGCACCTTTTCAGCATAACCTTTGGCAACCAGATCATTCACAAAGGCTGTGTAGTCTGAATAAAATGACGAGTCCTTCAAAAGCCTCTTCTTCAAGTACTTGGCACGTTGCTCCACAATTATCCAGTTATTTGGCATGTTGAGTTCCTCATTCCTGAATGGTAAGCCAATCTGGTAATGGCCATTCACTCGCTTTGCTGAGTTGGTAACCAAGTCCATAAACCTTTGATCCTCTCTTGACAGTCCAGGTTGCTCATCCATACTGCATTCAGGGAAATCCATCTTGAACAGTTGCTGCCAAAGTTCATCCAAATTCACAACTGACACTCACTGACAACTCTGGCTGCTCACAGTCCATTGCTTCCTCACTTTCTACCTTCAGAGGTCCATTCACGGTCCATCCCAGCATTGTCCTGATAGCATAGGGTCCTCCATTTACACTGTGAATAATTTCCAATGGTTCCAGGGCTTTAGGAACATTTGTTCCAATCAACAGTTCAATCTTTTCATCTATTTCAGGCAAACAAACATGTTTTAAATGAGGCCATCCCTGAAGATCCCTCTGTTTTGGAATGTTCCCAATGTGGACGGGCATACGCTCCTGTGTGAAAGTCTTGGGCAGTTCGCAGAAATTGTCATTTTTTATGCCAGCCACCTCCAATCCTGACACAACAGGGCTGCTCACCACCTTTTCTAGGCCCATAGTCCTCAAAAGAATACGTGTCTTCTGTCCTCTGAGGCCGAGCTTGTGCATCAGCGCCTCTGTGCAGAATACTGCTGTACTTCCTTGATCTAAAAAGGCATGTGCGATGACAGTTTTGCTGCCCTTTTTTGACTTAATTTGTACAGGAACTATGGGAAGTTTACAATCATTATCACCAGCCCCAGTCAGACCACTTGACACTAGGGTGCTGTCCACTGTTATCTCTGATTTCTCTTTTGCTTGTTCAGAGTCCTTTGCTTTTTCTTTTGACGGAATATGAAGAATAGCTGGATGTAGGAGACCACACTTTGCACAAGAAATCCGTTTTCTGCTATCTTTGCTGATGTGTCCTGTACACAAACAGCCAAAGCAGACACCTTTTTCTCGTAAGAAGCCTATCTTCTCTTTGTGGGTTCTTATCTCCAACTGAGGACACAAATCCAATGAGTGTCCACCTTCACAACAAAGACACCTCCTCCTCGCAGCTTTGAAGTTGTTCCTTCTCTTTGTTTCTGGGCTGAATTTTATTTCCTACTGGAGCTACAGTGGTGGCAAAGCTTGTTCCTTTCATCCCAGAATGAGTCTGTTGCTTGAATTTGTTCACACCCTTATTTAATGTTGCTGAGGGAACATCCTGGATATTTCCAAACACTGGGTCAGTTAAGATTTTCACTTGTCTCTCTATAAAATTGGTGATGTCACTGAATGTAGGTCTCTGGTTGCGCCTCTCCTGCAACTCACAGGCTACAGTTCTCCACTTATCTCTGAATTTGTAAGGCAACTTCCTTATAATGGTGAGCATATTGGCAGGCAGATCTAGCTCATGCAAGTATTCCAACCCTTCCATGGCATTCAAGCAACTTCTGAGGAAAAGACTGTAGTCTTGGAGAGCCTTTACGTCCACTGTTTTGATGGAAGGCCAAGACAGAGCCCTTTCCATATATGCAGAAACTACTTTCTGCTCATTTCCAAAATGCTCCCTTAGTAGAGCTTTAGCCTTAACATAGCCTCTCTCTGGGTTCAAGTGCTGGCAGCTTGTAACTAGTTACTTAGGATGTCCTCTAGTATACTGCTCCAGGAAATAGAGTCTGTCGCTGTAGTTTTCAGTGTTTCTTTCCACACCATTCTCAAAAGCTTTAAGAAATGCATGATATTTCAATGGATCACCATCAAAAATTGGGATCTCTCTCTTTGGTAACGATGAGAGGCATTGCTGTTGTATCAGAAGTGTAATTATTTCATTTTGCTTTCTTATAATTCCCAGCATATTGTTTTGATCCTCATATTGTGATCTAAATCCAGCATTCCATACCTGTCCATTTTGAGTTTGGGTGTTCTAATTAGCACTGTAATTAACTGAATATTGTTTGGGTTTCTTAAGTGACACAGGCTCAGACTGGATGAAGTGAGGTGCAGTTTTCTCCGTAGGCCTTGCTCCTTGGTCCACATAATCATGTTTAATTTCCTTTTGTTTCAGTGATATTTGTGGAATAAATGAATTTGCATTAGCACTGAGAGCTTTTGGGTTTGATTTTCCCTTTTCCAGGTAAGAGTTCATTCCATCAGAACGCTTGGATAAGGAACCCTTTCCACTTAGAATGCTCCGAGATTGTAAGACATTTAACTTAGCCATATGTGCTGCAATATCTTCATCCAATTTAAAATGCTCTTTCTTTCTCCTCAGATGTTCCTTTTGTTCTTCCAGCTCTTGTTTGTTCTTCCTCAGCTGTTCCTGCTGCTCTTCCAACTCCTGTTTGTTCTTAAGAAGTTTCTGTCTTGCCATTAAAGCTGCCAAGTCAGCCTCAGCTTTAAGGCGTGCAGGAGAAGGAGTTTAAACAGCTGACTTTCCTCCAGTAGAGGAGTTTTTGCTTCCCACATTTGATATACTGTCACTTGGTTGTATGTTATCTTGCATGTCGTCTGTCATGATTATGGACACAGCCTGAGTTGTGGATTGATGTTCATCCTCTGTTGGAAAATGAAGCACTCCTTCTCTAATTGCAGCAGGATCTGAATGTCCAAAGTTGATATTTTGTTGTGGTTCTTCAGATTCATTTAGCCACTTTTTAACCTCTTCTTCAAATGCGTTACTGTATTCCGTGATGCTGCAAACCATTCATTTTTGTTTGCTTTGTTCATCCTCAGGCAGCAGAGGAATCAACACATTATGTGATGTGATAGCATTTTCACAAAATTGAATTAAATACTCAAGATGAGGTTGAACATGTGAGACATTTTCCCTGCTTTTCATAAGTGTTTTCATTTCAGGTATGAGCCTTTTTATTTTATTCACAGTGATCTTACGTTCATGCTGAAGTTTTTTGATTTTATTTGCCCAGGCCTTGGCTGTGAGTTTAATTTCTCTTTTACCACGCTCTATTTCAACACCAGCATTTGTTTCACTCATTTTCATAAGTTTCACTTTGATTTTTTTTTTTCAGTTTGTACCTTTTCTTTTTATTTGTTATTTATTTATTTTGTTCAACGTATTGTTTGTGCATTTAAACCACATTCACAGACGAAAATGAGGTTTTTGCGTTGGGGTTTTCCGTGTTTTGCGGTCAACAAAAATACGACAACCCTGCTCACCCTCTCTCTCTCCTCCACACAGGTGAGAAGGTGCCCCATTTAACCTATACTAATGTTCACGCCCACATCTATTCAACCTATTTATTCCGTCAATGAAATAACAAAACAACATCACAAACAATAACAAATACAATATTCAAACCATCATCATATCATCTCATAATACAAAATACCTATAAATTCATTCATGGCTCCTACAAGTCTTTTGGGTTGCCTAGCCAGCCGCTGCTCGTTTGCCTGGAATATGGACTCCCACCAGACCTTACGGAGGTATTTCCTGTCAGGATTTTGGTACTGCTAATCCGTACTGGGCACAGATGCTCCTGCACACTATTCCGTTCACTTGCTGGTGCCTGTCCAGGTGTTCTCTGGCCCCTACGGCTCTTCCACTTAGGACCTGTTCTTGTGCATGGAGGATCTCAGAGCCATAGGCAAACCTGCATCTCACACTGGCTTCTCAACAGACTATTTTAACCTTCCCATGATGCATTAAAGAGAGGTGTGTGGATGCTCATTAGGAGTACACTTGCTTTGTGGAGCCCAACTATTCCCATGGCAACGGAGATACTTGAGAAATGAGGTCTGACCACCTGGTGTGCAGCCGGCTCAACAGGGAAAGAATGACCTTATCTAATGACAAATCTGCATCATGGGCTGAGGATTGAAGGTGCGGTGATAATGTCTTTCATTCTCTCTTTCTTTCCTACTTTCTTTCTTTCATCCGTCTGAAGGTTTCTTCTCAGCTTTCACTCATCCATTAAAATCGTCTTTGGAAAACTTTGCTGTGAATTGTCCAATTAGCTTCCGGGTTTTAAAAATGCGCCGACTAATTTTAATTAAGACGATGTTTGTTCAATCAAATTGAGTCTAGATTATTTCAAATAACTGAACTAATGATGGTTAATGATGCAAGACGCTGGTGTGTCAATTCAATTTCCCTTTACATGACGCGTAAAGACACAAAGGACTCGTTTGTGCGCTGCAGTAGTGAGTGAAGAGCGACACATCTCTGTCAGCATTAATATTTTTCATCCCACGTGTCCTTGAGCAGACATTGTTTCATCATATCAAAGCCATCCTTAAAACCTCCTTGTCTATGGGATGTTGTCTACATCACATGGCGGAGGAGGAATTGTTAATGCGCGCATGGGATGGGGGGGTTTAAAAAAATAATAATAATCTGGTCTGCAGTACTTGGGATAAATAAATGATTCATTAATTTCAGTCTGACACGTTGCGCAGGTTTTGCGTTAACGATGACAGAATTACAGCAGCGTGAACGCACACCGAGAAGGTGGGATTGTCCCTGGTGAGGAGTTTTTGCAGCTTTTTTGGCGCATCACGTGTGTTTCACGGAGATCAGTATCCACCCTGTTCCTGAAACATAGTGTTCTCCGTTGCCGTGGAGCATTATTGTTCAAGAACGAGCAGGTGACTCTTACGAAGAAAGGTCAATCTATTCTCTAACTACATTATAGTCAACGTCCCGTCACAATTTGGAGACGACGCAAAGAGGAAATTGTCGAGGCTTCGAGTTGGGTAAGTGGTCGGTTTCTTTCTTTTGTCATCATGCGGATGTTGTGTCTGCAATATATGAAGACTAGGACTGAATGAAGTTGCATTATATCTGATAGTTCCACGTGAAAGCGGTGGATCGAAAATATGTTGTCAACTGTGTGTGTGTGTGTGGGAGCACGCTGGTGTCACCAGACACCTTGTGTAAAGCGCGTAGTTGAGCGAATAAACTGCAGATTAGTAAATATTCAGAGAGTGCTTTTTTTTTTTTTTTTTTTTTTTTTAAGTGGTTACACAACATGCATTGACTGTGGCACCAAAATAAATAAATAAATACATAAAGAGAAATCGAGAGATGACCCGATTGCAGTGTTCACCTGCAAAGTCCTCTGGCCCTCAGTGAAGTTTCTTTGCTGTACAAAAATCAGTCGATCAGTCTGAGATGAATTGGAAACCACTGAATATCAGCTGTTTGAAGTTCTAAAACATTTTTAATTTATAATATTACTACAGACATTCTAAATGTTTTACAACACTTTATTACCTGCGTCAAATGTGACGTACAGCCAAAAAGACAACATTTGAAAACTCATTTCTATTTGGATGGATTTGGATTTTGGGAATATTTGACGTCATATTTTGCTAGTAATAATAAAAAATAAAAAAAAAACTACAAGTAGGTATTTTAGTCTCATGAGATCAGTGTTTCATCTACACACATCAGGTCAGTCAGTACCCGTCATGTCCTCAGAAAACTACAA
Source organism: Antennarius maculatus (assembly GCA_013358685.1). NCBI lineage: Eukaryota > Metazoa > Chordata > Actinopteri > Lophiiformes > Antennariidae > Antennarius > Antennarius maculatus. The sequence continues at coordinate 7,123,259 of CM023611.1, read as the reverse complement.
TTGATCTATAACTAGTCGGTCACGTTCAGTGTGGTACGCATGTATTTTATTGCGCTTCAACATTATAATCAGATGAGAGGGATTTGGTTTCACGAAAGAATCTATCCTTTGTGAAGGACCCGACTTCACTCCCCTTCAGACCCCCGTCCCCCCTCCCTCCTCAGTAGACTAACAGTGAGCTGTCTAGTCTGAATTCCCATCCGAACCACAATCCCAATAACTCAGTCTTTTATTTCATTTTTTGTCATATAAGTGAAATCTCATTTAATAGCTTTTTATTTCGGAACCCCTCCCCCCTCATCTTTAGATGTATCCTCCAAAACAAGCTGATGAAACTTAAGAAACACTGAAATACTTATGGGACACAATTTAGACGGTTTGATAAGAAAAGTGAAGTCATTGTTGTCGTGGACACGAGACTAGTTCTGCAGCTGTGATTGCCATGGCTTGTTTTGTGTGTGTGAATGAGAAACGCTGTGGCCGTTATTGCTTCTAGTCTCATGCCAAAAATTTTGCTGTACTGACTACACATTAAAAGGAAGATGAGCATGAAAGCCCTCATGTCAGGCATCTATTTGTTCTTGCAGAATTCAAAGCTCTATGTAGTTTGGTGCATGGAGGAGGGACCCATGCAGACTTGTCCTGCCACTTAATATGCTGTCTGGCTTTTAAGCAGATTCAACGCACTGGTCTTTGTGTTATTGGTCTGATTTTGTCTCTCATCGTGTCGTCATTCACCTGTTTGGGGCTAATTTCCTGATAGAAGTTAAAAAGCAAAATATGTTTTACAAAAACCCAACAGATTTCAAAAGAACACTGTGTACTTTCCAAAAACAAATGTTCTTTGTTTCTCAAAAGGATCAAAATAAGCACATTTACGTAACGAACACATATTATATTTCTAGTATATCTAAGAATAATGTAAATATGTACTACTGCAGATAAATGGAGACAAAAACAAAAACACCTGTTACGATTATCACTGTCTTCCACACCTCTCCTGCTCGGATCACAGCCTCACCTGCAGGATAACAGGTAGAGAGAGGCGTTAGATGCATGCAGGCATTCGTCGTCTGTGCACGTGTCGTTTCTCACTCTGTACACTCTGTTCCAAAATACAGTTGAAGATTTGGATATGCATGTGCTGCGTCGGGGAAAAGCACTTGACCAAAAGTCTTTTATCAAGTGGCGGCAAAGCGTGGGGTGTCATCACAGGTCGGCATAAAAATCTTCCTTCGCGGCTGCAACGTCGGATGACTTTGTGTTACCGCTAAGTACAGCGCAGGCATCAGACAGTCTTACCAGTTCTGAACGCCCCTCCCTGTGCATTGCCCCAGGTATTGATTAAACATGGGCCAAGGTGCATGCAAAATAACGGACGACACACTGGATCCATTCTGAGGTTTCGAGTCCTTCCAGAAACTGTTCCAGGAAACACAGCTCATGAACCTTCCTCTCGCCCACAGAATCCCAGAAGCAGCCACATCACTCTCTCTTACTACTCGTGTGGGTTCTCCCTCATAAAGCACTGAGGATGTGGATTGTGGGAAAACACAAATTTCACATGTCCCAATGTGTGTCTCACATCTCTAGACTTGCACATACTGTATAAGGGAGAGGCTGTGCAACACAAAACACCTGTTAGAGGTAACACTCTCACCTGGAACTCACCTAACCCCACTTCCACAAAATGCAACACTTAACAGATACTCTCGGATTTGTTTGAATCCATTTGCTCTTGATCAAGATATTCTATCCACCCGGCAGGTAGAAGATTAAGGTGCTGTTTATTGCACAAGTGTTCACCGGCATGGTCACAGTTAAAGGTCACTCAAAAATGTGCAGGTTTATCAATTAGGAGTAGATTTTAAAGGCAGCTCTGCGGTCATCATTCTTTAACACCAAGTAACAAGCTTGATTCGCTTCACAGTTGATTTATTAAGGCATTACTTTCAGCTATGACCTCCTTTTACTGGAAAACATACATATTTCACAGATGTATGGCTCTTTATCCTTCCCTCCAGTGTTCTGGAAAGATCTGTTGTGCGTGCTCGCGTGTTGTGTAACCTCACTTTGTTACAAGGAAAATGCTTTTTCTAACAGTACACTCAATAAGCTTATCATGAAGTGCTGCCTTAAAGGATTACAATCTATTTGTTAATTAGCTAAATGGTAAACATTCATTCTTTCCAGCAGGCGAGAACAATTAAATACCTTCCCAATTATCTACAGAAACCGCGTTTCATGCAAGGTACAGTTTGAGGGGGGAAATGAAGAAGATGGAGCGGGCAGCCAAAGTCAGCTGGAGTCTAGACAACAGCCCGTCCTCCTCCTCCCCAGCAAAGAACTCTTGCCACCGCAATCTGAAGGTAACTGGACTTTAAGGAGGAATAAATGTGAAGAAAACTGAGAGAAACAGTGTCATAGAATAGAGGAAGAAATATTAATTTTGTTTGTTCCTTGGTAATGCGAGCAGAGAGGACAAAGAGTAACTCATTTTACTAAAGCAGCTTATTGAAATACTTGGACAACTGCCAGTACCAATAGTTGTGGTCCATGTTTGAAATTCTCTATTCAATAATCCAACACTGGGTTTGCCAGTTTGGTATTTTGACATAAAATTCACTTTTTAATCCAGAGAAGTGTTGGAGGTTTCTTTTGGTCAAATCTTAATTTGACTTGTGACCCTAATACTTACATTTTTTTTAAAGAAAATGTGTTAAAATTCATAATGTGTTTTAAATTCATAATGTGGTTTTTTTTTGGTTTTTTTTAAATTAAAAATTAAAAAATTAATTAATTAAATGCAGTTTGGTTTCTTATATTTCCATTCTACTTTCTGACTAAGTTTTACAAGCGATATCTCAATTTCAGTACCAGGAAGGAAGGCGAGCTTTAGTAACACTAATGAAATCATAGTGATAAATTGATGTAGTGTTATGGTAAAATTATTTTTTTGTTGTTGTTTTTTTAATAAAATGCAGTTGATGAGCATCTCAGAACCACTAAACCTGTTTTTTTTCTCTTGATATCTCTGTAGATGTTCCTTGCGGCCTTATCGTTTGCCTATTTTGCCAAGGCTCTTTCTGGCAGCTACATGAAGAGCACAATTACACAACTAGAAAGGAGATTTGACATTCCCAGTTATCTGATCGGAATCATAGATGGGAGCTTTGAAATAGGTGAGTTTCTCATTTCCATTTTGTCCTCGTGTCTCACTGTTTCCTGGCCACTCATGCATAGGTTTTGATGCATTTAAATGCTAATTCAGGTAAGCAGACAATATGTCCTCAGCACATCATCGAACCTGACACTATAGCATGTACTGTATGCATCCCCTTTGAGCCTTAAACAGCCACTTGTAAGAGAAATATCCTTTGAAATCTGCTCCATCTAGGAATGGCATGGAGGGCTTTTGTAAAGGTTTTGTTGATGCAGAGCCAACTGGGAGCCCCGTATGAAAGATGTATAATAGAGCCTGTGTGTGCCACAGATGTATATATGTATGTATGTCACAGAGCATTCTGTCTGCCTGAGAAAAACCAACACATTTATCTGAGCTGTTCTACACAGACAGAGATTTCTTGAGTCATCCACCGTTGTTACATTTTGTGAAAACCCATTTTTCTGTAAACTAAATCCTGTGTCTCATCCACTTTCTCTCTCTCTCTCTCTCTCTCTCTCTCTCTCTCTCTCTCTCTCTCTCTCTCTCTCTTCAGGGAATTTGCTGGTGATTGCTTTTGTGAGCTATTTTGGTGCTAAACTCCACCGACCCAAGATCATAGCAATCGGATGTATATTGATGTCTTTTGGGACCTTTTTGATGGCCATGCCTCATTTCATTATCGGACGGTAGGCACAGCGTCATGTCTGTGTGTGTGGTTTACACATGTGTTGATCTGTTTTAAGTCTTCCACCCAATAAAAATAATATAATGACAATATCTCTTGTACTTGAACTATGCTCTCTCTAATTTGTGTAGTTGTGTTTCTCGTTATAAGTATCTAACGATACCTGGTGCTTTCTCCCTTCCCTTGTTTAACAGTCACATTGGTATTTTGTACGCAGCTACAAGATCGAAACATCGGTCAGATCTTCTGTGAATTCAACCAGTAACCTCCCTCCATGTCCAGAAAGCTCAACAGAGTTGGCCAGGGCAGGTGACAGACCTTCTATAATTCCCTCTGAAGGTAAGAAAGGAGATGAATAAATAAAACATTTACCAGGTGTTGTCAGAATGTAAAAATATGCATCCTTTTTTGCTCCTTTATATGTCACTTTGAATAATAAAGTTTTCTCCAATCTTTCGTATGTCAAGCTGCAGGCTGCGAGCGGGAATCTAGTGTTTCGATGTGGATCTATGTTTTGCTGGGGAATATCCTGCGTGGCATCGGAGAGACTCCTGTACAGCCTTTGGGAATATCCTACATTGATGATTTTGCCCAATCAGAGAATGCCGCCCTCTATATTGGTACTGTAATGCATTTTACTCGCTGTCAATGACTGTGGCTGATGTAATTCAGGAATATCAGATTGAACATTTGTTCTGACTGCCAAACAAATGATCACTCAGCCTCTTGATCATTTACACCAGATGACAATATAGACTCTATATTTGGAAGAATTTGTGATGAATTGATGTCAAACACAAAATCTTCCCCCAGAAGAATATTAATTTGAGTCCTGTGTAAAAACCAAAGAGGTATCTGACTTTCTTTTATGTTCTAGGATGTGTCCAAACCATCTCAGTTATTGGTCCTGTCTTTGGGTACCTACTGGGGTCATTGTGTGCCAAGATCTATGTGGACATTGGCTATGTGGACATGGGTGAGTGATTAAAGTTGTTTTTGAAGATTTTCTTTTTTTTTTTACACTGCAGAAACGTAGTCACAATCCAATTTGGAGAGACGTATTTAGAAATTCATTGTATCACGGTTCATTACGGGTTCATACAATTAAACACACCTGCCAGGAGGAAATAAATAAGGGTTAGGGTTAGATTTATGGGCTGACTGGAAAGCAGATGTTTAAAGAGACACAAACTGTTGAGCAATCTTACCCCCAAGCCACAGCCTTTATATTTAAAGCACTTCTTGACACTGTTTTTTAAATTGTACTTTATCAAAAATTCACTTTATCCTCCACAGAAATTATTCTAGCCAGAAAAGAATTACAATTCCAAAGCCTGAGAGGCAAAGGTTTTCTATGTTTTGCTGATTGGGTTTTCATCTCAACACAGAGACGGTGACTATTACCCCTGGAGATGCCCGCTGGGTGGGGGCCTGGTGGCTGGGCTACCTCATCGCTGGAACCTTCACCCTGATGTCTGCTGTTCCTTTCTGGTTCCTGCCTAAATCCCTGCCCATGCCTGTGGATAAACATGATAGCAGCTGCACCCCAGAGCAAACTAGGTTTATCAAAGACTCCCCAACATTGGAGCACAAGTTCAGACCAGAAGAACCAGTGGATTTATATCAAATGACCAAAGGTAGGATTATACTGGCATTCATCGCACATTTCTACCACAACTACAAACCAGTATTTCTTCTCAAGAATTTAAAATGTCTTTACATCTTGGGACAAATTTGTCTGTAGGGTCGAGTCATTTTAGACTTACTTGTGATCTACTTTTCAACACTGGATCCTGCCTATAAACACAAGACAGTCACAAAAACAGAAAGTGGTGAATTTTCTAATATCATTCATGAACTTTTCCACACAGAATTTGTGCCCACATTGAAGAATCTCCTCGGAAATCCTGTGTACATCATTTACTTATGTGTGACCATCATTCAGTTCAACTCTCTCATCGGGATGGTGACCTACAAGCCTAAATATATCGAGCAACACTACGGTCAGTCAGCATCAAAAGCCAATCTTCTAATGGGTAAGCAGAGCGTTTCAATTATTCACAATATTTTCTTTGTTTGGATTATTTCTGTCTCATCGGGGGTTTTTTTTTTTCTTTGCTAATGTGTCGACGAACTTGTTCAAAATCAGCGTTGCCTCACTGAAAGGAAAGTATTTAAGAATGCAAAGTGATGTGAACTGAATGGTTATAAGTGTTTCATTCTTTTGATGAATATTTTATGCTTCATCCCCCGTATCCCTATGAAGCCGCAGCTTCAAATGCTAACCAGTTTTACAGCAATCATCGGACTTTCTGAAATGACAAACATTGGCTAACAAAAGCGCACAAAATAATGAGACCAATTTTTAGGTCACCCTGTTGGAGTTGGACACAGTGTAATAGCGTGGCTCTTTGAATACACATAACTGACAGAGCAAAGAGGGTGTTTAATGATGAGAAATGCATTACATATCCTTTCAGACTTCAAAAGTCATTTTCATCTTTCATGAGCTTCACTTTACATGAAATATGAATGAGAAAGTTCTTAGTCTGCTCTTACGAGGGCTGTGCTGCCGCCTGATGTTGCCTCTTCATGTTGTGTCTTGTTTTCTGACTACAGTACTTTAAAATTTTGTTTTATTCTGCGGTTTGGCTAGGCATGATCAACATCCCAGCTGTGGCCCTGGGGATGTTCTCAGGCGGAGTCGTCATGAAAAAGTACAAACTGTGCATCATGGGAGCAGCAAAATTTGCCTTCGGGACATCCTTGCTGGGCTACTTCCTGTCACTTTTTTTCTTTGCCATGGGCTGTGAAAACTCCAAAGTGGCAGGCATCACAGTTTCGTATACCGGGTATGTGGATAGATTTACCTCCATATGTCTTCTGTAATACTCAAAGGAAGCCACAAAGTTTCTTTAAATCATTTAAACTAACCCTTCTTAGGATTCCTTTTGTGTTTCCTTTCTTCACATCTAGCTTTATAATTAATGCACATAATGCGTTTGATTCACTTTTCATATGAGCTGTCAATAATATATGCATTTTCTTCTTTCTTGTTTGTCGCAAGCAGTGTGGAAGGCTCGTCCAATCAGGAACTGGCGCTCTTCTCTGACTGTAATTCAGGTTGCTCTTGCTCCAGACGGGAGTGGGATCCGGTTTGCGGAGTGAACGGGATCACCTACGTGTCTCCATGCTGGGCTGGATGTGCGTCCACCACAGGCTCTGGCAGAAATACGGTGAAACACACACAGCTGACTTCACAATGCTCACACACACACAACTGACAGCTGATGCATGCAGACCAACAAATGACATTTTGGTTGTGCGTGCATGACTGTTAACTTACAAGACAAGCGTGTCCAGTTGTGTTTTCTCTCTTCTGTTAAATTAGTGTTCTTCTGCTTTGTTAGGCGTTTGACAATTGCAGTTGTGTAGCGCTGACTGAGACCCAACCTGGCAACCTGACAGCCACGCTGGGACAGTGTCCACGCAGAGACAGCTGTGACAGAATCTTCCCTTATTTCCTTGCTCTGTCCGTTCTCAGCTCGTTCATCATCTCTCTTGGAGGAACGCCTGGCTTTGTGCTGCTTGTCAGGTCCGGTGACAGTCGTCCCCCCCCACACACACACACACACACCATGAATTCATCTAGCCTGTTGTAGAAGCAATGCATCATCGCATCGATCTCTTGATATGACAGGATTACATTTCAGGTTGTTATTTTGTATTAAAGCATCTGAACATTCTGATGTTCGACATCTTTCTTTTAATATTTGTAAAGTTCACAACTTAAATAACTTGAACTCCTTGGCCTTTTATTTCCATAGGTGCATTAGTCCTGAGCTAAAATCCCTGGCTTTAGGAGTCCACACATTGGCCACTCGCACCCTTGGTGAGGATCATCTTATGCTGTTGAGTTGATATTCAACTGGCTGTTTGTTGGAGCAGAACAATTACCAATGCTTCTTTTAAGTTTTGCAGTAAATAACAACAACAACAACACTAAAAAATAAGTTTATGTTGTTTAATAAAAGTGTAAATGATAGATATCTAAACTTGGAGTAATCTTTTTTGTGGTAACAATTTCTTTTAACTAACATGACAGCTGGAATACCTGCCCCCATATACTTCGGAGCCATAATTGACACAACATGCCTCAAATGGGGAAACAAGATGTGTGGAGGAAGAGGAGCATGTAGAATATATGACACCTCAGCTTACAGGTAACGACCTTCACCATGAGGAGCTGGAGGAGGTTTAGATGATCACCGATGTTTGTTTGATTGTTTGTTGCTCTGGAATGACTGAAACTTTGTGAAGAAGTGGATCAAGGAAGAGTTGATGAGAGTTTGAGTCTTTCTGCGATATTGTGACATTTCTACGTAGTTTGACAGGAAGTAGATCCACGTGATCATGGCAGCATCACTACAGTGTTAGTATATACTGTACTGTACTGTACCTTGGCCAATGACACTAAAGGCATAGTCAGGGGTAGATGAATAAAGGATTGATGATGAAACTGAAACTTGACTCTTTGCCACTTCCCTTCTCTTTATTCTAGGATCGTGTACCTGGGTCTGACGTTAGGCTTGAGGACCATCTCCTTCCTCTTTTGTATTTCAGGCTTTTCTCTTCTCAAAATACATATTCAGAAGGAACAGAACCATGCCCTGGCCAATGGGATCACAGAGTTGGAGGCGTTAAAGAAGGAAGAAAGTGGCTCGGCTGATGGAGAGACTCCGCTATGAGACTCAACTTAGCATCTTATCTTTGGACTTGGCTCCATGGCGAATGTATAGAGGAATACCAAATCTGTGGACACTGTCCTAGCATACAGTGTATACCTGTATAGGTTTTCTGTAAATATGAGGTAACTGAACGGAGTCATGTTGAAAACACAATATGCTCGAATGTAAAGCGTTTGTATTTCTGTTTTTCATGAGCGGATTACATTTGTAGGAAACGTAATGTATTTGCGCTTTTTTCTATGTTGTTCTTTGTTTTTATGATGAAATTTGATAAAAGTGGATGTTTTGATTCAACATATGGAAAAGTGCCTGAATATAAAAGGATTAACTCCGTCCTGACACTTCTGTGTCCATGGAAATGAAAAAGAGGCTCATACACTGTTCCTTATTATGAGGCACCACATTTTACCCCAACATGTGATCTTATTTTGTATTGTTTATATTTCACTTGCAAACCAAACTGTGACAAAACAAAAATTAGATCTTTTTTAAAATGTTTTTTAAAAAACCAGTTAAAGAAAGCTTTCATATATAAATTAAAAGCTTTTAATAACAAATGTGTCTTGTGGCAGAAATTCATTGATTGTTGTCAAATCCACAAATTACACTTAATGACATCATAAAATTGCAATCACATAATATACACAATATTTGCATGGTAATGTGTGATGCTATGGTCTATGCAAGTCCAAAGAAACTGCTACATGACTCGGGCTATAAATGATTAAATGTAAAAATTACCAATGAACTGAATGAAAAGTTACATTCACTTGTACACTTTTAGTACTTTAATATGTTTTTGTCTCATCATGCTATTTTATATAATCCTTAAATTTAAAAAAAGTGTAACTGTACCAGATAATCCCAACATGCTCTGTACTGTGGAACACCATTTTTGTGTCATGAAAAAAACCTGGATTTCACAGACCAACTGCCAGGAAACAGTTGTTCTGTTTTCCTGTGGTCACTGATCCTTTTTCTCAGCAGCACTCTGGAGATTCTGTGGATCAAGTGAAGAATTAAAAACAGATTCACTCCTGTATCAAGCTGGGTAATATAACAGAATAAGGCATTGTTTAAATAATTGTGATACCAGTATCAAATCCAGTATTTGTAAAGGGATGCCGTTCCATTGCGGTAATCAACTGAACTGATACTTAAATGGATGTAGCCTGGTCTATTCTGATATTTGCCAGTTTAGATGTATGGATTTCTGGCACCCTGTCCTATAATAGACAAAGGGTGTTTCATCACTGTGTGTGCATGCACAAATAAAAATGTGTGTTGGACCTGGAGTTGGTGGTGTTCCGTCAACAGTCTGTCGTATTCCTGCGAGAGACCCTTGGCCTGCCTCTTCATGGCCTCCACCTCGGAGTGAGACCTGCTCACAGCTGCACAAACAGTTCCACATCTATTAATTCAATCCCTCTGTTTCTTTTTTCACCCCACGGCTAGCATTTTGCAAAACGGGCTTTTCCAGTTTTAAAGATAACGATTATTCTGTGTGTAGGCAGCAGTGATGTCTTACCCTCCTCGGCAACCTTTAATAGTTTCACCAGCTTCTCGACTTCCAGCTTCAGTTGGTGGTTTTTTGCTGACATGGATTTTTCCTCATTCAGGAGAGCCTTGAACACAAATAGCTTGAAGTTAAAACAAGGAAGCTGAATAAAAAAAAACAATGCACTGCATTTGAAAATGTGTATTACTGGCTGCATTTTTTTTTTTTTAAGATTTGGGTTACAAACATTTTGTCCAGATGGAACACAAAGTTCATCTGATTATGACTCACTTGTTTTAGCATCAGATTGTCATCCTGCTGCTGCTTGGCTGTTTTGGCACCGTCCTCCATCCGTGTTTGAAGATCTGAAATGTCCTCTAATGTAGCTGCGACCTGGTTGAGCAAGGTGACGACGCGACGCATGATGCTGTGATGAGTAGACAGCAGAGTAGAGGAAAAGGAAAGGAATGACAAGACCCCAGAAAGTAAACCTTTAAGGTTCCAAATTCTTAATTCTGCTATTCTGAATAGACACAAACAGAAATCACACTAACAGCCAGAGGAAGAGAGAGAAACCAGATATGTAGAGGTTCCTCTGGGCTCTGAAGAGCTTCATGTGAAGGTGGTCATATACATTCGGGTTCACCTTGGCATCCTGCATGGGCTCGTGACCCGAGTACTTGTGCACCTCACGGACCGCATCTGAAGATGATGAAGAAGGGCACAGGAGTGTAAACTGATGCTGACATCACGCTGTCAGTCTGGTCATGTTACTGTTCAACGTCTTACAGCAGATAGACTCACCGAGGAAAAGAACAATAAGGACCATGATCATGGTAAAGAAGCATTTGTTCCAGTATGGAGATAACCAGTTCCATATTCTCAAGCTGAAAACCAAACGCCATCTGAAAAATAGGAGATGAAGCATTTGTGAATGTCTGCCATAACATACTGTGCAGTCATTGCACATGTGAAGGACATGGATGCACTCTGCTGGTGAGTTGTAAAAAAAACACCACATTTTCCCTTTTACGAAAGAAGCTCCTGCAGAAGACATCATGTTGGACTGATTCAGAGAAAGAGACAGCAAAATTAACTTATGGTTATGCTGTGGGATCTCATATTGAACTACCTCTTTGCTGATATGAAGGGTATGCACAAGATGAGGTTGACTGCTATCTCTGCATAGAGAAAGAAAGCCACAGCTGTCCACTGGAGAGTCATGATGGCTGTTCTCTTCCTGAGGGGAATAACCAGTTAATTAGCTCCAAATTTGAAATGAATCAATCCCAATGGAAGCACAGGAATATACCAAAGTATTCCCCTATATTTTTTACATCTTCATAGCTTTAATGTATATAGGATAAATGTACACACTCTGCTGCTCATATATTGAAGGCTGACTTTCACTCATAAATGTTTTGTAGGCCCACTGCATTGAACACAGGATTTGTAGCAAGCTTCCATGGCCTACTTGCTATTAATAGGATTTTACTGGTGTATTCTGAGGCTTTAGCGTTAGTACCATCAACCCGTGTTCTCATTTTATTCAAGAGCAGGAGGTGGTAATCTAGTTCGAGCAATAAATAGAGTTGATAGCTTACCAGACTAAGTTGAATGATCAGAGGAATGGAAAAGTCCAGATGAACACACAAATGTGCTCTCTCTCTTTCTCTCTCTTGGTCTCCTCTCTCTCTCTCTCTGTCTCATACACACAAACACACACACACAAACACACACATACACACACACACAACAGCTGCTAGTGAGCATCTGAGGAGCTCTTGCCCTAAATAAAACTCTGCTTGTCAGTCGACATGATAGGTCAGCCCCTCTGGATTTTTTTAAAAAAAGATCAGATGCCGACTGACCAATCTGACAAAAAAACAAACTTTGTTTACAGTTAACTGAATGAATGCAACTTTTTACATTTGGTTTTTTTTCCCCCACTGCTGTGTGTCCTGATGAATATATTTATTTGTGGGTGACTGTGTTTTGTCATCTTCTCACATTTCATACCAGGGAAAATACAGTCATGAAGAGGAACGCTCTGTCAATTAAAATAAAAGTTATCTCTTGGTTTACTTTCTCCTTCCCTGGACTCCAGGATAAAGAATGGAACCTGATACTTTCAATGTATAATTTATACATGATGGCTTTCCTCAGACTGATCATTTTGTGGACAGAACAAGCCAATAAAGAGCCACAAGAGGGCAGCATTATCTTATGACAACGGTTGAGCTCCATCACAGAAGCAGGAAGTAGGAAGTCTGGTATGTGTTCTGGTTATTTTACTAAATTCACTCCAAATATTCCCAGTTAGATTCACATCAAGCCAACAGTGTGGAGGTTCAAGGTCTCAGTTTACAGCCAGCAGCCTATTAATAGCTGTCACTGAAACAGATGGTTTAACTACCAAGATGTACAAAAGTATTGCTTTTTTGTCTTTGTCTTTTACACACACATTTTATCGGTGGTGCACATCAACAGCAGAGACTGAGACACTTTTTAAGTATTCTTGTTTTTGCATCTTCTTCCTTGTGAATAACAAGGAGTAATTCAGCTCCCAGGACTGTTTTGTATGTGCTGCCCTCTCTACTGTACGCCGCTTGCAAAGTCTATTCAGTTTCCTCTGTGAAAGAGACGGATAGCTGCTCACCTCTTTTGACTGCATGTCTCATGAGGGCTGAGGAGCAAAATGTTTACAGCTGCACGCTGTGATAGATTTTTAAGAGTGGGCAAATGGCATAACAGAAGTGAATACGCTTTGATTGCTCTCCTCTCCTGCAATCTCAGAGGTTTCAGTTCAGGATACTGAAAAGTCATTGCAGCAAAACTCCTGTCATAAGCAGATGGTCAACCTACAGTGATAGTGTGCTCGGTGGTTTGTTGCAAACCAAGAGCTCCATCTGTTGTGTTTAATGTCCGTTTCTATTTAAATCTCTGTCATGACAGATGCAACAGGCAATGTGATCATACACATGGGCTTTCTAAAATATCATCTTAAGTATTATATAAGATTTGAGAGAGAGTTTTGTTTTTTATTTTGACTCTTTTGGCCACGCTTTGGACGAAGAGATAGATTAGAATGAGATTTGTGATTACATTGTAATATTTGTATGATCTTAACAGCAGATGTGAGTCTGAGAAGAAAATATGTACTGTATTACTGGTTCCAGTGACTTTACAGGAAGATGAATGTTTGTTGGGTTCTCCTCTCTCAAACTGCCCGTTGGATTGTCATGAAACTTGGTCCCTTGCATTCTTGATTGGAAAGTAGATTAGGATTTAATTTAATCAAAATTACTTTTGCTGCTGTTATTAATGATCCAATGTATAGTATGCACCACTAAGAACGGAATGATCAACTCATGTAATTAGTGCAAAGGTTAATTCATTCAATACTTGGTTTTGACTTTTGGATTTTCATGACTCAGAAATGACCTATTTACAGTGGTATGTACAATTCAAGCAATGCTTCTGATATGGATTATCATCTATTAACATATGTGGCATAATAATAAGTGTTTGTTCAAGAATAATATAAGGCCAGAAGATCTATTTGCAATTTCCTTGCTTTATAGGCTGTTTCCCAGCAACGCTATTTCAAGATGCATGTATAGATAGAGGCTTGAAAACAGTTTCACAGAGAGCTACGGTAAGAGGAGTTGAGGGGGAGTTGTTGGGCAGTTAACTGCGCGAATCACAAAAAAATGATGGGTGGATAATGTTCAGTATCAAAGAGGTCAACATTATCCACCCATCATTTTTTTGTGATTTGTGATTTGTGTTTCAGCACAGAGTGCACATTTCTACACATCTAAGGATATGCAGTCAGATCCCTGCTGGAAAGCGTACAGGATGGCTCATCCCCAGAAAGTGGTGTGAGAACGGCGTTAAAGAAGTAAAACTGTTAGTGTGTGTTTACGACTTAATTACAGGAGTGGAGGTTTGATCCACATGCACTTAGAGCTATTTCAGGGTTTAAAAAAGGGAGGCTGCCTGATAAATTTGGATACAGGTTTAATCACTTCTTGACGTGCTGCCATGTTGAAACATCCACAAGTGGAGTGATGAAAATAATGACAAAGGTTAAAAAAAAAAGAAAAGATTTCCCACCAATTGTGCTTATCTTTGCAGTTATGATTTTATATTTTTTCAAAGTATAGTTCATCAATCTTTGACTTCACCAGCGATTATTTCTTGATAATTCATAAATCTGGCGTATATTAGTTCATATTTAGTGAGGTGCAGACAACACAGCGCTATCGTGTCCCCGCTCTTACTCCCCATTTCATGACACTCTCAAACTGTCTGATCCAATCAAAGTAAAAATATTTTATCTTCCACTTCTGAATCTACATGTTTCAGTAATTGCAATAATAACATGAATAATAGAGTTAATTAAAATTACACAGAATTAAGGGAAGAGGAAGCTCATGCAGACATAGGATTTGCATGTAAACTCCACATAGGTCTAGATTCTAATGTAGAACCCTCTGTCTCAGGCGATTCATTAACACTTAAACTGCTTTATTCGTGCAATCATAAACAAAACATTGTACCCTGTTTTGACTTTAATGAACACAAATGCTACTAGACCCAAGCTGTCAGGCTGCATTGCTCAGCTCTGTTGCGGCCCCATTCGTATCTTTTCATGTCAAGAGAATAGAACTGGTATTACAGTCAGCAGTCATCATCGCGAGCAGAGCTGGAGGGCAGCAATTGTCTTTCTGCTGTCTCTCCTCTCACACACAGCGCTTGACATTCTGTCAGTGCCTGATAAATAACTGGACTGAAACATGCAGATATTGTTTGGGCATGTCTGCACCAGCTGTAGAATATTCCTACCAATAACACACATTTCTGAATAGATGCATGAACATGCATACGCACAGGAAGGTGCACACACACACATACACACACACACACACACACACACACACACACATACAGACAGGCAAGCACATACAGGGGCTATCAGAAATCCAACTTTTTACCTTGGTGGAGCTGTTGCAGCAAACTTTTTCATTTAGGTGTGCCATCATATCGATTGTGCAGCAAATAATAAATTTTAAACATGACTTTTTTGTCATTTAGCACACACGTAAGTTGTTAAGATGACATGTTAATCATTTTTATCGGGAATAAATGTGCAAGAAAATGTTTTTCTTCATTTAAAGAAACTAGGGGCGGCAGTGGCTCAGTAGTAGAGCGGGTCGTCCAGTGTTCCAAGATCGGCGGTTCAATTCCTGCTCCCGTCCAAAAAAACACCCAGAGTGTGAGCTGACAGTGGGAGGTGTCAGTTCACCTCAGGAGCACTGCTGACCTGTCCTTGAGCAAGACGCCGTGCCCCTTACAAGTTGCTCATGTGGGCGCTCCACAAAGGAGCTGCCCGCCCACCACCTTCCCCTGCATGCATACAGGCCCCCTGTATGTGTGTGTTTGTGTGTTCAGGGCCTACACACATATACATGATTCAACTAACTAAAGAGTGCCAATAATTTTCATCTTCGAGGATTAAATCAGTATATAAAATAAAATAAAGCACAGCACACTGAAAGAGTAATGTACTAATCTAATTAAAAGATTATTTTTTAAAACAAATTATTAAAACTAGTGATGTTAAATGATCTCAATGAAACACATCAAACTGATTCTTTTTTCCTTTTGATTTAATTTAAATAGCTTGGTTACAACATAAAACAAGTGGTTGGTTGGTTATCTGGCTCTCTGGCTGGCTGGTTGGCTGGCTGTCTGGCTGGTTGGTTGGTTGGTTGATTGGTTGGTTAGTTGGCTGGTTATTTCTATGGGAACTTATCAATAATAATTCTTTGAGCATCGTATAATCCAGGGTCATGTGTGCTTCTCTGACCTGCAGTGTTTCTATTAAAAGTGTTGAGTCCACCTCTGGATGGTGAAGTGGAGAACTAAGCCACCATCTTTAAATGTCCACTCTCCTTTGATACCAACAGAAAGTGGTAATCTCCACAGCACTGAAGGGATGATGGGTGCGTTATTTTTCTTCACTACCAAACAATGATGCCATTATGGTCCCAGCAGTGGAAGTCATGAGCCATTGGATCCGTCTGCCTTTGATTTCAGGGTTTCTATCTGAGCTGTAGCCTTTCTTGTACGGGGATTATAGCATGTATATCAGAGTCATATATCTTGCAACTCTATAAAGTGTCCTTCTATCTTTCTAAATGCGGCTCGGTGAGAGTTACATTTGGAAAATGACCACAACCAACGATTTGTCAAGCTGTGCTGACTGTTGTGCTCAGTTCACTTTCTTCTCCTCTACGATAGCAGAATTACAGTTGAGTGTTCGCTGACCTAATCCAATAAAGGCTTCATACGGACAGACTAATGTGATTTCCCAGGCTTTTATTCTGTGTCTGCAGCTGGATGGAGAGGGGCCCTGAAGAGATGGCATCTGAATTGGGGATGGCTGCTTAAGAGCAGCCATTGAGCGATAGAGGGAAGGATATAATATATGTGCTAGAGATAGCAGCAAGTACGAGCCTTGGGAGTGAGTATAGTAGAGGATAAAGGACATACCAGGGTTAAGTGATTCTAATACAGCCTACAGTGAAGTCTGATTGACCTTCAGCTATTGATTACAGTAGTATATTGATCAACTTTTTTCTCTGCAGGTCACCTCAGGTTAGAGGTGATGCTCTCTGCTGTTACTAATTACCTAGCAGTGCTGACCTTGATATTTGTGTCCACAGTAAATGAAAAATTGTTCCTCATGACCAGAAATCTTGTTGGTGTTTGAGTTGATACTTTGGCTGATGATGGAATCCGGAATTTCAATTTTTAAAGTTTTGAATTCTAAATGCCTCCACATCATATGATTGGATGTTTTCTGGTAATGTGCAGGATAAAAACTGTATTTGTTACTATTTTCGCTGTGTTTGAGTATGTCATGCTTGACAATTTGTGGAAATATATGTTGCTCTATAAACATTATAATATAATTGTGCAACATCATTGTGATATAGAGACAAAACAAAGGTCACTGATCATTGCCTATTTGTCCTCTACAGGTATATAATTTACAGTTTGAACCCTGTGAAAAATAAATAACCCAGTAATTTAGCAGTAGTGTGCTATTGTAAGGAAAAGCCCCTTCCATTTTGATCTGGAATCAATGCTAGTTGTAGCATCATGTAAAAAGTGTTTCGGGGCTGTATTGCCTCAGTAATGGGTGGCTTTTACCCAGATGGAGGTATTTCTGAAACAGCCAGTGCCTTTTTAAGTGGGTCCACATTTAGGAAGATCATCACAGTGGAACTAAAATCCAAACTAATACAGCAATCATCGATTAAAAGGAAATGGAGGTGTCAAACCAATTAATGACACTTATTAAGAAACAGCCCTTCAGTGAAAGCAGCACCAGACGTTTCTTTAAAGAGACATCATGAATATGAAGAAAGATTCAATGCTTTTTTTTTCTTTTTCAGATTTTATGATCTAAAATGAGGACAAAGAACAACTAGTGATGAAGCTTGGGTTTATAGCCACTAAGCTTGGCGTACGCAATGACAATAAAACAGAGGGATTAACATTTCTGCATGTTACACAAACATCTTACATTAATGAATCCGATAAACTTCAAGCTAAGTGCTCCTATCCAATACACACCCAGCTTCAGTGGCTGAAAATAGCATCAAGAGAACAGATCCATCAGTCTTAGTGATTAGTGAATACAAAATAACCCATGAGCACAGTGTTAGCAAAATGACGGCGCAGTCAGAACACTAGGCTCTGTTGCTTTTGCTTTAAAGGACTTTTTGATCAGCGTGGCTTTGCCTTAGGATGGAAAACAAAGTATGACCTCAAATTCTAGTTGATGTAAATAGTATTAGTCACTGAGAGGTAATTTTAGAACGCAATCAATGCAAATGATTTTCCAGTAACAGTGATGAAGTTTGGTTTATTACCAGACATTTGAGCGGAGGTCTAAATTATGCATTCACCAGGAACTGAAGACAGAGTGTTTCTTTGCTATGGTAAACATATACTGATCCCCTATTATTTTTAGCTTTAAGGTTATATATATACTTTATGTATAGACCATAAATCCTAATATATATATATATATATATATATATATATATAATATATTCCTTGCCAATTCAGCTGTTGCTAGATGTGATTCCATCTCTACTCTCAATCACAGACTTGCCCTCAAGGCACCGTGGTATCTACACGGCATGTTTACAGCGGGGTAATAAAGAACCTTGCCTGCATCAATATTCCCATATCAGCCCCTCTCTGTTGTGCTGCAAACCACACACTGGCAGACAGAGAAGCATCTGATCAAGGTTGTGTAATCATTTTGGTAGCCAACAGCCATGTGCTCTCAGGAGCTAAAGGGCTCTTCAGTTTTCCACTGTACCTGAGACAGCAAAGGCGTAATAAGCTCATTACCGAGACATACACTGTAGTACAGTGTAGATATGCATGTGTGCATGCATTCGTATGTGTGTGTGTGTGTGTGTGTGTGTGTGTGCGCCTTTATGTATGCATATGAATTCACTGTGTATATCCTAATCTTCATCTCAATGTAATGCTTGACCCGGGGGCTGTAATGAAGGGAGCTGCCAGGCAGGCTGAGGATGGCTCTATATGCTAATGAATATTATAACTCTGCACAGATTCAGTATTAGAGTGCAGCCTGAATGTAATAAGATGAAAGATTTTTTTCCCTCTTGCAGGTTCTTACTACTGAATTTCTTCTGCAGTTTTATGAATATATTATTCCATTTTTTTAAGGGCAAACTTGGTTCACAGATAAGTTTAGCCAATATACAAGTTTGGGTGCATTATATGCATTTAGTACCACCACTTTGAAAGTGCAATTTCGCTTTTTGTTCTTTGACAAAGGATGCCACTGACTGGAACTTCATTATCTGTTATTGTTTGCTGTAAACAGAATTTTATTAGGCTTCAAGATTTTTGAAATAATTAGTTTTTTATTGCAGATATGGATTTGATTTTTCAGAGAGCATTGTTGTACAGCTTGTATTAGTAAAAGCAGACAATCGGATAACACAACCTTCTGCAATGTTGTGCTTTTAGAGATTGAAACTCTTCTCTAAGAAAATAGAACATCTGAGGATTCTGTCGTCTTTGAGAATAAAAATAGTAAATGTTACTATTTTCATAGTGTTTCATCTGTGATGTGTTTGTCACAGTCCCACCATGAAGTCACTTTCATTTCATCAAAACAAAATAAAGCTGTTGTAGATTTTCCATTTGGTCCACAGACATGACTGTTAAAGTGAAACAGACGAGGCTTTTATTAAATCTGGTTTATGTCAAATGAAGTGACGAGAACCATGCTGGTCTGTTACATCTGTGCAAGTGCTCTTATTCTCTTAGAGCAGTGAGTGTAAAAAGCACCCCAATGGCCCATTCAGCTATAGGGGAATGACATGCTTTACCTTGTTTCTTCCTTTTCATTCCTATCTGTTTGTGTTTGACCTTTCTGCTTTTGTTGCATCCTCATACCTATAGTCTCATTTCAGTCTGAAGGTCCTCCCACAGAGGTTTCCCAGGCAATAAGGTCAGTGGTCTCTGGGGCATTACACAGCCTGGTGTCAGAACAAGTGGCACGGTGATGAATGGGAGTAATCTCACAGCTGTTATGGGATAACAAACACTTTACTTGGGGGGGCAGGCGAAGAGAAAACTGTTTGCCGCGTTATGTGAGTGAACACAAAAATTTATTATAAATATACATATACATAACAATTCTGACTCAATATATATGCCTTCTTTACCCTAAGCTGTACATGTATCAAGTACCGTATGTACACATTGTATTGTATGTCGCTACGTTACAAAAAGCCATGCAATATCTACAGTACAGTGTATGATTTATCTATGAAACCTACTTTTGTTCTCAATAAATAGTAATAAATTATCCACGTCTTGTTACTGTACATTCTATTGCACATATTTACATTACTGCTTTGGATTAACATTTTCCCTTTTTCATCATGACCTGATGTCAGTTTTAGCTGCTTTGATTGACTATTTACCCCAAAGATTATGAGTTCCTTCACTCCACATCCTCAGAAGACAGACATTTCTGTCGGGCATCTTTGTCCTCAAATGTGACCTTTTTGTTCCTCTTTGGGTCGATCCACGAGTTGTGGATAATGGCGTTATTAGGGGTAGGATCCGCCTCGATGATTGACACGACTCGCTTCTTCATCTTGCTTTTTAAGACCTTCTGGAACTTCTGCCTGGTGAAGGCATAGAGAAGAGGGTGAAAAATGGTGGTCCCATAAGCCATAACCAGGAAACCTAGTCTCAACTTGACCATGAGGTCACTGGGGCCTACACTCAGAATAACTGTGTTGAGCACGGTGATGGGCGTCCAGCACAGCAGGAAAGTGGACACGATCAGGAGGGACATCCTAAATACCCTCTTCTGGCGCTCCCGCCTTTCTCTGTGACGCTTAACAGCTCTTCGCAGTGCAATGATGACAGAGACGGAGGTGCGCATACCCAGTGTGGGATTGCGGCTGCCACTGCTCTGGGAACCATCTGTGGCCTCTTGCTGCGTTGTCATAGCAGTCATGGATGGACGCTTTTTCCTGCGAGCCTTCTTCTTCTGTGAAGCGTGGAAACGTGTGCCAATGCGAATATTGAGGGCCTGCAGGATCTTTGAGTAGGTGATGAGCATGACAACCGCAGTAAAGAAGAAAATGGGAATCTGTGCAAGCAAGTGGTAATAGAGGCCAAGATCTGTGTAGTACTGGTTAGTGTGGATCACATTTTCCACCACCGTCTGGTTCAGCTCTGCATTGCCCCGGGCGAAGAAGCCCACTTCAATAAAGGGTACAAGGAAACTAACAAAGGATAGCACCCAAATGGCAGCCAGCAGGGCCAGGGCGCGTCCCATGGTTAGCACCCGGTTGGCTGGTTTAACCGAAATGTCATAGCGATCGAGGGTGATGGCGAGCACATTAGCAGCAGTGGCAACACTTGCAAAGGAGACACAGGCTTCATGGAAGCAGCAGACCAAAGCCGTATCTCCCTCCAGGGAAAGCAGCACCACAACAATGGTGAGGGGGATACAGCACAGACAAACCAACACATCCAACACATGGAGGTTCATGGTGACGATGTTACTGACAGAACTAATGAGATTCGACTTCATACAGTACAGGGCAAGAACAGTGAGGTTGGAGCTTAAGCCCAGGAGGATTTCCAGCATGAGGAAGCCAGTCAGAGAGACCTGGAAACTAACAGGATAGGTATACGGGCTGGGGGTGGCCGGACTCATGGTGCGGCTGATGGGTTCAGTGTTGTCGGTGACCGTGACGTTGCTCATGGTGGCTTCTTGTTCCGGGTAGGGATGGATATGCATTATCCTGTGTGTTAGAGACAGGAGAAGAAATTTGACCAAAAGGTAAAGTCAAAGAAGATGTCTGCATTTGTGCATCTCTAGAAAGTTCAATGCAAAACTAGCAACTCTTTTCTGCTCTAATATAGCCGGCTGTCAAACGATAAGCAGGCTTTTAGGATTAAATGGTATATTAAAAAAAAATGCGCTAATGTTTGGATTTTTTTCCTGCAATTACCTGCATGTCAGATTGTCTCTATGTCAGATTGTACTTTCTTTAATCACCATGTCTTCTCAGACTGACGTATGAGTAGCTAAGGTGTGTAGCAGAAACACTGACACAAAAATCTTTGTGGATGTGACGGCTTATGTTGTAAATGTTCGGTTTTTAAGTTCTCCAGCCTTTTTGAAAAGGAAAGGTAATATAAGATAACAAAATATTTGCTAATGGCTTAACTTGTCATTAATGGAATTATTTAAGTCATTTGAGTCTTTACCTAATTACAAGAGGATGTCATAAATGCCTCTTTATTTATCTGCCCACCGGCAGGCATCCGACTCTCAGAGATGCACTTTAAAATACAAGATGGTCGTAAACAAATGAAGGATTAGTGCACTTAAATGGATTTCAGGAAAGTAATTATTTTCACGTCAGTGTAAAAAAAACAAAAACCCATGACCTCAAGAATCACTGAATTGGATTGATTAACATGCAAAATTAAAATTATCCAACTTAAAAAAAAAAAAAAAATAACGATTCCAATCTGAACTCTTAATTGATTTTGAATTCATATTTACCCTTCCCTCCAGCACTATCTGAATACCAGGGCTGTGTAATCAGGCCATAGAGTCTCTATTAGATCCACAGAGACAAGCATCACATCCAAACATAGCCAGTGGAAAACTGTCCCTTCTCCAGCAAAGCCCCCCCAGCAAGGCTTTTCCTTTCAGTGCCAGTCCCTGCCAGTGAGTGAGTGACGGCCAGAGATGCACCCGTCCGTCTCTGGGTAGATTGTCTGTTAGCTGCAGCCTTTTTCCCCAGACCTCAACGATCAGCTAGCTGAAGAATCACTTCGTTCATCCAGCGGATAAGAATATAGGTTAGTGTCCTCTACAGGCTGCTTCACAGATCTCTTGTCCCTTTTGGGTTGGGTGGTGGTGGGAGCGCAGATGGATGAGTGGAAGAAGGATAGAAGGATAAGATGTTGGAGCCACCTCCTGTTTATAATCTCATGATATTCCCAAGCAGGAGAGACAGAGACAACCAAGAAAACAAAGAAACACAGACTCCTTCCGCTGTGCAGGGTTGGAATGTAATTCTCATTGTGCAATCCACCTTTATCTTTTTTTTAGTAACACTGAGAAGATGGTCGTCAGATCTGTAAATGCAAAACAACATTTACATCCATTCGCTTGTGCTCGAGAGGCGAAGTTTGTTAGTACATCATGTAGATTCCCCACTTTAAACCGTGGTAATGTCCACAATCTGTCCAGGTAGCGGCCAAGCCCATGTCTCCCCAGGGAGCACTAATGGAACAGGCCTTCACTCTTCACCTTTCTCATCAGTCTCTGTGCGCTGGGTTCCAGCCACCATTGACTTGTAAATCGAGCACAGGACTCCAATTTGCCCCTCGACATGCTGAGCCCTCAATCACTGGAGGTGGCGTGAGTAGAACAGATTATTAGAGTGCATGTGTGTCCAATCACTGTGACATGCGATCACTGTGGGATTCGTGATTTATATTGGAGGGGGTTGATTCAGCAAATCAGAAGGAGATCATCCTCATGTGGTGATGGACGTGACTTCATCAGGCAGAGACAGCCTGTCTTGTACATTTGCAAAACAGATCCCAGACAAGCATTGGGCTCTAGGAAGCAGGTGTTGTGTACAACATCGTGTCTTTTCCTCCAGTTCCACGTCGCTCTCTTTACAGTGACCTGAAGAGAGAGAAAGGGTAGGGTAATAGATGATAGAAGGAGATATAGAGAGTGAGTAGGAGGAGTAGGAGATGAAGCGTGGGGGTGCGTTAGTGAAAATATACATATGCACAGTAGCGAAGCAACAAGGAAATTCTCATTAGCATAGCAACAAGCCTGTGATGTCTTATGTTCTTGTGCATTGCCTGATGCTCTTTACATCTTTGATAATCCATTAACATAACGGTAGCACTAGCAATGATTTGCAGGGAAAAAAAGGACTTAATACTGCATCTCAGCCTCCCATTTTCAGATGGAAGATTGACTGTCGTAATATTTTGCTTCTCTTCCTGTGTGTATGTGTGTGTGTGTGTGTGTGTGTGTGTGTGTGTGTGTGTGTGTGTGTGCGTGTGCGTGTGTGTGTGTGTGTCACACATACAGAAACAGCGGTGATATTCTCATACAATTTTAATGATAGGACTGACTTGCTTAGAGCCTGAGCGCTGTGTGACTCTTTGGGGAACTTAGCATGAACACGAAGATGCCCTCTGCGTGTCACCATATGTGATCCATGTTATGTCTGCAGAGACACATGTCGGTCATTCTTCAAGGTTGTTTCAGTGATGGATACCATACTTTACTGAGCTACAATGTCAGAAAGGATCAATGGGTCCCGTGTTTCTGTACCAGGCAAACGACTGTCATGCATGTTGTAAAGATTCACTGCGTGGAAGTGCTCACAGCAAATCATGTTTTTCATTTTGTGAAGCCAGTTCTTTTTTCTTTTCTTTTTTTTCATATTATGTGGGAGTAAGACACAAACAGATGTGCTCACAGTATGAGAATATACAGATGTCCCGATGCATTAACACATTGTCAAACACCTTTTACAGAGTGATGTTTACAGTAGCGGCGACTTGGAATTTGAGATTTGATATTAAAGAGTGATGAATAATTACACTTAAACCACAGCATTATTTCTAAATGAAAGTCCTGCAACACTTACTAAATTAGGGTGACGGTTTCTAATAGCGTGCATCTGTTGACATGTTTGGCTCTAAGTTTTATTCCCTGTCACATGTCCCCTCTTCCACCAAGTGCTGTAAATCATGCCAATAAGTAGAGTGCCCCATCAAAACACAGCAAATCTCACCATGCAGGGTAAACACAGATGCTCTGGAGCCGGTCCACACACTGTGCTGTCCCTTCTACTTGCAGCTCTGCAACAATCTAGGTCGACTGATAGGAGCTGCTGGTTTGTCTTCAGCTCCTTCCTGCATTAATCCGAGAAGTGGGGCTGAATATTGATGAAAGCACACGGGTCACACAACTGGCAGATGTTCCTTCCTTCCTGAGTCCCAGACAGAGAAAAACAAGTGAACAGGGATTAGTCCACAGGGATGAGGCTTTTTCTTAGTCTTCCCCCTGTCATCTTATCCATTCATTTGGACTCTGCTCTGTGACTGTTTTTTATCTCCTGAACTCTGTTGCACCACCTCTCTGCTGAACTGCCTGAATAAGAGTGTAAAGCAGAAACCATCACACTCCCGGTATCTCTCTATCTCCCGCTCTGCTCCCTCCTCTCTCTCCCTCCCTTATCCCTTCTCTCTCTCCTTCTCTCTCTCTTACTGCGGAGGTTTGCAGTGCTCCCCCAATCCTGATTGGTCCTTTGTAATAGGCTTAACCCTTTCCTGTCCAGTGAGGGGAGGTATTTCCTTTTGTTCTCAATCCATCCACTCTTCCCTGACAGTGACTGTGACATCCCATGTGGGGCTGCTGTGATTTTGGAAAAAAGAAAAAAGCTTGTACTACGCTTTTGCACAGGGACTTAAAATGCCAGTGCGCTAAACACACAACCTGCCGCAGAGTCGGTTTGGCAGACCACTGACAAAAAACTAGGAGAAAATTCTGGGATGATAGATCAATTAGCTCTGTCACGGTGTAATGAACAAGTAATGTGTTTGTGCTACATAGGTGGACTGATGAGAATGGAGAGCCAGCACAGAGAAGCAATATTTTTGTATTGATTTTCACACATGCACAGGTCTTAAAATGTGTGTGCAAGTGAGCATGAGAGGCACTAAGACCGACAGAAAGGCGATAAATTCTGTGAGTGGGAGAGATTATGCAGAAAGAATGAAAGTTAAAAAAACAAAAAACCCAACAGATAGCGATACTGATTCTGATTGATAGTTTCTATTAAGTTACTCCATCAAATCTCTAAAAGGTTGACGACCCTCCAGTCTTTAGTCAAGATTCATTTGTCAGGTGCAACTACTGCCAGAGGGCATCCTGGTACCTGACAGTCTCCAGTATAGAAGAACAGAGTATCTGTTGCTATGGTTTTACAACCTGGAAAATCTAATTAAAGCCCATAGAAATACATCCGTTCCTGTTATTCCATTGGTGGTACGTAGTTCGATTATTACAGGCAGATGTTTCCTTCAGTTTTCAAAGTGTTAAAATTTGACTGGTTCTTGTGTGGCAAGAAAAGTTAAACAAATTGAAGGTTGATGGAAAATCTCAGTCATAACATAGTAGGTATCGGATATCCCTGATTGTACACAATGGCGTGCTTTCCTTATACCACCCACTGGACAATTTGTGAGTTAATATGTAAATTCTTGCATGTTTTGAAGCCTGACGTGAATCTAATTCTTACTTTACCTTTACAGTGCATGAAACAGTTTTCCTAACAGAATCCTACACAATGAGGCACATTTGACAGATGGAGGGGAGAAAAGCACAGCACTGTAGTTGGCGTATACATGGTCGGCATTTGCAGGACTACTGCTAGTATGTGAGTACATGTTTGTTCTTTGGTTTGCTATATAGTGTTACTTGATGTAAGCACTCATCATTACAAGGGATCCATCTGCGTGCCTCAGGCTGTCAGACTATAATTACCCAGTACTTCAGTGGAAAACAGCTCTTCTGTCAACTACCTGCAACTCAATGCACTGTACATTCTACAAAAGGCTTGTATGTACATGTACAGTATAAGCTTCTCATGACTCACAGGGAATAGTCCTATTTTAAAAATGGTAAACATGTTTCTTTAAAACAGTGAATTCCCAGAGCTTCAGAGTTCAATAGAAGAATGATGTTAATATTTCATTTCCATTAATATTTCATCCAGTTTTTCCTATCTGTCCTCAGATTTTACTGTCTGAGATTCACTACAGTTTTTCTCCCCTCTCACTCTGAGAAACTGCAGACTGGCCTGGATACGCAGACAGCGTATCCACACCAGCACATGTGTGTGCATACACACATGTGCCACAGTGTGTGTTTGAGGTGGGATGTCTGTGAAGAGGGCCCTCTCTGGCCTTGGCTAATCAGATAAAGAAGATGCAAACGTGCTTTCAGTGACAACATCAGTATGTAATCATGCAGTAGTAGGATAGAAGGCAGCAGGCACAGAACACCAAGCATACAGAGATTTATCTTCGCTGAAATCCCGGTAAGCATCCTGCATTCCATTTGGTGTCACTGTGATTTGCTCTGGTACAGAGTTAGTTTGGCCTGTTTCAAATGTTGTAGCTTTCTTATGATGCTTAACCATTTTGGAAAACTGTACAACTTCTGGTCGAACCTTACGTGTACCTAGACAGCCACTGAGAAGGACAGATAATATCTCTTGAGCTGTTTTCGTTCCCTATAGGGATTATCCATAAAGTGAAGAAGACTGTAAGTAAAAGATAGAGGGTAAAGGGAAGTCTTGGTTCTTTGGTCTTTTGCCTTTATTTGACCACAGTGCCTCCTGCTTTGCTGGATTCACGCTCACTTAGTAAGGGTTGAACATCTCTGGGTTGAGCTATATGACAAGAGGACATGATGAGAAGCCTATAGTGATTGCGTCCGAGACCGATGAGCGGTCTCATAGAGGAAATGTCAGTGTTTCCTCTTCCATCCCCGTGCAGGTCCATTAGCGCTGAAGTGGCTTCATTTGTATCTGACATTTAGAGCATTGCACTGTGACATAGTGTTAAAAACAGCAAGTTAATTTGATTTTGCAATAGTAAATTACTGCTCTCAGATTATTGTGTAATTATTTTTTGAATAATGATGCTCTTGTGGAATGTGATGCAATTTAATTAAAAAGGGGATGACAGCAGAAACATAGGGATGGAATATTTATCACAGACAAGTATTGCGTTGAAAAAATTATGAAAGGATCAATCTGTGGTGGTAATCTGTGCTGGAGAGGGGCACCTCAGAATTGCTCAGGAGGTGACCTGACACCTCCTTCTGCCGCCCCATAACTCGACTGTTTGTATCTTGAAAATAACCTGTCTGTAATCCCTCTGTCTTGAATACAGTGTTTTCTCAATCAAGATCAACCGGCATCCTTGGAAAAATAATATTTTTCTTTGTTACTTGAATTTTTCAAGGTTGGAAACATTTTTGCGCTGAGACTTTTACTTTGAAATGTCATTTTAAAATGATGGGTTTATTCCCACTTGTCACTCCACTCATCTTCTTTACCGCGACTTACTCATATGCTGCAGACTCAAGACACTTATAATGTGAATTGTAAAATTACTCCAATGGGGTCCGTGTAGCTTGAAACAAATCTCTCCGTGTCTTTTTGTCATGTTGCCTGGTTGACTCAATGTTAAACATTTTTATTCTACCACTATTTTAAATCTGAATGGACATGATCCAATACTACCGACATTGAAGCTTATATTTTTTCTTTGCTGAAGACAAAGATCCCATGAAGTGTGCTTTAAAGATCCCATAATAAATAATAAAATGACATAAATATTTTTTTCTTGCTTTATTTTTTATATCATCGTATCAAATGAAGCCTTGCCAGACTTGTATGAAATCTCTATCTTTCTGCATGTCTCACTTTCTCTTCTTTACTTCATCAGAAACCCTTCCATCTGTTATGCCACTGATTTTGATTCCTGAACACATTGTGTGTCATTGACTTTTGAGCCATAAAGATTAAAAAGTTGAAGTCCGCTGACCGGCTTAGCGACTGCGTCTCCAATCCCCAACATCCCCAACAAACAAACAGATTATTCGCTGTTTCCTGCCGACCTATGGCCTCGTCACTGTTCTCTGTCACAGAGACAAACAGCTTCTATTCCATCAACCCCTCAGAAGTCAGCCACTTCCTGTCACAGTGCAGCATCTGTTTATATTAGCCATGTCAAAGACCGTCAGCTCAGGCGTGGGAACGCAGGGAAGTGCATGGGGGACCTCACACTCACCCACGGGGAGGTGCAAGTGCAACAGAGGGAGGCACATGAAGGACAATCGTGCACTACAGGGAGAAACTCACAGATGCACACACACTAATGCTTCTCCCTGTAGGCACCATCAAAGCGCTCGATGTTTGTCGTCACATTCGTCTGGTCAGGCTGAGACTCGTGGGAATTGACGTTATTGGAAAATGTAGTTTTCTTTAAAACACCAGCGCCAGTTCAACAACTAAGATGAAGGACTTTAGTAAACAGTTTATTTTCATTGAGTGCGTAACTTGAGGGTAGCCGGGACAAATTTGATTGTCTGTGTCTCAAATGCATATTAAAAAAAATACTGTTTTCATTGGATGTTTGGTGCAGAACGTGTGCTCTCTCCCAAGGCTGTATGTAAGTGTGTGAAAACATGTGTTTATGTTATTAATACTGCCAAACTGTCTGTAATCCTGTAATCAAACTGTAATCCTGTCTGCCCCATTGACTTCCCTGTCTGCTAAAACAATTCTTCATCTATGTTTGGTAGCTACAGCAACCCAACCGAGAGGGATTTCCCTCCTTGAAAGAAATTACAGAAAGATTACAAACTCCATTACACTTTCGAGTCCATGTCAGCACATCGAAAGGACTTTATGCTGTTGTCATGGCTGCTAAAGTCATGTTGTTTGTCCATGTTGGTTTCTCCACTTTCCCAAATGTAGAAACAGAATTAACTTTTTGGTTTCCCTCTTCTCAGCTGAATTGAGGAACACATTGTCACCTCTGATGTCAAAATTCTAATTCTTTTAGTGTGTCTGTTTATGAACCATATCTGTTCTCCAAGCATGGAACTGTAAGCATTGACTAAAATCACCAATGACATTGTGCTGATTGGCTCATATCATGTGTGTGGTGTGTTAACAGCGAAGCCAGGGGTCTGACAGTACATTATGTACAGTACAGCATGTGCTGATCAGTCCTCGCTCTAGTGTAAAGGCTTTGTGGATGGAACACTGTGGCCTTGCACTTGCTAAAATAATGTTTGTTTTTCTCTTCTTGATCTGCTCTGATTTATTGTCTTTTGGAGGTGGAGAGATGAACCTCGAACACCAAGTGGAGGCCCACACATTTGACTGTTTTCACAAGCTCACATGCATTCAAATGAGCGTACACTCCATAACAGATCGGTCATAGCATCACAGCCACTTGCTTGATATTTTACTGGTTCCCTTGCTCATCGCAGACAGAGTGACGTGGTATCCACCCCAAGACTAGAGCAGCAAAACCTGTGAGTTTTGAGGTGGGGGCTTATTTGTGTTGTCTCAATTGAAATAGAGGTTTTTGCTTCCCATGTCCATATACGTATATATGGGTGTGTGTGTGTGTCTCTGTGTGTGTGTGTGTGTGTGTGTGTGTGTGTGTGTGGGTGTGTGTTTTATATGTAAGGTTTTAATGGGTATGTCTATATGTGCAGATGTATATACTCTGTGCTTGGTATTGATGATGTACATGTATATGTATGTAGCTATCTATCTATCTGTGTGTTTGTGGGGAAAAAAAGTAAGCAGCACTATTCAATAAAAAAAAAAAATATATATATATATATATATATATACTTTAATTCACAAAAGAGCCTCTATCTGCAGTGTTTTGTTTGTCTTCTCACAGCTGTCCTGTTTTAGGTGAAATGTAATGCCTGCAGTGAAGGGGTTCATTATGGTACCTTGAGTAAAAAATAGATGGTCTGACACAAGTCTTTTGCTGTTGTTCTTTTCCTCATATTGACATTTTTTCCTGACCTCCGTTTTCTGCTTTTCCCAGTCTACTTCCTTTTCGCTTTCCATGCTAGCACCTAACAATAATTAGCCAGCGCTAGTTGTCATCTTGTGTCTGTCCCTAGTCACACCTTGTCAGCGAGGCCTCTCTAGTCAATGGTCCACCACTAATGGGCCACTGGGTGGCTCTGACAGTCAGGATGACCCCTTTCTTCCTCAGCTGCTACCTCTTCATTAAGGCCTGCCGCCAGCGACGGTGGCACACGCCAGCTGGGGTTCTTCAGCGGACCTCAGCTCGCCCTGGGTCAACATCCATATGTTTCTGTCCCCACAACACCTCAACACACATGCACCTGACAAGACGGTGGGAGCTTGGATTGCTGTGTCCTGTTCTGTTCTGGTCAAGTGTGAACGGACTGGGTATTATAGTGATTGTTCTCAAATATATAAAACCCTGTTATTGCAATCAATAAAATATCAGGATTTTCAATGCGCACCACAATTTATTAAAGCAGTAGCTTCCCCCTTACTTCTCCAGTATTTCAGGGGAAGTAAAAAGATGTCAATTATATATAATTAAAAGGTAATTGCAGCACTGAGCTTCTCATTCATGGTGTGTATACTGTAGTGAGGAAGTGTAGCAATGGCTGAGCGCTTATGATTATACCATAAGCGTACATGACTCACCTTTGACAGGTGTGGAATGAAAGATAATTTTTCATGATTTGTCTGAACCTGATGCTCTTAAATGACGAGTCAGAGACAGCAGGTATGACCCGTGGTTTTTTAGTTCTATCCAGTGGTGTCACAATCGCGGCTGCTTATGCAAATAATATATCAAATAATTTTATCATATATACAACTAATTATAACATGATAAATTCTGGAATTTCATCCAGGAAAAAAAAAAAATCCTTTAAAATGTGATTTTAAAAAACATTGCATTTTTATTATTCAGTCATCTTGCAAGTTGACTGAATAATCACATAACATGGAAATCCATAACAGAAAACTGGGCTTCATTTTTAGTTGGCATTAATGAAGTATATGGAACAATATTCAATATAAAAACTGTAAATCATTGAATAATGTTCTTGCAATTTCATGTATAACCGGGGTGCACATTAACGTCTAGGTCTGGTTCTCAAACAAGTAACTGAAAATCGTGCTTCATGTTAAGCAGACATGTTCAGTGATTTGCTTTTTCAGTAGAAAATAAATCAAGAAATCATTTTAGTTTGGAATTTTATATACAGGAATTCTCATTATAGACGTTTCCCCAAATAATCAAAAAACTAACTGAGGAGTTGAAAAACGAGTCAAATAGGTCATATTGGGGATTAGTCATTCAAAAACTGTAGAAAAATAGATTTTTTAAATTTGTTTTTATAATTAATTGTATGTATGATAATTTGATTGCGAGCCAAAAACAACACAAAAAGGTCAAATTCATCAAATAAAATGAATCATGGCAGTTAGAAATTCACTAAGAGCAGTGTTGAGCTTTGACAAAAAGTCTGAAATATTGAAGGTATGGTATGTTATATTAGCGACACTAAGAATGATTGTTGACAAAATTAAACTCAGCATCCTCTTTCCTGACGTGGAATCATGTGGGATTACTTTAATACCTGCATATTTTTCTGGCTGTAATATATGACTAATATATACTACTGCCACAACTATGACACCCAAAGATCATTTAACAGAGGCTCTGAAAATGATAGATATGTTCTCCGAGGATTATTAAGTGTTGGTTATGATAAACGGTAAAAGCATGGGGTCTTATAAACAGGCAGTGTGTTGGATCCAGTAGAAAGCAGCCTCATATCATTAAACAAACAAATTAGAATTTGGTTCCACTGACGTATTCACTGTAATTTCTTTTGCTGGCTGGATGATCGGTAGAGATTGGATTTCTTGTGGGCTCTGTAAGATATTCATAGGAAGGCATTAGCTAAACAAACATCTAAGAAGCACTCAGTCTTCATTCAGATTCTCTTTTTGCATTCACCAAAGACTAAGAACAACTTTTGCTTGGCAATGACTATTTTGGAGGAACTCCATAATGAAATACTTCAGTGGCAAAGTTGTTCTGTTTTACAAATCAACATTCTGGAGGTAAGAATATACAATATAACTGAGAGATATGTAACCAGGATGATGATTGAAGCAGTGAAGCTTTTCTTTTTTTATGTGACAAGAAAGTCAGAGTGTGTAATCAACGGTGTCCCCAACAGGAAATACACACTCTGGTGCCAACAATAGCAAACAGATGGCAAGCAACAGGGCCCTTTTCTGCCCAGTGTCAGATTGTGCATTTGAAAGAACATACAGTGAAAAATGCTCGGGATGGATGATATCAGACCATCTGTCTGCAATTCGGTGAGGTGCTCTTTTCTTAAGAAGGTGGAAACTCGCAGAGAGCACATAACAACTGTTTTCTTTCATTTTCTTGACATGTCGTCGCAGGCGAATCCCAACGTAACAGCTGCTAAGATGTTCGTTTTCACATTTATTAATTTGTTTGAGGATGCAGCACCTTTTAGTTCACCCTTCGGTGGGTGTTTTTTTTGGTTTCCTTTACCTCCATCCCTCTGGCCTGTCTGTCTTCCTCCCAGCCTGTGACCTCACACCGCATTATGTTGCGGATCATGGGAGGGTAGGGCAGAAGTGATGCTGATATATTCCCCTCCGTGTCTCTGTCAAAATACGATTGAGATATGCATAGTAAGTAAGCTGCTTGGAGAAGGCGCTGAAGTTTATACAGACATTCTGGCTGCTACCAAGTGGAAGGGAGATTGTCCGCCCACACACACACAGTAGACCAGGAGATCTGTATCTGGGCCTGACTTAAAGGCTGCTGGCTTGCTCTACTGTAGCAGGTGGTGCACATTTTCCATTTACAAGAAAATACAAGTGTAGGCAGCAAAGAAGAGGTGCTGTCATCGATTCATGCATCTAATATAGCCAATCTGATCCACTTTATGGCAACATGGACGGTCACGTTGTATGGATGCAGTTTATTCAGGCACAATTTTTGGACTGGCATTATCTCCAAAAGTGCCCAAGATAAAGTAACGGAGGGATAACAGTTTGATTCACGTAAAAATCACAGTTAACATATTGTAT
This sequence comes from Antennarius maculatus, assembly GCA_013358685.1. Classification (NCBI taxonomy): domain Eukaryota; kingdom Metazoa; phylum Chordata; class Actinopteri; order Lophiiformes; family Antennariidae; genus Antennarius; species Antennarius maculatus. The sequence continues at coordinate 7,089,778 of CM023611.1, read as the reverse complement.
TTGTATGAATTTGGTTAAAAATATTGAAACAGATTTCTTTCGCAGTGAACAGACCTGGATAAAAACATTTGTGCTTGTAGCTTATCTTTCAAAGATGGCGAGGGTCTTTTATTCATGAAAACTGCCTCTTCAAGACAAAAAATTTAATATTCTGTGAATGCAAACATTCAGTTTCACCCATTGATTAATCTTTGTCAGACAGACCACCTAACTTCAGCAGTTCAAACACACCTCTGGATTTTAATGACTTTCATCTGAGGCTGATGAGGTGAAGAAAATAATATTGTGTTTAACTTGTTTAATTTTGTTTTGTGCTGTAGCAGATAGAAACACCACAGCAGAGCACTGCCAAAGTGAGAGTCTGAAAACACCTCTCTTTATCTGTTTGTGGAATAATCAGAAATTGATTTGAGTTTATTTTCAACACCAATTGAACTGTGAAATTGCCAAAGGTGGCCTGAAAATTTAGAATAGTTGGTAGTGTCCATTGTCTGAATCCCTGGCTGATCAGTACCTATAATACATGTATTGAGTGCACATGTGCACCTCCCTTTTCTAAAAAGTGACAGAAAGTAGAAGTAAAAATGTCATGGAGGAAGTTTTCAAGTCTAGATAAGAACCATAGTAGGAGTGTTGCCTCTTATCATCATGACCCAGAAAAGTCACAGTGGACTCAGGGGGACATTGCCCTAATTTAGGTGGATTCCACATACAGACATGATGGGAGAATGCCGGTAGGACTACATATCAGACAGGAAACATACATGTGAATAATCCGTTTTCACCTAGCAACTGTGGAATTACTATGCAAATTATGGAGAACATTTGACTAACCTTTAGTTTCCGCAATTAGGATTATGGCGGGGCTTTTTGGGGATTCACAGTCTCCGAGCTCTGCTCCCATGGGTCCCTGATAGGCAGACCAGTTGACAGAGAATAGACTGGTGAACCCTTGGTTGATTATTCATTGGTATTATCACTACCCATACTGTAAATGAAGAACCCAATTTAGCTTTGCGATGAAAATCGGGCATTCGGTTTGTGTAACATGGGATTATGTCTATAGGTGCCAAATTCAATTCTTCTATCCCTGCATGCAACTCATGTCCCAGACTTCACCTCATTTGCCAGAGGTTCATAGTGGAATCAGATGAGCGGCATACCTTCTGAATAATGAACACAAAGCCTTCCTCCCACAGACACTGTGCACAGTATACTGGAGACTGAACAGCACTGCAATTTAACAACTTCTGGGCTGCGTTGTAATCTTGCCCAGAAACTTCCATAACTCAGTCTATAACCAACTTCACCATTATCAGGATCGCTACAATAATATTTCAGTGTTATATTGTATAAATGCAAATCAGGCAGCACTAGAAGGATGGCACAGTCTTTTCTGTGTGCCCCCGCAGTTGATATTTACACTAAACTGAACACGATGCTGAGTAATGTTTGATGTTGGGCCAAGCTTTTCCAATTCCCAAAATGTGGTACGCTCCAGTGGCTCAGATCATTATAATCAGAGCCAGCGTGCTTTAGAAAGCACTATTAATGTTATGAGCTCTGTAATGAACCATCAGCTGTAGACGTTGCTTTATGGTCTCATGAAGTTATTACTAGCAGTCGCTGTCTAAATGAAACCGTGAGTTGGCTGCATCACCTCTGTTCATCTTTGTTGATTCCAGCCAAAAGCAAACAGATCGTAATGTCGTGGACGTGATTTATTCAAACATAACCGTTTTTGAATGTTCGGTCCACTGACCATTATGGGACTGTCAATGGTCCGTGCTGATATTTATACAGCTGGATGGCGAATGGCTGAGAAATGATGCTGATGTCATGTTTTGGATTGTTTGTTTTGTAATACGATACAACTATTTAATATGGAACGGATTTTGTTTCAAATTCGATGAAATTGAAAACATACATTGACTTAAGCCTTAGATTTCAATGTGATTTAAGAGTTGAGTATGTTAGAAGTGACATTTCAGCTTCACTATCCTATATATTAAAGCTGCTGACATATCTGCAGACATGTTTTTTCAGCTACCATGCTATTGGCAGATGTCATACTAAAACGCCGGATATCGGCCCAGCTACTCAGAATATCAGTAACCCTCTCAACGTCGTCACATAACACCTTTAAGAGGTGAAGGTAGGAGCAGATGGATAGTAAAATTCAGCGTTTTATGATGTGAAGCTGGAAACAGACCTGCACCTTTCATCCAGAAATCACTCTCCTCAGATTTCCTCTCTACTCTGAAAGATTGTTTGATGGCACCATTTTTATGAATTCTTCTTTCTGCACATTCTCCATCCTGCTCATGCCGATTGTTTGAGGATCAGTGATGTTCACCTGGATACGCATTCACCTTGCATGTTGCCCAAAATGACACATTATTCTTTTTTGCATATCTTATTTCTGCCTGTAACTCCCGCACCCCCTTTTCCTTTCACCGCCCCACTCCCACCAACTTGCCTTTGGCGATGAAAGCTGAGATGGATGATGTTGTTTTGAACTGTGACATGTCTCCATGCCAGTCTTTTCCATTATTATTCATAAATAATTGGCCAGGACTGACTGTGCCAGCTATTTATAGAGTACAAACTCGTTGAGGTTGATTTATTTCCCTTCTTTGATTACCTAACTAAAAACCCAACACAATGTTAAGTTTTTTAAAGCATCTTGTTAAACCACTTGACCCCAAGCTGCTACATCCATAATGGCCGACCAGATGCTGCAGTCTGAACATTGAACACCTCACCTCTTCCAGCTGCAGTCTCTCTGACAGTTTAGAGAAGCCTCTATTATTATTTTTTTCTAAATCTCTATCCCTGCACGCTGGAGATATTAAGTCGATCTCTCTTCTGAGGATCTATCTACCTCCTACTTCAGTTGAAGATCAATACAGTCTAGTGAAGCCACTCAGTTCTACTGGATTAGCCGGGGGTTCTGATCCTCCTTGGATAAATAGCGTGAACCATGAACCAATATTTATTTCTTCATCCTCACCACGGCATTTCAAGCTCTATTAGTTATACATGTCCATTTGTGAGTGCCGAATGGTACCTGTGCTGCTTATCTTGAGCTGTTAAATCTTGAACAGGGCCCTGGATGGTTGAAAGCGTGACGGACAAAGAGAGACTCTGAGGTGAAACAAATAAGAAAATAATCAGATCGGGAATAAAATAGTAGATTATTTATTTAACCTGTGCAGTCCATCAGGATAAACCCAGAGCCTTCTGGGGAATATTACATGTGAGTGTTAGATTAGACCTGACGAGAAAAGAACGCTAACCCATCCAAGTTGCAAATTAACAAAGTGTATTTAATTGCACTTTGTTTGAGAGACACAATTTAAATTAGAGTGTGCATTTGGGAAAAGAGCAGAATATGAAATGAGGTTTTTTTTGTCTTCTTTTTTTAGAAAGCACCAGCTGTTTCTGCACATCATGTGGGATCAATCAGATGGAATTGCTGGCATCGCTGGTCGACTTTCATCACGGCGAGCCTGTCAGGTCAGAGATTCTGCTGAATCAGGATATTGGGATACGGTAGTTGGAACTCCTTGATAAAGAAAGGAACAACAGCGTAGTGCAGTTTAAGGCTGAACCTATCAGTATGACAGAGAAGATTTCAATTTCAAACACAGGCCAGAGCTTCACACGTGCTCTTTTAAAGCCAACTCATGAAACACTCCATCTCCGCTGCATCGTGACAGCATGAGAGCATGGCTGGAATGCAAGATGACAAGGGTGTTTGGTAGAAACAGGCAGCTGCGATTAGTATTCAGTACAGACCCGTCTTGTCTAGCTGGACCTTTGCAGAAAGTCTCTCCCCTAGAAAAGCAGATGAATTGTCTACGGTGAATAGAGCAGCTGAGGCGAATGTGTGCCCTTTTCTGCTGAAGGAGGATTCACTTGTGTTGCTGGATTTGCTCCACACAGCAGTCACTACATTCAAAAGTATATGAGTTCTATGAAAAAAAGGTCAAAGTTTAACTTTGCTGTAATATTGCTGCGATAAAGAGAAGCGAAGACATGAAGAGAGAACCTTATTAAGACCTGTGCTCCAGCAGCTTAGCTCTCAACTCCTCAGTGAGTTTTATCAGAGAAGGTCCTTCAAGCATGACCACAGTAATGAACCTATTAGCCATGAAATTGACTTTTCTGATAAATAAGGAATAGATGAAAGTATATGGGACCAATTCTGCATTTCAAGCCTTTGTTGTTATATTCATAATTACATTTGAGCTTCAGTACTTTTTGAACAACTGGATTTTCACGTGTGCACACGACTCTTTCATCATCAACTTTGGTACTTGGTTTCTTTTAAGTGCTCTGTTGAATATTAATTGGAATGCCATTCTCGGTAAAAGTGTGAACCTCACACAATAGACAATGTCTAAACCGTGTACATAATAGGATACTTCAGTTTTAGTCAGTGCATCAAAAAATATGATTCAGACAGTGAAGTTTCCCTCTTTCTGATAAAGCCAACTCCTTTTCATTTACATGTCTTCCTGCTGATTTGTTCACATGTCAAAGCCCCTCTGGTTTTTAAATACAAATTTAAGAAATGTAGGATTTGGCTTGCATGTACAGAAGTGATCACATCACCTACCATCTCTCAGAGAGGTGGACAAAAACTAATAAAGGCCAGTTATTATGGGAACAGTGCAAAAAAATCTTTAAAAAATGAACCTGTGAATCTCATTTATCAATTTAAATGGAAACAGGGACTAAAGTAAAATTCTGCCTCTGAAAGAAGTGTGTGACCTCCACGATGGAATTACCGTGGCAATTCATACATTAATAATTAATCAGCGAAGTCATTTGTATGGAAACCAGAATGTAATTTACATTTGCATGATTTAAATGAATTTAAAAGTACCTTTCTATAATGCCAACAAAATTCAGGAGTTGTCCAATCTTGCAGCGCTTGTCATGAATAGATTGTCTGCCTTCCTCCACAGAATTGAAATTCAATAATCTAACAAAAGAATGAATAAAGGATTATAAAGCCTTACGTGGAATGAATTACTCGAATTAAGCAAAAATTTGGTATAATACAAAATTAACATTCTGTTCAAAATATTCCCATCAGCAACGCTGGCTAATATACTGAGGAGTTCCTATGTAACCACCAACACCTAATTATCTCCAGTCACTTTTCTCAACATTTTTTAACGTCTAACGTCACATCAAAATCATTTTCTTTGTCGGAACACAGCAGTCATCTAATGACGCGATGCTGGCAACAGTATAAATTCTTTTAATTTGCTGCAGGACGCTGACACCAATTAAGAAATCTGAGTTTTCAAATTTGTTCATGGAAGTAGGTAAAACCAGTTAAGTAACAGCTCATGCTAACCCTAAATAACCCATCAGACTGGTTGTGTTGGGGGGGGGGGGTATGGTTAGGGTTAAATCATTCCAGATCATTCATTCATCTCCTTGAAGAGGAGACAATCAGAACTGTCATCTATCCTAGTCGACTACGGGCAAAAAGCAGGGAACACCCTACGCGAAACGCCAGTTCGTCACAGGAACACAATAAGTATTCATGCTTACATTCAGTGTGTCCACTTCACCTACAGTATATTACATGTTTTTCTAGATGGGAGGAAGTCGGAGAACCAGTAGAGAACCCAAGCAGATACAGGGAGAACATACTGTATAACAGACCGCTGAAACAAAGGAACCAAAGGTTTACCAATATGTGAGCAAGTTCATCAAGGTTCATAAATAGAATTCCAATTGGTTCTAGCAAACCTGCCAAAAACAAAGAGAGAGATTTTATGAACATTTTAATGCAGGGCTACTTTCTTTTGTCATTAATTTATGTTATCACAAATACTACTAATATTGTCAGTCACTGATCATTTCAAAAAGAAAGTGCATCATTGATCAGATTCATGAAAGAAATCAGATCCTTTCTGAAACAGGTGGTTTGGCTTTTCCGTGAACTAAAGAACAGAATACAAAGGAAGTTGAACTGTTTTTGGTGTGAAAAGTGTCCAGACAGTGTCAGTGTGTAAAAGAAAGGCCCACAACACTTTTGTATTTACACAAACATCCTGTGACATCCAATAAATACATCCCATTGTGGTGAATGTCAGACCTCGCTTGATTGATTGTGTATAGTTCTGCTTAGCACCCCTCTGCTTACGGCTCAGCTCTGCAATGTCAGGAAGGACACACAGATGAATAATGCATGTTTTTGTCAACCCATCTTCCAAGCACAATTCCAGGAGAGAAAATAGATAAACAGAAATAATGGAAAGGGGAAAGTGAGGGGTGATGCACTATAAAGGTACTGTAAATGAACATTAATTTAGGAATTCTATTGGCACAATCAGCATCCAACACAAAATGTGTAAAAAATAAATAAATAAATTTAAAAAAAGCCAAAAAAAAAAAAACCTACATGTATTTACAGCAGCAGATGATTTATTTCAGGTTAGCTCTGTTTTGAAACTACAAATTCTTTCAGAAGGTAAAGTTCCTTAGAAAACTTTTGTCATTAAAAGTCTCCTTTACTCTTTGAAGGTCGTCCTATTTCCCACAGAACTTAAAACGCTTGGCCAAGACATTGTAAGCCATTTACTCTTCCTGAAAGGAAATAGAATCACTCAACACTTGCTAAAATAAAGTATTAATACTCGGAACACAACTTCACATTGCCTTGGAGTGAGTTATACCAGCTATTAAAAGAATAGCATGGATACTGCAGGAAAATATCTTATTTATTAATCTGGCAACATGCCATGTATGGCTGAGAGGTCTAAGGCCAGCATATTGAATTTGTATCAGTAGCTCAGCTGCTCTGTTTTTGGATGGTGCTTAATCACTCTCCAGCATAAATAAATTACCCTCATACAGATGAGCAAAACGCAAATTCATAAGCCGTCACTTTTTTTGTTACACTTCATTAGACACTGCTGCTATTATTGTCTAATATTACTCTCCAAAGCTTGCAAAGTGATTCTCTGTGACACTAAATATAAAGTTAGCCTCGTGTGAAGAGGGAAATAGAATAATAAGCAGAAAGGGCTGACACTTGTTCCAACAATCTGTCTTGTGCAAGTGTTCTAAGTAATTACGATGAATTAAAATCTGTGACTTGTAATCTCAGTACCTAAATGTGAGAATTGGTATGCAGACGTATGAAAACAATCATCATGTGCAATATGGGAACTGTATTGGGGGGGGGGGGGTTCTCGTAAAAAGTTAAACTGGACATTTTGTCTTATAAATATTGTCCACCAAATGGGATAATCAGTCTCAACAACTAAATGTGTTTCCAAGGAAGGAGGATGTTGTAAAGATATGCATAAAAAATATGTAACTTTAGAGTTTATTGTGATGCTGTAAACATACTGTTTAAGACACCATGGTTTTTCATATTGAAAGAGAAGAACGCTGACAGTGCCTGTGGGGATAGGGACCATTAAATCCTTAAACCCATCAGCATTTGCTGTGTTTATTTAGCACTTCACAAATCTACACAGGCTCTGGACACAGTTGGAATATAATCTTTTTCCATGTGATGCAGAACAGAGAAGCAATTAATCACAATTTGAATAAAAATATGTATAGTCATATTAACTTTCCTGGTTGTATTGTAGCCTAAGAAGAAAATAATATGACTAATGCAACTTCAGAGTTTCTAAGCTGTGGATTGTTGATTTAATCAAACCTGGCCATTTGGTAAAATGTGTCGGATTTAGAAATAATTGGGGGAAAGACTTATGAAGACGTCCAGTTGCTCAAACGTAACTGTAAGCTTGAGTGCAGTTCTGCTGCCTTTGGGATACATTTGAAAACTTTGATTTCAGCTTTCTTGGGTTTGTTCTTAAAGAGTTTATCTTGTCATGAGGCTTTGCAATAGAGTCTAACTTCCATTTCCCCCTCATCCTAATAAAAAGACTACCAGCATGGAAAGAAACTCTTCACAGAGCCTAATAATCTAATCAATTATAGAGTCTAACTACATGCAGTTTGAAACTTGTGTCTCCTGAATTTATTGTCCGCTACATGAAAACGCCAGACAATAATTACTTTTAATCCAGCAAATCTTGCATATTTACAGAAATAGGTTTGAATATGACCCAGTTTTGGAAGATTACTTGTGTTTTGCTGACGTCACTCTCTAAAACGCTGGAGGCCTGACAACTTCAGCATGAGGGGAAGGCTTCTATGAAAGATTGAGGAACTCTCTGCAGAGCTGTGGGAAGATGCTGTTTGAAATCATCCTCAACCTCAGCAGCACAACGAATGCAAAGGTCCTGATTTAAATGGACGCAGACTCATGAGAATGTTTCTTTAATTCCTTTACCTCAAATGTCTTGAACATCCACTGTCAAAGGATCAATCATTGTGAATAGGTAGGTCGCTGCAAACCATAGGTAGTCTGATGGGACATCCTCCTGCTTTGATGTCAAATTGCTTATGGTGTCCTTCATGGTTACACACACCTGCATTTTTTTTTTTTTAATTACAAATAATGGTCTGATCCTTGAAAGGAAATTAAGAGCACACTGTAGTTAGTAATACTTTAAACGCATACATACATGTTAGTTTGTACAGGCCCCTGTTCATAAGCATGTAAATACAGCATGTAAAAATGACAGCCAATAAACATTAAAAGTAACAAACCAAATCTTCCAATTAATAGTTATTTGCCAGGTTGGTTTACTTCATAACAATGTCAAGAAGTGTTTGTTTTCTCACCTACTTCAGCAGCATTTTGCTTTAATTATTGTGGCCAAAACAGGCGGATTCTTCAGCTGCCTCTCCAAAGCCTGCGACAGATTCCTCGACTGATTTACAGCCTGAGATTGTTGAAAGTGAGGATTGACGATTTTTTTTTGGCGGTGGCTTTTTCCAGATGTGATCTGAATGGAGCTATCGTTATGCAGAAAACTATGATTGGGTAAAATTAACGAGCATCACTTCAGCAGGGGTGCATATATAATATCATCAGCACAGTGATGGGCTTATGAGGCAGATCTAGTGTCGGTTGTGATGTGTGTGTTGTAAAGTCTGCCTTACGTCAGGATTACAACTCAACCTCAGCTTTATGCGAATAGTTTCACGCAACACACCATGCTCATAACACTCCAAATCTTGAACTAGGCCGTGCTAACCGAATATAAATTAAATTTCTTTTAACACAATGCTTAATTCTCACCTCACATGTTTTCAAAAGCATATTTTAAAATACAGTTTAGCTGTAATCAAAATAAAAACATTCATAAATTGTGACCAGGACACCATTTTTCTCTGCTTGAAAAACAGATGTGCCCAATCCAAGCAATTCCTATAACTTGCAGCACATCACCCATCAGCCACAGTGTTTAATGGGCTGGTGCGCCTGTCCAGATGCTTCCTCGCCAGAGGCAGTGTGTTTCCAGCATTAGATGGAAGTGGGCTCTTTAGCCAGACCTCGCTAGTCTGCTGCTCATCTCAGCTTGAGGATAGGGCTGAGGTTAAAACCTAAAACTTCTCCAGGTTTCGACAAGAAGAGCGATGAGTAGAGCAAGACAAATGCAATATTTGGGTCTCCTGCATCAATTTAAGAATTTTTTTTTTTTGCTTGCATCACAAATAGTAAGTATAGAGGTCAGATTAGTTTGATTTTCCTTCCCATTGTTCTGTCTATACTGAAGAAGAAATCAAACTTGTAATTTAAATTAATTCTAATCTATTTAGTGAAATAATAGACAGCTCCCTGTCCCTCCCTGTAAAGTATGTCATAGATTGATGGATTCCACGGTGTGTTCTTGTCCTTGTCCACTGAATCCTCCCATTTCTGGATTCCCTCAGGCAGCAATTAGCCAACAGTCTGTCGGTGGCTAATAGCTTTCTAATTGAGTCTCTACAGGTAGTGTACCTGTTTGTGGAGGTTAAACTGAAAGGATGGCGACAGAACACAGGGCACAGCTTTCCACCACGGTGTTTTTCCCCCATTCTCTTTGTCTTCTAAAGCAAGCAGCAGGAAGCTGTTCTCAGTCTGTCATCTTCTGTCTTTGTCTGGTTTCTACCCCCGGTGTTTCACAACCGGCAAGCTGTTGTGTCGGCGCTGACACCTTCTGACTCGATTTGCACGTAAGGTTACAGCAGATACGGATGCAGCATATGGATCTGTTTCAGAAGGTACATTGAGGTTTCTCAAGGCAAAGACCAATAAGATGATAGAAATATCTAAAGACCAATTTTAAAAAAATAATTAATTGTCATGCCAATAAATTACTGGTCAATAAAAAGCAATACAGTCAGTATGTCATTCTCCCACATTTCCTATTTCTTGGGGTTGAATTACTGGGGGGGTTCCAGTAATTAAACCCTTCTATCCTGCTGAGGAAAGTAGACTTCTGACACCCTAAACCTTAACCACTACGACCAGTGCAATAATGCACACTCTAATATGCAATCTTGTCATCCCTTACAATACCTAATAATAGCCTCACTCATTTTCCATTACGTTAAAAGCCTCACCGTCCAGACAGAAACCTATCATGACCCGATTTGATCCTTTTGTTACCCCTCCTCTACAGTCGATATTTTACCTCACCTCTTACCTGCTTCATTAGCCTTTCCAGAATCGCTCTTCTAAGATTCACATCTTACATTTTTATTTATTAATCATTATTCTTAGCCGACATCATTGAGTGGCAATCCATCTACTTACAACATTTGCAAAGTGAACTCATGCTGCTGTAAAGGACCCAGAATAACACTATGATATCACATCCCTCTCTTTATTCAAATCATCAGCTCTCTATATTGAGTGAGGAGTGCATTAGCAGTCTAACATGGACCGGTTGGCAGAGCAATCAAGGACTATTGATCATGCAGCTCGTTTGACAACTATCTGTTTTGTATGTGTATGTGTAGCTTGGTGTTTCCAGGTAAAGAGGCTAAGTGTTGCCTTTCATCTTAAAATGCTTTGAGTACATTGATTATTGTTCCAAAAGGTGATCAGACATGATGTTTTATTTACAAGTGGAGGTTGTTGGATGGCAGAATGGCATAGCAAAAGGTCCACCTTTGAACAAAGGTCTTTAATGAATTATTTTGATGCACAGCTCAGATGTGAAGTTCAAATTCACAGAAATACAGATGCTGTAAAAACTTTCCGAGATAAAAAGCTCTAACCAATCAAGTCCATCACTACCTGTCATTAATATGCAGAATAAGACTCTAATTCTTCTTCTTCTTTTTCTTCTGCTTCTTCTATTTCTCTGAACTGAAACTAGAGCACTGGGGTTATCAAAGATTGTCAATCCAAAACACAAGAATACAAAAAGAAGCATTATTTTTAGTCGCAAAACCATTCACCAGTGTCCATGTTACATTAGAATGCAATATGCAACACAACTTAAAATAAATGATTCAGTGGCTTTTCATTTCAGTAAACTAACAGCTTTGATTGATTATTAATTATTTAATCGGAAAGCATCTTTCAGTCATACCTGCATGAGAACAAGAAAATGAGGGCGAGTCAGAGTGCTCTGCTGTTTCGCTGTTATTAACGTTGTATCTCCGGCAGTAGGATAGCAGCTTCGTTTAGCTCCAGGGAAAGCCATTGCAGCACAAGACACTGTGCAGTCACAGGGCTTTTCAGGAGAAACAGAGCACAGAGTTATTTTCTTCATCACTTGGTTGTTTCAATTTGTCCAAATGCTGCAGTGTGTGTTGGTTAGACGGTCTCATGTGTTGCTGCTTACCCCTCCTTTGTAGTTGCTGCATTGATATTATTTGCAAATGACATTTTTCTTTGCACCCACCCTTTGCCCAGAAATTATTCGAAGGAGCAAACTAATCAGATTTTACTGAATTCCTGTCTGGAGTTTTCGTTTCACTGTGTCCTGATGCTGTCTTTTTATGCCAGGGTTAGTAGAGAGGGCTATTTTGTTTCCGTATGCAACATCGATTAATTATGAATAAAATGAGTTCTCATTGTGTCATTGCTCGTATTTCATCTCCTCTTTTAAATCATTCCATTATTTGGGGTGCTGGAACTGTCCATAACATCATGAGAAAATGAACAAATCATGCAGAATTTTTGACCGCTCTGTGAAAAATGGTTCTGAATATCTGAAACATAAAGCATTTTCTGAACAGATCATCGACCATTATGTGCTTTTAATAATTGTCTTTCTGTTGAAGTGGTTTTCGAAATGGAAATCAAACACGCAACTGCGTGCCTCTGCATGTCTTTCCCACTCATTTTGCTCTGAGCGTTGGAACAAAATGGTAGTGCACTGTATTGTGGAGTGCGTGTGTGTGTGTGTGTGTGTGTGTTTGTGGGTGTAGATACTTGTGCATGTTTGGAGTGCATGTCTTATTCTAGAGACCTGATGAGTTAACTAACATGTAAATTTTGATGGTTTGTTTTTCCTGTTGGGCTTCTGGGACATTTATTTGTAGAGGACAATCTAATTACGCTAATTTGAAAATGTCATTTAAATTTTACAGTCTGTGTTTAACAGGTCTCTTTAATGATGCCGAACATGATGGAGGCGATGGTGTGTGTGTGTGTGTGTGTGTGTGTGTGTGTGTGTGTGTGTGTGTGTGTGTGTGTGTGTGTGTGTGTGTGTGTGTGTGTGTGTGAGACTGTGAGAGAGGGAAACAGGGCAGCAAGGCTGAGTGTGTGGATTTTGAGGGAGGTGAGAGTGAAGGAGGAGGGAAATGATTCCATGATTAATGCAGCGTTGCCCTTGCATGTTTCAGAGAGGAGAGAGGATGGAGGTGAGCCTAACAGCATTAGCATTCTGCACGTGCTCCTGGAGGAGTCTGCTGTGCTCCTGTACAGATGCTCCGCTGCCTTTCACTTAACAACAGACGCCTCACAGATATTTCATTCTCAATGTTCACCAACCAGATGTTTTGCCAAACTGCCCACTAAGTACTTGTGAATCCACTTCATGTGTTAATATCGTTGATATGGTGTGCTATTGTCTGTTCATCTGGTCTCAGCTCTTTCATCCCTTCATAGCTGTCATTCTACCATTGTTAGTACTACAATTCTCTTTTTTTTTTTAAATGTTTTTTTAATCTTTCACAGCTTTTAAAGTACATGCTCAGCACAGAAGCATTGACCTGAAATGGCAAAGTTGTGCAAGGACCTGATTTTGAGCCCTCTCCACATATTTAAGCTCTCATTTAGCTCTCACCATGTATTTAATGTTATGTTGTGCTGCGCTGCCAAAATCACTTGGGTGTTATTTGGAGTAGTGACAGCAGGGTTACTGAGAAAGGCATTCCAGCGCACAGAGGATACCAGCCTGACGGTGCAACTTGTGACGTTTCTGGTAATGAGCTGCATTATAATTTAAAATATAAGCACAGCCACTTAGAGCAATGTTAGATTTTGTTCTGTGCATCTCTGAGCAGAATCAGTTTTGTATTTATCGCACAGTCAAAAGTGTCCCGATTATTTCACCATCAACTGTGACAAAAACATTAAAATTAGTGTTGCAAAAAAAAAACCCAGACCAAACCAAATCTTTACCTGCACAGGCAGGTGGGCTCAGGTTTCAGATCCATGCATTTTGTCAAGTCTTCATATTGCACTCATGGTATAAAAGTAGAGACAATGTCCAGAGAGGTGGGAATAGGTAATAAAAAGGTTTTAATATCTCATGTAATCCAGACTTGAAGTGACTGACAGCTTTTTCACAGTGACCAGCTCACGGGTATTTGTGTCAGTGGAAGCAATCTTGTGTTTTTGGAGAAATGGGGCTGCTGACGCATGCTGTTTTGATCCACAGAGGTGAGGTTTTCACAGAAGCCATTGTACCAATCGATTCATGTGTTTGCCCTCTTGTGCTTTTTGTCCTCCTCCTGCTCCTCCTTCACTGGGCTGAGGAGGAGCTTCAAACACAACTTGTTTGTTTGGGTTGTTATTTCTACAGCTGCCTCAAGTCACATGTTGGGATGAGTAATTCGTTTTTCTAATGGGTCTCAGTCATCCTACTTATCTATTTACATATTGTATTTGATCATTTTCTAAATTTGCTAACACACTGCCAGATCAATCCCGAGCCATTGTCATGAACTTTCTACATGAGTGAGAGCTCTACCGGGCGAATGAAAATGAAAATTTCTTTTCACTCTCAAATATCATATTAATTAAAAATCCAGTGTTTGCACTGAATAAATGGTAATATAATAATTAAATCTTTAAAAAATGATGTTAATGAACAAATCTATCTATAATTCATTACAAGCAGCAAAAAAAAAATTCATGTCTGTAACTGTGGTTTTGACTAATTGGCATAATTTTACAGAAAAGAGAGAGCGTGTTAGTGAATGTGTGAAAAAAAAAATAGGTGATGAAAGTTCATTTGAATTCAAGTAACAGAGACTGCTCTATCCAGTTTGACACACCATCTTGCTTCAGATGGATGAATATTGACCACTACATGAAAACAATTGTTAAAATTGCTTTGATATTATGTGAATAAGATGCTGTAGTTATGGGCATATTGTAAATTTAGCTTAGCATTGCAGGTAATTTGATTGGCTTTGCATCATTTGCTGTGAAAGTGCTCACACTTCCATCTTTTGAATTAGGCATTTATGTTCATTCTTGTATTCATTTGTCTTTATGTCTGCATAATACTGAGGTTGATTTGAGTCGGTATTGTGGGATTTATTAACATTTTAACCAAAACAATGTGTCAGCTTGCTTGAGACACAACCATATGTTAAGCTAATTCATTTACCATAAATTACCACATTCTTGTCAACCTATTTGAATCACAGCATTTAATTACATTCATCTTTTAGCTACACTGTAAAATTATGGTGAAATCTGAAGTGTAATCTGCTGTATCGTTGTAATTAATGTGTATTTGTGGGCGTCACGGTGGCACAGTGGGTAGCGCTGTCGCCTCACAGCAAGAAGCTTCCAGGTTGGATTCCTTTCTGTGAGGTGTTTGCATGTTCTCCTCATGTCTGTGTAGGTTCTGTCTTGGTTCTCTGGCTTCTTCCAATTTCTAAAAACATACACTTTAGCTGAATTGACCACTTATACACTGTAGGTATATGTGTGGGTGTGAGTAGTTGTCATAATGTCACTCTATAATCTTTAATTAGTCTTTAATACAGTAGCATTCTGTAAATAAGCAATTATTTCATGAAAGAGCTTGTAAATTAGCTTTAAATTTAGCTTAAATTTAGCTGAATTTAGCTTGTAAATTCAGGATGCTGTAAAATTCTGAAGAACAGTAAAAGGCCATAAAACAACATATTGTTTTGCAGGTGAATCCGCTGCCTGTTATAAACAGAAAATCTACAGGAAATGGATTTTAAGTGTATGATTGGATATCTTTAAAGTATGTAGATAGGTAATAATGTTAATATTTGATTAGATTTATACAGTGCTTTTCTAGACACTCAAAGATACTTTACAGTGGATCCATTATTATTCATCAACATTTGCACATAGTTAACTGCTAAAAATGTGTTGTCTCTCATTCCATTTCACTAAAACTGAATACAAAGACCCTTCCTTAAAAAGTGGACTGTCAAATCATATTAATTGTGAAATGAGGAAAATTTACATGTTGAGAAGTGTTTGAAAAAGTTTTTCCATTAAACAGAAAAGCTTTCATTACCCCCTCACCCTCCCCCCCATCCCACCCCCCTATGCATGTGTGGCTTCTTTCACAAAGAATGAGTATTTTTGTTGCACTCTGCTTCAGTGCTCTGTGGAAATGGATGACAGCATCTGTATAAACAACAGAGTGAAGTTATGCACCACAGACTCAAGAAAAGAATTGCCCTGCTTTGACTTGTGCCTAAAATATCTTTTTGCAGGCCCTTTAGCCACGAGGCTCTTTGATTACAACATCCATTACCTTTCTTTTCCCTCGTTGCATTTAACAAGGAATAGAAACTCGAAAGATTTTATTCATCTTGACGTGTTCATAAATTTTACTTCCACTGTAGCTCAGAATAAAACAAATGAAAGCACTGTGATGGTAAAAGTACCTAAGCTTACTTTGAGCATCCCTTCCATGCACAACGAAATGAGCATGGGACTATCTTGGTATTGAATGTAAGGTCATCTTTGAGTGAAGCACCATCCGTGTCAACCATACAATCAAGCAGAAATGTCACATGGATCAGCCATTAGTGGATGAGATTTTCGTGGAAGTTGGACTTGATAAAGGTCCTTGCCATGAGTCATTACGGATTTCTTGACACTGGGACGCAAACATGGGGTTTGTGTTTGATGCAAGAATAAATGTATGTATGATGCTTTAATTGGCTTACCTGTCATGTAGAAGTCAAGTCCTCTACAGTCGTTGGAGGATGTCACGGTGCTGCTTTTGCTGGTAGCCATTTAGGGATTATTTGGAGTGATCACCTTCAGATGCTCCTTCGGAAATGTATTTAATTAGTAGTTCATCTATGAAAAAACTGCAATGACAATTATTTTAAATGTACATGTAGTTAAGGAGAGTGGACAGTTTTTTGTGTGAAACAGTCGTTGTTGTCAGCCATAGTCACAGCTATACTTGTTTTTTTAACGATGCAAATGATTCAGAGTAACAGAAGGTAAAGAGTAAATAAAGTGTTGATAGTGTTCCATCCGTACCTCACACATGAAAATGCAAACATCTTGTAGAGTATGGATATAAATATGCTTTGTGTTGTCTGCGCAGAGGGCTCAGTAAAGTACTATTTCCTCTGTTAACATAGTGTTCTCACCTCAGGGTGTGACACCACGCTTCCTGGTTATCTCATCATCCCCAGCCAGTTCTGCATCTTTGTGCATGCAGTCTGAACTCAGTTCACCTAATCAGTGCTATAGGGGTATTTAATGATATCTATATTTCTATGGCCTGAGGGTTATAAAACTACCATTTATAGTCATGTAAATGCATTATTGTTCCCAAGCTTCTCAATGAGACCCCATTTGCCCCAGATGCATGGTCCAGATCTACTCAGCTTCTCCATGCCTTATATTTCAAAATGGGTATAATGCCCTTCTGTTACAAACCCATGCCTCCATTTTTTTTCTCTGAAGTGACGATTGCTCCATGCTTGTCATTAGTAACTCCCGTTGCTTATAGGAGAGAGAGGAACAAGGACAGTGGGTCACAGCAGACAGCCTAGGCTACAGTCACTGGGCCAAATATACATACACAGGAAGGAAAAAGCAATTAATGGCACAACATAAGAGACAGCATGAGAGCACCTGAGTTCTGTGTTCACACTGTCCTGATTTTTTGTGATAGGGTCACAAAAACCATTCATTTAGCACCAAAGAATCTATGTCAACAGTAAGGACTTAGTAGTGTAAGATAACTTTAATGACAAATTGTGAGTCACACCCAAAGAAGCAGTGTTGAAATCTTTAAATTAGTCAAACTAATTCAATGAATTAGGCATCAGGTAAATAATAGCGTTGAGGTGATATCGAGAGACAACAACTGTTGGCACAATTTACGACAGTACGTAACAGTTCGGTCGGGCACACATTGTAGGATGTAGAATAAATGGCATATTCATTCGTTTGTCAAAGTCAGGTATGATCCTCTCCCCCAACATGAACTGTACAGGCATTCATTTGGGTGGCGTTGCCCATTTCGGTCTTCACCCGAACATCACGTAGAGATGCTTTTTGTACGGAAGCATCTCTACATGATCCCCACATCTTTTCCTTTTGGTTTGTTCACAGCATGTCATCCTTTTCCGTGTCAGCTTATCTTCTGCATCCTCCTCTCTAAGACCAACTGCCCTCATGCCTTCCCTTACTACATCCATCTATCTTCTTTTTGGTCTTTCTCTTTCCCTCTTGCCTGGTAGCTCCATCCTCAACAGCCTTTTTACCGATATACTCATGATCTACTGTGGACATGTCTGAACCATTGAAGTTTGCTCTCTCTTACTTTGCCTCCAAACCATCTCACCTTGCCTGTTCTTCTGATTAATTCATTTCTGATCCGATCCAATCTTATCACTCCCAGAGAGAACGTCAACATCTTCATTTCCTCAACCTCCAGCTTGGCTTCCTGTCTTCTTTTCAGTGGCACTGTCTCTAATCCGTCCATCATGTCTGTCCTCAACACTGTCTTATAAACTTTGCCCTTCATTCTTTCACATAAGACACTTGACACTTTCCTCCACCCGTTCCAGCCTGCTTGGATCCATTTCTTCACCTCCTTACCACACTCACCGTTGCTCCAGACTATTGACTCCAAGTATTTAAAGTCCTCCACCTTTGCTCTTTCTTTTTTGTATAGCCTCACTTTTCCTTCTCCACTCGTCTCATTTATGCACGAATATTCTGTTTGACTTCGGCTAATCTTCTTTCCTCTGCCTTTCCAATGCATGCAGCCATCTGTCTAAATTTTCACTGCATCTGCGAACATCATAGTCCATCGGGATTCCAGTCTAACTTCATCTGTCAGCCTATCCATCACCACTGCAAACAGGAAGGGACTCAGAGCTGATCCCTGATCAGTCCCACATCTACCTTGAACTCTGTCACATCTGCAGCACATTTCACCTCTGTTCTGCCACCCTCGTACATGTCCTGTAGTATTGTAATGTACTTCTCTGCAACTCCAGACCTCTCTATGCAGTACCACCGTTCCTCTCTGTGTACCTGTCATAGGCTCGCTCTAGGTCTCCATGTGTCCTCCGCAGCTGCCAGTATATTTTCTCTGAGTTTCCTTCATATTATGGTCAAAAAGATCGAGTGCCTGTGAATGATTCACTCTGCCAGATCAGAGAGCGTTGAATATAACAGATTTCTGCTCCATGTCACTTTATTTGTTTTCTCAACAAGCTGTCAACAAGTTTCTGGTGTTAAATTATTCCCGCATAGTTGCTGAACAGAACATTTTTACCACTTGCCGTTAAACTGTTTAATTTTATGTTTTGCAGTAGAAATATACAGCAGTAGAATGTCGAATTTCCGCGATATGGCAATGAAGTATTTATTTTATTATTTACTGTAATTTAAACGTTTGTGAACCCTCCCCATACTGATATTAAACCACCTTCTATCTGAATTACCTTTTTCCCACAACGCAGCACACTTGCGGATGCCGTCAGCAAATAGAATGCACGTACGGTATCACATCACCACCTACTGAAAATCTGCAACGAGGTGGAGCCGCACGTGTTGATGCTCGAATGCGTGAGGGATCACTGTAAAGTGAGGTATACAAGGTATACTAAGCATAATAAACTGTTATCTCTTCTTCCAGTCATCTTCATAATAAAGTGCCACCCTCTTGGTCTGAAGCAACTCCCCCTTATAGAGTGACAGACTAATCCAAAGGTCATGTGACTTTCAAGAAAAATATTTTAAAATCTTGCCTGTTTTGAGAGTCAGCCACGAAGGTGTGATGACACGTCATATGTGTGCTGTTTTGTTAATCTGCAGCGTGTCCACCATCGTTATTGTTTTTATTGTCAGTCACGTACATCTGATTTGTCTTAAAAAATCAATGCTTTTCTGTTTTTAATTATGATATTACAGTGCGCCCTCGCGCATTCGCACATCAACGCTCGCGACTACACCTCATCGCGGATTTTTGGTAGGCAGTCACATGATACCGTATGCACATTCTATTGGCTGACGGCATTCGAAAGTGCGTTATGTTTTGTGAGTCTCGGACTTACTTGAGACACAAAAGTGCTTCAAACAGTCGATAAGAGTGTTGGAAAAGGTAATTCAGATCGAAGGTGGTTTAATATCAGTATGAGGAGGGTTCATAAACATTTAAATTACTGTAAATAATAAGATAAATAGTTTGTCGTTCTATCGCGGAATTCATTAATCGCGTGTGGTTCCTGGCACACATTACCCGCGAGGAACGAGGGCGCACTGTATTCCTATTGCAATTCCATCTAATGAGCTGAGATGAATCATTGCCAAGAAGCAGGGTCTGGACTCCAAATATCAAAACTGCGCACTCTGCTGTATTGTAATATTTAAACTCAGTTGTTCTGCTCTACTCACCCATGTCATATATTATTTGTTGCAGTCGGCACAGGATCTGCAAAGTATGAGGTGCTTGGGCATGTGTTTGGCTTTGCTGTAAATATAAAACCCTTTAATATTTGACAATTTGCTTCTAATTTATAGTAAATATGTCCTGCCCATGCTTACTTTTTTGTTTTTGGAAGCTTCATAAATTAAAAGTAATGCCGTCGTATAAAGTTTTGTTGGTTTTTTTTGGCTTGTGATTCCAAATCCTTGCACCCAAATGTATGGCAGGTTAACAGACAGGAAAAGGCCTTTAATCTGAGGATGTGTGCGTTGGCCAGTGTTCCTTCTAGTTTTTCATGTGTCAGAGTTTTTCATTTAGGATGCTTGGGTCCTTTGGTGTTCTATTACTTTTATTCTCTTTATATCTGGCTGGATCCTTTAAGTTGGTTTATCTGTTCCAACATGCTCTAAATCTGCTCACAAGCAGACTTGTCAGTTATTCTAAATGGAACAAGGCGGCTCAATGCAGCCCTCGGCATTAAAAGCGTGTTGAGTGTCACTGCTAAGACAGCTATTTGGCTTCTTCACAATGTCACTTGGTGGGAAGGAGGCATCCTCGTTGATTCACATTATTGGGACAAGGTCAGCTTGTATTGATTTGCAGCGTGTGGATATTTGATTCTCAACATCAACTGATATTCAGCAGTGTCAAATAGAGATTCACTGGGAATAGAGTCCTAAATATGCACTTTATGCATGATAATGAGAAAAGGCTGAAGCTGATGCCGAATGATTCTCGCCGGTGTGTGAGACACTGACAAAGAAAAACTGCACAGTTTGAATTCAGAGTATTACAAGGTACAATTAGGAAAGTGTAAGAGAAACATTTTCCTTGCATGCCTCTACTCCGAGCCTAGCTTTCATTATTTTATATATTTTCTAATTTAATATTTTAAAGGCAAAAGATATTTGAGGATGAGAACAAACTGAAGTTGTCCTCCATTGAACTGGCGTCTCATCCAGGGTGTACCCCAACTCTCGCCTCTTGTCAGCCGGAATAGGCTCCAGCAACAACCGCAACCCGTACTTCAGATTAGCAGCCAATTAAGTTTTATTTAATTTGTTCATCTGCAAGTATATGAACGAATGAAATAACTGAAATTAATTAGTAAATGCGGCAACTTTAAAGTGTAAGAATCCTGAAGAATTTACAGCTTAATTTAAAACTCTTAAAACAAGGCCTGTTGTTTTTCTTAGTTTTCGGTTTTGCTTACGTGGGAGTAAATCTTGCAAACCTGGAAATCTACTGCTCCCTTTGCCTCCTGCATTTAAATATGAAACTAATGACTATAGTTGTCAATACTGATTGCGTCTGAAGTACAGACATCTGGGCCATCTTTCTTTGCAGTAAGCTGTATGTCTTTGAGTTTGCCCACACACAGCAAGTTTCTGAAGTGCCACTTACGGGTGATGTTTAGATCACCATCTGTTGGGAGGAAATCGTGAGCATTTGTTTGTGGAATGATTTATATCATTGCTTAACTTTAAAACACGGGCTCACACAAGAATATTTAGGATGGAGGGAATTTTGTGCCTGAATGAGATGAGAACAGGTCAGAGTATTGTGTTTGCCTTTCAAAGACAAAAGTCATTTGATCATCCTAGAAAAATGAACTATTGACCACTTGAAACTTGTTTTCTCCATACTAAACATAGCCTCTCTAGAAATAACAGCTGACTTGATTGTAAGAATCAGATAAAAAGCAAGGGCGCCGATGCAGTCTCCTCATCTGACAATGATCTCTCCAACTTTTCCCGTCTTTCCCATCCCCTGAGTATAACTATTGTTTGCAGCCAAAGATCAGTCTTCTAGCTGTGGAGATATTCTTTCCCAAAGTGCAGGCTATGCCAGTGTTTCATCTTACGGCCTGCTTCTTCTGCAAACCTCTGAACAAATTGGACAACCTTAACAGAAATGAGACTGACCCAGTTGCTAAGTGAAGACATAGCAGTTAATACGCTAGCAGCTTTGGATCTTATTGCACTCTCAATATTATATTATATTATATTATATTATGTTATATTATATTATATTATGTTATATGGATAAATTGATGGAGAATTTTATAGTAATCATCAAACTGATGACCGCAAAGCATTTTGTAAAGCGTGTACTTTCATTTAATGATGTCTTCTGATCATCAACTTCTAACAGGACAGAAATTTCTAACAGATTGTGACACAACACTCTTCCTAATTAACATAATATGACAAATGCACCAGAGAAGCAAAGAAAGAGTGGTGCACATGATTCATTTGCAACTTTCAACAGTGCTAAATTTCACTGGGTTTTTCATCAGAAGAAAAGAAAGTATGGCTCCTCCCTGCACTCAGAACCCCGTTCGTTGGTGAAAGTGTGGAAACCCCTGTTCGTAGAATGAGGTCTGTAGTTGCTGGCCATACTGAAAGTTGGCAGCAAAAAGATTAAGTAGGTGTTTCGTGTCCACCGTGATGGATTAATTTTCTATTGCTTATCAGGATAACTTGTGTCCTGAGCTAGCCTTCTTCTTACTTAAAACTGCTATGTGTCATCCTGTGTAAACCATTCATCCATTACACCCCACATTTGTCTGAAAAGTTTTTTCCAGGACTATCTAGAAAACTGTGATGCATCAAAAAATGGCTTCACAAAGGAATTAGGAACCACAAAGGTATGTGGGGTATTGCTTAATGGTTCCCAGATGGTAGATATACTTTCAAAATTTGCTGGCCTTAAACAAAAAGCACTGCAGCTGTACCCTTAATTTCACAACCATTCAGGCTGATCACTTAATTTGGTGTCTAATAGTGATTTTTAGTCGTGATGTGGAAATCTTCCTTTTTCAGTCTGCAGCTCGTTCTGCAGGGTAACAACCTGATCCTGCTTTCTTTTTCTCGGTGCAGCTGGCAGCTGCTTTGTCTGCATTTTGTTAGCTTCAGGTCATTTCAAGGAGTCACGTCTATTCCCCCCATTCCTGGCTTTTGTAATGATACCAGAGCTCTCAACGACATTTGATGACTATGTAATTTGTTTAATTAGTGACTGATTTGCATTGGACACCATTGGTGCTGGGAAATAACATTAATAAATATAATAATACCAGTAGCTTGGTGCCTTAATATGTGGACTGCAGCACATCTGAATTGAAAAAGCATTGTAAAATATGACAAACTTATAGTGCTATTATTTAATTAAATCAAATGTCATCTTTACCACATTATGTTGTTAGTTCTTCAGGGGAATCATAAATCATTGCACAAATAACAGAACTATCAAGAGGATTGAGATTGTACCACCAACATCTTATAAAAGGTCTCTACCAAATCCTGCAGAGACCACATGTCAAGTCGTGTCTTTGACGGTCAGAGCAGCAGACCTTTAGGTATTCCCCTCACACTTCACATTTTCCTCATGTAGTGTATCTGTTAAAGAAAAAGGGGGGGGGATGGGGGCAGTCTCCTGGTAGTCTGTGCTCCAGAAATATCTGCAGGTGATAACTAGCTGAGATTTTCTAGCAGATGTCCTGTCACCTCCACCATTATGCATGCAGCATACCTGTGGGTGGAGGTGGTAATTAACTGTTGCTTTGCCATTTTTAGAACGTTGCCATGACAGCTGTCTGTGTCTCTTCTCACATTTATTTTTCTCAATAATTCTCACTTCTTTTGTCTTTAAGTCTTCCAGTCATTTTGCCCCTTTCTGTTGTCTTTGATCAAATGTATTTGATAAAATACATTTGCTAAAAACTTACTTTGTTTTTTTTTCATCTTTCTATGATTATGCAGTACAAATGTTTGATTTATTTTGTATTTTGTAATGAGTATTTTTGAGAATACTCACTTCTTCCTACTCCTTTTCGGACAGTGTTCACACCTTTCCGGTGTATTTATTATTGTTTATTATTGTTTTATTATTGTTATTTTATTTTATTTTGTTATTCGAAATAAATGAACTTATTCATTCATTCATTCATTCATTCATATTTATCCTTTTGTTTATATAACTGGGGTTATCCCCTTACAGTTTATGCGTGTGTGTGTGTGTGTGTGTGTATGGGGGGGGGGTCCTGATTGGCTGACACTGCCATCCATCAGGATCTAGATCTAGATCAGGTCTTCACCCAGTTGACCTTAAAGTAAGAGCAGGTGCATCACAGTTCCTCACCTGCCATCCATCTAGAGAATGTCAATGTGACAAATGTTCACTTCAACTGGAGTCCATCTGATGTAGCTGCAATTAAAGTGTTTTTTTTGTGGGGGGGTCTTCACTTTTTAAATGATTTAGAGACTGTGCGGCAAGTTTAATTCACCTCTCATGACCTCAAAATAGGATGCAATGAAGCACAACACTACTACAAACTACAGCATCAGAAACTAGCCTGCACGTTGTACATAAAAAACAATTAGCCCCTTACATAAATGGTAATTATTTCAGCAATATTATCCAGCTGCCACCATAATGTGTCTGCTCACTGTGTGTAACAATTAGCCACATTAAAATGATCCACTGCCACCATTCCCTGACAAATGCATTAAAATGAAATGGTTGCCCAGGGTGAAAGATTTAATAACCATGGTAGAAAATATTGTTTGAAGGTAGAGATGCGATATCATCAAAAGGTGAGCGCTAGTTTAAGAGGGAGACATGACATTTGAATGATGATATCCGAGACCTGTGGAAGCTCTTCATCTCTTATTACACTGGAGATGAACAGAAGGTTGTAGAACAGCCATGCTTATGATAAACATGCTTCTCTTATTACATCACGCTTTCATCTATTTTGAACCATACAAGGCTCAATCATCTATGAAGATTCCGTCTGTATCTGCATTTTTTTGTCACAGAGAAGTAAAAGTACATCGACTAACAAATGTTGCTACACCACAGACAAGCTGAAACAGAAGATAAAAAACAGACTAAACACAGGTAGGTAATGTGAGGAGAAGGGGATCAAGTGGAACAGGGTGGCGGAGACAATTAGAGAAAGGTGGGAACAATCAGATAATGAGTGGGGGGGAATGAAGAGGGATAACATAAAAGTGGATTACAGGAGAAGAATATGATAAACTAAAAGAGGAGGGAAAAGGGTGGTGAACTGGAAGACTATCACCCACAAAGGAACGAAAGAGGAAAACAGATCACAAGAAAAAAAAGAAGCCTAAGAAGCCTAAGCCTGAGTCTTCAAAATAAACCAGGACATAGTTACCTAAATACATAAATATAACTTCATTGAAATGTAATCATATAAGTAATTTAAGTTTTTGGAGGTTTTGACCACACAGTAAGTATTACGAACATAAGAAGGAAAAGCTCTCATCAGCTTGCATAGAATAAATCTATTAAGATATCAGTGATATTCTGAATTGGTCTTGATGCTTAGTCGATTTTTGTCCAATTAGAGATGGATTAATAGAACTGAACAATTTGCGACCTTGGCTCTGATGCAGCATCCACTTTCGTTCTGGAGTCTCCAGTCTGTGGCCTCACTTAATATCCTGATCACAGCACTCTGTTTGGTCACACATCTCACATAAGAGCCCATCAACACTGAATAACTGAATAGCATCTGTATGGCTTTCTTTCTGTTGTAAACATCAATAAAAACACAATTACAAAAAAAGCACTTGTGAGCCAAAGTCCCAGACAATTAGTGAGCAAAGCCACAGCTACTCTCCAGCAGGTTCTTTTCTAGTATAATCTGAAATTGAAGTCGAAAAAAGAAAACATAATTGAGAACAGATTGCATCCATTGTTATGGAGGACCAATGTTGGGTGTAATATACAGATGTGATGTGCAGACTAGATATCAAGGATTTGCTTATACCACAGGCAGGCTTAGAGTAGCAGCCTATTAGGTTTTCATTGATGTCTCCAAAGATTCAATAAAAGATAAGGCGCCCAGATCCAAAGCCGGGAGTGTTTCTTCTTGCCCTTGTCCTTGGCACAGACTCACCCATGATGGCATGTGTGTGGTGGGAAGCAAAACCTGACTGCCAGGTACAGATTTTATGTTTTAGGTTGGGGTGGTGAGGTTGTTTGCACGCCTCTGTGAACAACGGGTGATATATATTGGAAATTTGGATCATAATCCGGATCATAATCCAGAACTTGAATATTGAAGCCTTTAGAGAGAGGCAGTGATATGGATTATCAGTCTGAACTCCACTTTGGTTCAGACTAAAATATCTTTAGTTGATGGATTCTGAAACATATCTCTTCAGCCAATAGGATGATAACCCAACCAGAGGTTTGGGTTTCAACTTAGTTTGTTAATTTGGTTGCTGGTTTGGCTGTTTAACAGCAGGATTAGACAGAAACAAATCTGATAGACTTTATATTATTGTGCATAATCAAATTTTATGTTAGATTTTATCGTAAAATTGTCCCCTTTTGTTTTCTCAGTTTTAAAAATGCAGGTGTGTCAAATGTTTCCACCTTTATGACATAATTTTATTTAAGTATATCCAGGCATACAGTGGTTGCATTTCCAGATTTGCACATCATGAAAACGTGGGCTGTTGATCCCTGTGGTTTCTGAGTGCACTGCTTTTTGAATTTCAACCATTAATTCTGAAGATCAAGGCCCGCTAGATTTCAGGGACTGTGCCAGTTCAGTTGTTGTAACACCGCAGTAAAAAAAGACAGATAGTCACGTCCACTACAATCAGCTGAGACTAGAAAGACGAATGGCGGAATGAGACAGTAAAAGTAATACATAATTAATTATGAACAGAATTTTTAGCTCTTAGACCCCAACTTGAAGTCGTTCACCAAAGATTAGGCCCTACTAATCTGAGGAAGACTTCCCACTAGGAGCCGAGACACTGGTGGGCCGAGTAGAGGAAGTCAATGTAAGAAAGGATCTCCTGATGGGAGGATTCAGTCTTGACAGCTGAATGACAGCAGTGAGAGAGCATGTCTGAAGTTTGGTAGCTGGTAAATGATTGGCTAACAGGGGAACATGACAGGTTGAGATTTGATAAAAGGAGAATTAGGTTTAAAAGTCAGGAGCAGTAAGAAAGTGTTTCTGATTCAGACGATAAGCAGAAAAGAGATCTGACTGAATTTCCATTTAGCTTTATTTGGTAAATACTTGGCAGATTAAAAGAACATTGGCACCAGATAAAAACCATTTCCAACCCACTATGTTCCTAAAAATATTGAGATATCTCCTGCTATATTAATGTGTGTTCATCCTTGGACCATCTTCTTCCGTTGAGATTTACAATAGTTGGTAACAATAAGGACTTAGCATTGAAATTAATTGTACTGACTGGTTTATTCAGAGGTTTTCAGGTCGTCCGATAGTTTGATTTATGATCAAATACCTGTAAAACATTATATTCTAAACACCCTCTGCACAGCCACAGTGCACCGGTGTTACGACCCGAGTGTCCTCCGCCTCTCGCCCGTAAATCTGCTGGGATTAGCTCCAGCAACCCCTGTGGCCCACAAAAGCAGAAGTAGCAGATAGGAAGATGAACAAATGGATGAATGAAGGATTGAATCATTGAATGAATGAACGAACGAACGAACGAACGAACGAACGAACGAACGAACGAACGAATGAATGAATGAATAATCAATAAATGCTAAATCAAGCTAAGCAACAAAACACAATAGCTTCTAGACATCGACATGTTGGTGAACTGAAGACAAAGAGTTTGACGGGTTTAATTCAGACACCAGCACCAGCACCAGCTGCCATTAAATACCCTTATAAATGATGTCAAGCATCCCATAATAGTTACACGTTAGCATAGCAGTTTAACTGAAAATACTATGGTAATGAAATACAGCCATGGAGAATTTCCAGAAAAACAGAAATGCATCCATCATGTGTATGATAATAAAAAAGTCTACAAACTTGCCAGCTGTCATTTCAGCATTTACTAAAATACATATGCAATTTCTGCATGGTTTGATGTGAGTTTATCTAATTTCACCATATAACACAGCAACAATAATTGTGTAATCTCTGAGATGAGCAGCATCTTACGGTTCCCCGAAGTAAAAATTTATATATTGTTAAGCTCCTATTCACTTGTGTAGATTACTGAGGCATAATATGAGTAGAGTTGGGTGTCTGCCTCTCTCTCTGTCATGTCTTGATGTCTCATTAGCAGTGTGCTCTAGGGTTATTGATCCCTGGGAGATGGTAATTACGTTATCAAAGCTTGAGTTGTACTTTTCAATATAGTAAACACAGGAAATGAGTAGCTGGGCCTGATTATGTTTACCATATTCAGTCATACTGGTTTGATCCTCTGTCTGAACCCTGAGTATAATTTCTCAGAAAAATACTAATCGATTAATGTACAGGCACTAATAAAAGCTCATTCCATCTCATGTTATTACATAACATACATACATAATAACATACAGGACCCTGAGGTCCTCCGACACTGGCCTTTTAACCAGACCAAAACCCACGGTGAGGCACCACTGTGGCCCCCACCAGTAGAATAGCCTGTCGGAGGGCCTCAGGACTGCAGAGACTGTTGATATTTTTACAAGAAGATTAATGACACGTCTTGTTAATCAGGCTTTTAACTAATATTTTAAACCTTTTATATGCTTCTATTACAGTCTATTTAATTTTACGTTGCTGTTTTTACCCTGCTTTTAAAGATGATGATAATCTTAAATCGTATTCTGCTTTTATTTATTACTAATATTGTATGTATTCTATTTTATGTTTTAATCTTGTGCATTTTGTTTTTATACTGTATTTATTTTATTATAAGTATTATTTTAGTCCTGTTTCATCCTTGTAATCTGTAGCTTTGACTCCAGTATTTCCTCAGGGGGAGCAGTGTTCAGTCTGTTAGTGGGGTTGTTGTCCTTGGGTCCCTTCGACCCGGGTGGCTGGAGGTTCCTCCCTCCTACGTGGGGATCCACCTGTCTATCAGAGTGGGGGGGGGCTGTGTGCTAGCCTCCCTGATGGCACGGCCTGTGGCTCCTCCCGGTGTGTCTCGTTCCAGACATAGCCGGCCTTGAGAGCGCCAACATGAAGCGCCTTGTAATCCGGAGCAGCAGCTACTGTGGGAGCATTAGTGTGGATTAGCATGCAGCGGTTGTGTCCTCGCCGTCCTGGAATTTTGTTTCAATCTGCTGTGATTTCGGTCTTCTTGGCTGTCCTGTTGTACGGCTGTCAGACCAAAGAGTGACCTCCATCATCAAGTGTTTATTCAATTCAGTTTTCCATTGCCTGAAACCCATGGAGCAAGAAAATAGGATGATTTTCCCCTTTCACAGTGTTCACACACCATCCAATTAGGTCTCTAAGACACAAGGGAGACAGCAATAGGCAGGCAGTGATGTGGGCAGAATGAAAAAAGAAGAACAGTAGTGTGACAGGTTCTGGAACTAAGAGAAGGAATGAGACAAAAGAGGAGGAAAATATGAGGCCTTTCTAGACAATCAGTCTTGTGTGTGTGCTCCGAACCAAGCTTATGACATCTTGATCATAGTTTCAGTCGTTTCTTTTGTTTTTTCCACTTACGTGTGTTTATTTAAGTGTGTGTCCATACACATCATTTATCCATATCCACTGCAGATGTAGAAAAACTATTACTGGTACAATAAAAGTAAGGCTAAGGGTTTATGATCACCATTACATATTTATATCTTGTGTTTATCTATTAGCACATTCTCAAAAAATGTAATCATACTCTCAATGTGATGCACATGAGCAGCACTTTTTAAATGCAAGGAGTAGATTCTCATTTAGCAACTGTCAGCAGCGGCCTCTCAAATTATAGATTTCAGAGCCTGTGGCCACCACTTGAACACACTGGTGGGAAACTGTCTAATGAATCTCATCTTTCAGCTTCACAATACGGTGTATACACTGCAACATACACATTACCTTTACCTCAACTTTCAACAAATATCATTACAGTGTTGTGTGTGTTGGAGAATGTCCTGCAGGCTTGGGAAAGAGTAAGAAATCAAAGATTTTCCCTCTCTGCATCAGAATCTTGACTAAGTTTCTATCCATGTGAGCAAGCCTTTTTTTTCCACATTACTGCTCAAACCATCAAACAAAACTATTAACCACAACCAAAATATGTATCTCAGCAGAGGTAGAGATTAATTCAACTAGCACAAAATGTGATAATGTGGGCTGTTGAAGCTGAACGGTATGGGATTATCAAAAGAAGGACTGTTCTGTTGTCAGGCTCTGTTTTAACTTTAAATAGATTACCTATAAAACAATTAGGGTAACCAGCATATGGAACCCGTGATATGTCATCTATAGATGACAGACACACAGGCAAACGAACCCTAACAAAGACAGACGCTCTGCCATCCCTCAGTGAATTACTGGGGCTAATTGCACTAATTATGAAGCCCTGATAGCGCGGCTTCTGATTTAAGGGGAGAAGATGGATCGGTTAGGGTTTTGTTTTTGTTTTTTTCCCTTCATTTTAATTCTTCGGGTTAGTACTGCTTGTGTTAGAGGTTTGGTTTTTTGGGGTTTTTTTTTTTTTTTTTTGCGCTTCGCAGAAGAACTAACGCATAAACTCACGCCACTGGTGCCAAATTGCGCGTCTCTGTGCAGATCACTGCCGAGTGACCTTAAATTAATTCGATTGCGTGAGATTGTGTAACCTGCCTGGCGACAGTGACACATTGTTTTAATTTACAAAACTGTGACAAGATTTTAAAAAATGCTTTTAATTTCTAACCGTGATAATTAGTTTTTCGGTTCTCCATTTAAACTTAGAACAGCGGCGCGCCAGAAGCGAATCGGAGATAACTTTCCATTTCCTCAAAAATACTCCATAAAGTATTCAACTCAGATCATTTGGATTTGGACTGGCCTGTACCAGATATGCTATAATTAGATTCCAATGCTAGAAAGGCTTGCAGGGTGTTGATCATTGTTATTTCATGAAGCATGCGGTGCTATGAATCTCATCTTTTCAGACCGACCATTTTCTACAGAGCAGGGCCCGCAAGATATTTACAGACATGAAAATTATAACTCACCAATGTCCATAAATCATTGGAGGCATATTTTGAACTTGCACTAAGCTAAAATTCTAATCGTTTATTAAGCATTTCTCATGCAACTGCAACATGTTCACAGTTTCCTCAACCCCAGACAGGATTATCGGGAACGTTTCTGTGTTGAATTTGGAACATGTTATAAAAAGACAGGATTAAGATGGAGATGTTCACACCATGGGAAGGTTTGTCTTCCATCAAATAAAACTGGTGTGATGACGCCCTCTGGCGGAAACAATGAAAATCACTTTAGAATTCACAATATTATGCTTTATTGTAATTGCATTTTAAATAATATTATTGCCAATTACTCTATAATACCTTTGTGTCATTTAGTCTTCAGGCGCTGTAAAGTAAATGAAACAACTCTAATGATTACATCACTGAGCGTTCTGTGAAAATGCAATTCCTCGTTGGAAACGTTGCCTCTTCTCAAGGGCTTATGATAATGTTTTCTGTCATTTTAATTTTCTGTCAGATCTTTTTTCCCCATCTTCAAAAGAAAAGGTCAGGTTTTCATTTGGTAGAAGATTCAATTAAAAACTACAAGAGCTCTCGACATCCACTGATCTAAACATCCAACAGGTAGAGCCTGATGTTTCCAGGTAACGCAGCATAGAGTTTCTCTTTCTCTCTTTCCCTCTCTCTACAGGTCTGCTGCTCAATCTCATCATGCATAGAAAAGCCTCAAGATGAGCAACTGTACCGAAGTGGTATCATTCACTCCTGGACTAAATGAGGATAATGTTAATGACATGCGCTTGTTCTCAGGAGGAAGCTGATTATAATTGAAAGCAAAAGACAGACAAACCATATTGTGTATTCAAACACAATGCAAAGCATCCCCACATGCTCTGATTACAGTATACAGGCGATGAAAAAACTTAGATAAGATGCAAGTTTAAGAAGTATTTATAATATACAAAGATATTTTGTGCAAGAGGATGTTAGGGCTGTGAAACCTGTACAATATGAACAAAGCACTTGCAAAACAGTGGCAACCTGAAAGCAGATCATGGATATGGGACCATGGTCATGTCAAACGGGTAACTATTAAGGTACTAGCTTTATTATACAATTATACAATAGGTTGTATATGATTACATATTTATATAAAGTGCAAAAGAAACAAGCACTTACAGTGAATGTCTGAAGTGCTCTGTGACTGAGTTTAAACCCACCACCACATGCTGAAAACACTCATCATATGGCCAAGTGGTTGGGCGAATATCTGAATATTTGGCAAGTCAGTACGACAGTCAGCCGTAGCTCAGCTGCAGGACATATATTGTATTACAAAATGTATGAAAGGGTTACCAATCTGTACAATATATTGAATCTTACAAATATAACTATATGGACAGTGGAAAAGGTTGTCTAAAATTCCCCTTTTTACATTAATAAATAGACACTAGCTGTTTAGTCCTGCTTCTTCTGCATGGAAGCATAGCACCACAGGCTCGCTCTCTTTTTTTAAAAAAATCGTCAGTAAGATATAACCTAAAATAAAAGAGATGATTCGTTCTTATTTCAGGGGAATAAGATGTAACTGACTTTAAAGGTATAAGAAAATATATAAACTGTTAGTGATTACGTTAAATGTTTTGTTTATAGTTCATACTTTTGTTTTTTTTCTCTCTAATAATGTTTCTAGGTTACAAAAAGCAAGAGAATTCAGCATCACAGTTGAGTTTCAAGAATACAGAGAGTAAAGAGGCATCAAGCGGTCCATCAGACGCTGTCCAGCACCTATCCAAAACACCAGCAGCTGAGGATTCTGGGGGATTATCTAGGTCTGCTGGGAACCCTGTTGAAAGATGCGGGGGATTATTTGTATTCAGGAGCCAAGACACCAGGATGAAACAAAAGCACACAGTTCTGATAAAACAGAAGTGGCACTACAGTTCAGAGACTTTGGTCCTTACTGAGTTGGTTCTTTTACGTTTCCAGCAGTCTGGATTGAGTCTCTTCTGCTCCTCAGCTAGAGCCTTGGCCTCCATGGTGTACATCCTCCTCTCCTCACTCTTCATCTTCTTCCACTTGTCACCCAGGATGACACTGATGGCTCTGCGGGATGACAGTTAGAAACAGAAGATGAAGGACTCTGAAATGTAATTATTTTCCTCTTAACCTTTCCTACAGAAAATGAACATAGTTTATATTTTCCAAAAATAAAAGCTCCTCTTTTGAATTATTTTTAAATTCTATTTATCCATCATGTTTGGCAACAGCCTCTTGAGGCGGGTTACGCTTAAAGAGCTTGGAACTGGCAGCTGTGGCATTAAATTAAGAATTATGTCCTAAAATAAATTACGTGTAATGGTCCAAGAATACAAAGGCGCACTGAAGCGCCACTTTTTTTTCATTTTTACTATGTCTCAAATGCAGTAAAAATACATCAACTTGGAGATGATTAGCCTGGGACGTTTTAACTTGCATTTTAAGTTTGTTCACATGTAAAGAGTGTTTGAGATACTTTCACAAGTGTACATCTTGTTTGCACCAAATTAAGTCTTTTGTTAGCAAAGCCAGCCCCTTTTTATTTAAAGTTCACAACTTGCTTCAGAATTTTCTACGGCTGTGGATCATTTTATTTTAACGGATTAAGGCCTCTGTACATGCTCTGAATGTTTTTCACTGATGTTTAGCATATCTTATTTTAATCTGTAGCTCTGGGCTTGACAGCTACATCCTGCATAGCTCAGTACGATCCAGCACAATTAGTGTCAGATCACACTGCACCAACACGATAGCAACAACTGAGTCACAGTGTTGTCAAGGTCAGGTTACTTTTCCTCTCCCCCAGAAACTTTACTCCCTTCTCCTTCATTTTGATCAAGGCCCGTACAAAGGACCGAGGTAAGCACATTCTTTCTGTTGAGTAGTGTCCAACCACCGCCAATTAACTATGAGATCAAAGGTCACAGACATTGACGCAATGTGTTTGGAAAAGTCACTTTTCTAAGTGTGTGCCATCATATTGTTCACCACAAATTTAGAGTATAACAATTATAATGATGTTTATATCCCAAATGGATTACAGTCCAAGCTCTCTGCTGCCTGTCGTGGCCTGGGAAAACCTCGGGATCCCCCCAGAGGAGCTGGAAGAGGTGTCTGGGGAGAGGGAAGTATGAGCATCCCTCCTGAGACTGTTGCCCACGCGACCTGGCCCCAGATAAGCAGTTGAAGATGGATGGATGGATGGATGGGTTTACAGTTTCTCATTGATCTGCTCTGTAATTATTAACCACTTTGAAAAGATGACATCATTTCCTCTTTCATGGCTAAGTGCTGCGCAATTTAGTGGAACAGGAAACTGTGGTGCTTATTCAGATCTGATACAGTGATATGGAAATTCATTAACCTTAATTCATTCTACTACAAGCATATTCTATTAAACAAAGTTTGAGTAAATCTTACTATGACAAATAAAGCTGATCCTGACAAGCAGAGGGCATTTGACATTATTCGAATCTATCCTTGTCACTTAAAGAATAAGTGGCTGCTAAATTTTTTTGTCACGTCGGTACATGATAACAGCCAGTCGGTAAATTTTAAATACCTGTTGTCCTTCCCAGGATACATCTGTGTATACTCCACTCTGTACTTCTTGGCAAAGAGCATGAAGGCATTCATTGGCCGTTTGCATTTTGTAGGCATGGCACCACTGGCTGTCCCTGAGGTGTGGCTCCTGTTTGATTTGCTTGTCAAGGATTGCGGGGAGCTTGACCGCTCAAGCTTATCACAGTCTGGACTGACGGCACCCCCGCTTGACAGGGAGGTCCTGCGCTGACGAGCCATGCTGCTGAGAACATACACCGCTGAGGAATCCAGAGGGGTGAAATCATAACTGCAGGAGATTCAAGGAAAAGAGAGACACGAGTTAGTATTAAGTTCTTCTTTGGTTACAATTTTATGTGCTATTGATTTTTTTTCCAAGCGTGTGGATGCACTTTGGCCATTTTTAGATTCTAATGCACTGAAATGTAGATATTTACAATAAAGTAAACAAACACATACCTCCTGAAAGTGTCAAACACAACAGAGTCGTCGCAGTTGATGGCATCTGGGTGGCTTGGTGGCAGGCAAATATCGCCCAACTGCATCTCATAGCAAGGGATTCCATGGTGCACCACGGTCAGGCTCGGATAAAATGAAGACCACCCTGAAAAACACAATAGAGGAAATAAGAGATCACTTTGTAAATTAAAATGTTAATTCAAACAAAAATAATAACAGGCATTCGGTGATCATGTGGTCTGTGGAAGCTTCCGCTAACAAAGACTCATTTTCAATTACTCTACGGTCAATTATTTACTTTGTGTTCTTTTCTTGAAATGATCTTATTTTGGAGAGAGTTTACATATTGTGAACAGAAAAAATCTAGTTATTGTTTGTCATGTTTTACTTTTACCTTTATTTTTGACAAAAAATGGATGATCCAATCGGCATTCGGCTGTTAACAAGCCATCATCAGGTGACCCAGGGTCAAATAGAAGCTTAAGAACTGCTTGGTTAAAAGATACAGTCTCTTCGTGGCTCACCAGCTTCAGTCCATCTGAACCGAATCTCTGCAAATGAAACAAAGATCATGGATTAACATGACAAGTCTGCTTAACTAATCACCATGGAGTGACTGGTTTGTTATGGCTGATTAGCAAAAACCTTGATAAACTTAGTTATATGTTTATCATTAAGTTTTATCATTATCATATGTTGTGAAATCACCACTGTAAATCACTGAACCCTGTTATAGTTCTGCGTCACTCCTGCACCTCCACAATTGGTTTGGTCGCCACCTTGTGGTCTTTGCTGGCCATTGCAATAACTACTGACTTCTTCTTTTCCTTTTTGGCTTTTCCCTTCAGGGGTCGCCACAGCGAATCAACCGCCTCCATCTAACCCTGTCCTTTGCATCCTCTTCTCTTACACCAACTACCTTCATGTCCTCTTTCACTACAGCAATAACTACTGACTACAGTTATCAAATCAACAAAGCAGAAACACTAAAACTATGGTTAGTCGAAACAGCAGGAAATTTCGTCCGACTACAACCAGTCATGATTTAATAATTTTACAGATAAAATTATTGCCAACCTTTATAGATCGGGAGGAAGGCATCATCCTGTCATCATCTGAGTCGTCGTCAGAATCAGCAAGTTCATCAGCTTCCTGCCACTCCACATTAGGTCCCCGATGAAAGCGCAATCGAGTTCCTGAATGTCCACACAACAATGTCAGACATAGACCTGCTTGTCATTATTGCAAATTTGGAACCAAGCTGTCTGTTCTGAAACACATTAGAGGTCTATTTTTGTTTTTCCACATTTCTATGAGTTTGACTTCATGGAAAACTATATGTAAACCCATGTTTCTCAGTTGATCATACTTTTTAAAATGGATTATACAAATTTATTTAATCAAAGATACAAAATTACCAGACTGAAAAAATCATGAATAAATTACTATTCAAAGGGGGAAATACACATTTTCATTGACTATTATTTATCATTTTATTCATACCTGCCCTGTATTCATGAAATATTTCATATTCATGAAAATAATGCTACTAATAGGCATAATTCTGCATATGCACAAGTTGGTTTATGCGGTCTTTACCTTTCAGGAAGCAATGCCATGCTGTAGAGGGCCAAGAGTGAGACCAGGCCATATCTTCATCATCAGAAAACGATGAGGACATTGAGAAAACTCCAGACTCTGATTCACTGCTTGCCTGTTATAAATAACAAAAAGTGTATATACTAGGAAATGAACACTGAGTCAACATGAATGGATGGATTTAATATGCAGAGGCTAGAAGTGAAAGGCTACCCTGATACGTCTGCGCTCCCTGAGGTGGCCTCTGGACGGGTTGGGTGCGCTACTGGCTAATGGAGGACGGGCATAGGAATGTAAACTGTTGCTATTGCCAAAGATGTGAACTGGAGATGATCTAAAAAATAAACATGAATACAGCATCATAATTCAAAATTACAGTTATATAGACATCGGAATATAATTCTGCCACTCAGAACTTCTATGCTACTTAGTTTTGGTACAAACCTCTTATATGGGGCATTCTTGAGCAATGGGCTCTGAGGACTGGTGGCAATGTTGGCCAGTTCAGCGAGCCAGTTGGTGCTAGGGGAGCAGTTGACCTCCTGGTGAGAGACTCCTGCTCCAACTTGAAATAATCCTGGAGATCTCTGGTCCTCCTCCACCTCCTGCAGC
Source organism: Antennarius maculatus (assembly GCA_013358685.1). Lineage (NCBI taxonomy): Eukaryota > Metazoa > Chordata > Actinopteri > Lophiiformes > Antennariidae > Antennarius > Antennarius maculatus. The sequence goes on along the minus strand of CM023611.1, from coordinate 7,052,522 downwards.
TCTGGCAGGTCATCTAGGTAGGAATCAGTGGTAATATGCACAATTAATATATAGAAAAATTCAATGTATTTAATGCATAATATCTATTTTATTAAATTTATATTTTACCATAATCCATTTGGCATCTTGGTGAGGATGGCAGGTCCTCATTACATTTGAGTGGATCAAATGACTCATCCATTCTCAATGATCTCGTTTTATCTTTGTTTCAACGGCCCTCTGGTCGGTTTACTTTGCTTCTATTGTCATATTCAGCCACATCAGCTAGGTATGGGTCGAAAACAGACACAAAATTAGAAAAAATAAATAAAGTCATTATTTCATTGAAAATGCTTTAAACTGTTCTCCATGGAAAGAAAATCTATTAAATTCTATTTAAAAACTAATTAAAATTATTAACACAATGCACTTAGTTTCATGTAAGACGTTTTCATTGTAAAGCATGTCAATTTAGTTCATCAATATAATGGAAAAAGGGAGCAGCTTCTAGGAAATCCTTTGTCTTCGAATCAACACAGTACGCTTCTGTAACTGGTCACGTGACTCACTGCGTGGAGGCCTTGTTTATAAACTTAAAACCATTTGGCGCATGCGTACCAGAGCTCATTCATTCACAACTGCGTGGCAAATGTTTTAAATACCAGCAATTCGTTTAGAAAACAGGCGAACGGAGAATAAAATACACAAATTTGGGGTGGAAAATGGAAATTTATATCAGTGAGAGGGTAAAGCATTTATTTACGATATGAAAATTCTGTTGTCTGGTGTCGGGCAAAGTAAAGAATAAATCGTTTGGGAATAGAACGAGATAGCAAATATCAACAATGATTTCACATAAAAAAACTAACAGGTCGTTTGCCTTCAGCCTGTTTGTCAAAGGTTGCTTCAAGCTGACTTGCATCGACATCGTAAACGCGGATATACTAACAGCGTAATGACTTCGCTCCAAAACTAAAAAAAAAAAAAAAAAGAAAGAAAAACACGTTCCGTTGAACATGTCTACTGTTTTCTCATTCCTCTAACCCAACTGCAGTGTCGTCCGTTCCAACCCGAAGGCTGTCGGGTCTAACACTGTAAACAAAAGAATGTCAACAAGTTGAGGCATGACGCAACCTCTCTGCCCCGTTCAAAATGAATGACACAAAAATCGCTGAAAGAATTTTGACAACATTGTCATACTACCAGAAACAGATTTTTCCATATAGATAATCTTCTTTGATGCATACAACTGCAATGGGTTTTTTTTTTTTGATCGCCAAAACACCGTCACAACGAAAAAAAAAAAAACCCTGTTGTCGAACACAACCTGTCACTGGACTACAAATAAAAGCGTGACAGCCCGACTAAATTATACTATTAGCATTATATATACAAATATCACACAATTGTAAAGTTAAAGATTAGTTTAAACCTTTTTTATTCGAAAAAAAAGTAGTTTACGTCTCACTTACCAATCCTGTCGCCATCGAGAAACTCTCTGGCACTCCGTCGAGGGGTGGGAATTACTCTTTGAAGAGAAGGCTTTCTATTGGTGAAAATAAACGTCAAAAACAAAAATACTGCTATGCTATTGGTTTATCTTGTTAAGAAAAATGGAGAAGGTGGGATCTAGTTTGTTGATCATTGTATCATTGGTTTAAAGTACATGTCTGTTACTACTTAGTAACAGCTGATTGGCAATAACAGGAACAATACAGGGTTATTTTTTATCTACTTTCATGCAACTACAGTACGAAGTACGAACATTGCTTCGTGGATTTGTTATGTTGTACGAAAATATCTCTTAGAATTTTTCCTGCAAAGCCTCCTGGATCAACAAATTAAGGACTATACATGAATGAATGCAGAAATGAATGAATGACATAACGAATGAATGAATGAATGAATGAAAACCGACGAAAGTGTGCGATTTTTTTTCTTTTAGTAAGTAAATGAGTGACGCTCGAAATAAAAAAAAAAGATTCTTTATTGACATGTAACGTGAAACGTTCGGTACTTTAAACCAGTATTATGGGTTTGCCCTCATAAAAGTCCTGTCTGAACAAAAGAAAGGGGGTGGGGGGCTGAATGTCTAAATTTTAACCAGCTTTAAGCTGATGAGCTGCGTGAAAGCACAGAAAATATAGAGAATGCCTCAATTATTAATTGTTTAAAAAGCAGAAGAGTAGATAGATAGATAGATAGATAGATAGATAGATAGATAGATAGATAGATAGATAGATAGATAACCCTGTTGGCAGGCAGGGGGCATGTTTCAAAACAGTATAAGTTGTTGGCAGAGGTAGACAGCAATAATGCTTGTAATAATCATAATATAGGTGTCACGAAAAACAGCATGAACAAATTTCACATTAAAAACAGGAAAACAATTATTCCAAGACATTGTCTATAAAGAATACAGTCTAATGAGGGAACTAATTAAATTAAAGATGGGCCTTAATAGTAACAGTAAATACTCAAATTTCAAATTGTACAGATATTTCCTGTATATTCTTACAAAACTATCAGCTATCTCTCTGAAGTTGTTTTCCATTGTGTTACAAAAGCACTGCAGTAGGCTAACAGCCACAAACACTAATCAACAATGATCTATATTTTATGGTGATGTGTTCAAGTGACTAAACCTTAGGATAAACAGGAAGCTTTGTAAAAAGTACTTTGAAGTCTCCATTCTACTTCATTCAAATGATGTCATGTTACTCATATCCATCATTTCTTATGTGGCACCCTTGCACCAGTGCACCTCATGCTGCAATCATTACACATATTGTGACATATTTGCTCACAATGATCAGGTAAGAAATTAGCTTTGGCATCCGATTTAAAAAAAAAACAATATTTCAACATTTACAAATGGTATTTTAGTACAGTAAATATAACACTGCAGAGAAAAGATGAGAATTAACAAGGTGGTTAATATACTAACATATAACGCATGTGACATTTGAATTTAAAATGTACATTTAGATTTTCAAGTGTAGCTTAGTGAGAAATTGAATTTAAACTTAAGCCACACTGTTCTAGCTTACTTCATTTTTGTTGAAATACACATCTGAAATTAAGATGGTCTTAAATGGTAATCTTATTTCCTGTTATTTATTTTACACACAAATTTTGCTGTGGGTATTCACATATCTTGTAAGAAAAGCTCTTGATCATGGGGGGAAACATCCATACAAGCATCTTATTTTTCATCCACTGATTCATGGTCCGTTTGAGCCCTCTCATGCACTTTATTGGTCAATCTCAGTGCTACTCCCAAACAGGGCCACCAGCTGCTCTTCATAGTTAGCAATATTTCTTTTCATGATGTCCATGCAAGGGCCCAGCAACCTCTCGAAAGCTTTAACATCCATGACTGATTAAAAAAAACAAACAATGAATCAGTAAGACATACAATTATAGTTGGAATAAACATTAAAAGGTGTTATAAATATTCTTAAAAATGTACCCAAGCATTTGACGCTCCCTACAGCATAGGCTGAAGCAGCTCTGGGCTTGTTTGTGACAAGTGCCAACTCTCCAAAATATTGGCCACGAGAGCAAGTGGCAATATCCACCTCCTCTTCTTCCTGGTCTTTTTTCGTCTGTCAAAAAAAAAAAAAAAAGAATTCCACAACACGGGATAAAGAAGAGCCCCACCTTTTCAGATAATTTTCATAAGAGAGAACAGACGTACCCGGCTTCTTTTCATGGTGATTCTAACTTGACCAGACTCAACAATGTAGAAGCAATCTGCCAAATCACCCTGCAATACAAAATATTCTAATGATTGTAAAAGCATCAATAATAAGTGAATCAGTGTTTATAAATGCTCAAATTTAGCAAAAAAAAAAAAAGAATGACCAGTAATATCGTTGATAATATGAAAATACTTGACACCTGAGCAATAATTTGCTGCGAGTCATTGTACACCTTGGTGGATATTACGTCTACTACCTTCATTCTCTCCGAGAGCTGTGGATGAAAGGATATTCGGTTGAAGCCTAACTGTATATGCGTACGTTATTTTGGTTGAGCTGAAGGACAAAGCTGATATAAACCTCTAATGACGTAAGCAGTGGTAGAGTTTCAATGAATGCCTCATACAGCTTCCTCTTCTTGGCATTATTCTTCACTATGATCCTCCTGAATGTCAGACGATCCTGAAACACAGATGCAGAGAAAGGTTCATGCTTCGAGAAATAGATCAAACCTGCTTTGCGGTGTTGTAATATGCTTTATTAGGTAGACAAAGAAATTCTATCACCTAATTGTTGTAATACTTTTGATAACCTGTCTTGAATTCAGCAATAAATGGATAATCAATATGAAGACGGAATGTAGGATGCACAGAAAGTCCAACACAATTTTTTTTTTTTTATATTGTGCACATTTCCCTTACGTAAGGTTGGTTGCTTTTCAAAATTTCCCACATGTTCAAACTTTTCACCAAACTGCAGCTCATATGAAAGGATGTTTTGCAGCAGCACTGAATATATGAATACCACTCTAAATATAAGCAGAGCCCCCAAGTGCTCACACCATTGTTCTGCCTCAACTCATAAATCATAAAAAGTCTACCAGTTGTATGTCATTTAAACAGTTTATGCTCCAATAATGGCCAGAAACATATACAATACACAAAATGACTGTACTGTAGGAAATGCAGGCAGCTGTCAAGGGCACCCTCTGGCAAAGGAGACAAACTATTAAATAAGACCTTATCTCAGGGGTCAGTAATGGTTAGACTATGAGCCAAATGTGGACACTAATAGGATTCCATGCAAGGCCTTTGGACACAAAAGGGAAAAGAAGCTTATTATCAGTCCTTGCCATTTAAATAATAATATAGGAAATATTGCACAGCAGGGTCTGTAAGTATTGTTGGCAGAACATAAAACAATATGTAAGTCAACAAGCTGTATCTGGAGAGCTAGTGTAGTGGTTATGTTGGCTATCTCTTCCCCAAACAACCTGAGTTTAAGTCCTGGAGGTCTTTTATCCATGTTTGATACATCTGACTTAATTATTAGGGGACAGGGCTACAGGTTTGGCATTAGGGGCAGGGGCCTCAGACCTCAGACTGAACCAATGTCCAGGGACACCATTGATGTTTGTGCACTTTTTGTTGCATTCAGTGGATTTTATTTATTAATATCTGTCAGACAAGAAACATAATATCGTCTTGTGGCACCAGGTACTCCCAGAGATATTCTGAATGGTCGCTGCATAATTTACAGTACAACATGCTTCAAGAACCTGCATATGGAGCAGTTTCCACTCTTACGTAAGGATTTAATAGTTTACTCACTAGGCACCAAAGGGCTCCAGGTGAAGTGGCAATTATTGTGGCTGCCCTGGGGGTGTTATACATCAATGCTAACTCTCCAAAGCTGCCTCGGTTGTCATAGCAACCAACGAGCTTCTCCATTCCATCAGCCTTCACAAAAATGTTAAACGTCCCACTGAATAAAAAACAAATAGGAAAAATTAACATTCTTAGAGACTATAAAGTCATGGCTGACACACTAATGCACCCTGGCATCATTAGTTGATTTTAAAGGCTATTTACAGATTAATTTTCAGTGACTAATGGTGTGAAACAGACATAAAAGATCACCTTTCAATAACATAGAAGTTATCTCCATCATCATCCTGATCAATGATGTGTTCTCCTTCAGTGAAGAACTTCTCAAACATGGCATCCAGCACCTGAGACATCTCTTCCTGCAATAATGGGATTTATCAGTAAAATATTTATGCTTCATATGATGGAAAAAATGTTCATCAGGTGAATTAAAAATATTAAAAACAGGCACAGTACACTGAGCTGTAGAAAAAACTGTCTGGCCAGAGGCCTTGTTCTCCTTTGTGTAATCTCAGCGATGGCAGTGCACAGAACAGAGAAGTACATGAGATAGTTCTTATGGAACAATCCACTTACTGGATCCAAATTCTTGAACAGAAGAATGTCCCTACATGCTTCCTGTAGTCTCTGTCTTTGCTCATCGGTCTTTGGGTAAGTGACCTGACAAAATGAAGCACAGTCATGTAACAATGAGATAAACTGCAAATTAAACTCAGAAGATGCTCAGCGGTTTATTTTTTCAGTACCAAACACACCTTCTCCTTCATTTAAATGCAATTCTATGTCCAAACTTTTTGCTGGTGCTTTAGATTTAGAGCTACAGTTAATTCTACATGTAAAAAAAATCAGCCTTAATAGTAAGAGAGGATATTTGTATTATAAAACACATTTTACCCATGGCTCTTTATCCTCCTCATCTTCATCGGGATTGAATGCTTCAGCACACACTGCATGAAAGAGATCCACAGAGATTAAAAAAAAGGAAACTCGATACCAGATAGAAAAACCTCCAGGAAATGATAGCACTTTGAAACAAAAGAATTTTAACTTTGTGGGTATATTTTCTCTAATTCTATATCTGTACTTTAATTGGATTGTTCTACTGCAGGTATTCATTTCCAGTTTGCAAGGATGAAGGTAAGATGTATTCTTCAAGTGTTACTGAATACTTTTCTTGCTATCTGTACATTCATGCCAATCACTACCAGTATTAGTAGTTTCAACTCTAATAAATCAATGTTATTATAAGCTGAGGATTGGGAGAAAAGACAGATGGAAAATGTTTCAATACAGCACATGCTGGAGTGCATGTGATGTAACCTCAGTACTCATGTGTCAAAGAAGTCTTAAATAATTCCAGCGGTGATACTATCCAGAGGTATTCTACTGACAGAACAAATGACACCTCACCTGATGCTCTTCTGATGAATCTGTTTATCATCGGGGCTGTAGAAGAATAAAATAACATACATCAAAATGGCACATTTTACAGTGAAATAACACCTTACCTTAAAAAGATAAAGTTAATGTCTCGTGTGGCTTCATGCACAGCAGAAGAAGATAACCAGTCCTGTGCTCATTAAGAATCCAAAAGCATTTAGGTCAAACCAGAAAAAGGATAACCTATGTTTGCTTTTTTTGAATTAAATGAAATAAATACAAAGTCTCAATTAAAAAAAAAAAAGGCCTTCAGGCGAGGGTTACATCCATGGAGTACTACTGTTAAAATCACTGAGGAAGCAATGTGACCCCACAATACTATGATGGCTGGTTTGATGGTTGAATTCGGTGTGCTTGTCCTTATGAAACCACTGAAGCTTTGCAGAGCCCACCATTCATTGGGATGCTGTGTCAGACCTCTGGGTTGCTATGCTACTTTCTGCACCTCAAGACAATACTGCACCATATCACCACCGTTTAAGAAGGACAAATCCACCGTGCATTTGATGCATATTCAAGAAGGCCCGAAGAAAGGAAAGGAAAAATATTAAAATGACCTAGAGGTAGGTGCAGGATCTGTCTGAACATAAAAAAAATACATGTATATACGTTTGGGCCCCTTTCATCTGCAGCTAAGGTGTATATAAAGACGGTGCAAAGATGAGGACACATAAAGACACGTTCATTAACAATTATTCAGCCTCCATGACCATATATGGTAAATGACAGAGCCATGGTGGATGCAAGGCGGCGGAGCTGCTGGAGCATCGCTGCGCCCGATGTCTCCTCATCCCATTGAACCGAAGCACAGCCCGTTAAATATTCACAAAGCTTGATAAATCATCCACTATTAGACATTTTCATCACGTATAAAACGATCTATTATCCTACCTATGAATTCCTCGTCATCGTCGTCCTCCTCCTCTCCGTTTTCCGAATCGATCTGCATGGCTTCGTCAATGAAATTGACCGCTTTTCCAGGTCTTGAATTTTGGTCATTGCCAAATGAGGCCTGTGTGGTCTCGCTTTCCTTTAGCTGGGTGAAGTACTGTAATGCAAACTCGAGCAAATCCCTGGGCTGATTCCTCAACACTTCCACGGTAAAGCTCTGTAACAGCTCCGTCAGTCCTTCAGGAATTTCTATACTCATTCCTGTTACGAGTCTATGAATGTGGACAAAACCGGTTTGCTGCGAGATTGAATCGATCCAAGAAACGTTTCGTAGGGATTTAAAAATGAGAAGACAGGTGGAGTCTGTTAATAAGCCATCCACAGCGAATCCCCTCTTTTTCTTGAATGAAAATGGCTCTGGATTTTTGGTCCAAGCATCTTCTGCTGCTTCTGGCTAGAGGAAACCCACGCATGTGACCCAGGAATCCATGGCAACCACCTATCCAGGGATTGCGTATGAACAGCAGCCGCGCAGAAACTGCAGTCAGTCGCAAAATACAAATGATGGGAAAGAGAACCCCTCTGGTGTGGCGATCAGAGATCGATTTTCCCCGATGAGATGAGACTTCGCATATCCACGGCATATTATATCTGTTTACCAGCAGCCCTGCGTGTTTAAGTCCATCGTCTGCAATACATTGGTTTTAGGATATGTGCATGCATTTGTGCATGCATATGTGCATGAATGTATTTTATGAATATAAATGACAGGTAGGGCTGCAAATCAGTCAAAACAGCAGCCTATAATCATAGATTCTAAATTTTAATTCGTAGCTATACTGTATTCATATTTTTATATGGAAAGCTGTTTGCAATATCCAATTCAAATAAAAGCATTTTCAATTGTCCAGTATAACACTTATACAATCGTGAATATTATGAATACCATTAAAAAAAAACCGCTAATGGGATTTAAACAAGCCTGTTGCAAAACGTAAACCTATAATAACATTGTAGAACTGCCTTTTTTTGCCCATGAATAGTTTGTTAAGATCCTACAAAATAGTGCAGATGCTTGTCATTAAGAGGTTGTATAATCTTAAGTCGGATGTCATGAGAAATATTTTTTGTGTAAAACGTAGGGGAAAAAAAAATCATGTCTGATTTAGTCACTGCAATATCTGATACACGACGTATAATTTGCGGTATACCTAATATGTAATGGGAGTTGAATCATTGTCTTCCCGGGTCTTTGCTCTGTTTTGCAGGTCCTCAGCTGTGAAGAGTTAACACCTGCCATAGTTCCTAGTCTACTTAACCCTGCCTGTGAGATCTAGTCTTATTCAACACTAAACATTACCAAAAACCAAATACGTAAATCTATATTCCATTAAAAAGCTACATGAAATAGATTGTTAGAATTAAAGGAGAACTGGTTTGATTACAAGTGTTAAGCACTAAGCCGTAAACAGATAAACTATGCACCTCGCTGGTGGAAGTAACAGTTAAACAAATTCAAATTTTAATTCCTTGTTTGATTAGATTTCAAAAGAGATTAAGATGAAAGATCATTCAGACAGACTGTCCCTTTAATAGCACCAGCAGTTTAGACCCTATTTCTTGCTCCAGAGGGAGGAGAATTATTAATGTAGTGCACATATTAGGTCATGGGCTCTATCAGAACACTGTGTTACTCAAAGGCAAATACTGTGGGCTGCCAGAAAGTCTTTTAAACAGAAACATTCGGAACATTTAAATGAAAAAAATAAAATTAAAATAAAGTAAAATTTAAAAAAAACTGCTAGCAATAAACTATTCTAGGCTTGGAGAGAAAATCATGAAATCAGTTCCCTTCATATGTTAGACCTTAGCATGAACACACTGACAAGTGATGTAATTTGGTGCAACAACCTGCTGTGTTTTGGCACTGGGTTGTATTGGAATTTGAAAAAGGTCAGAGAGAAGGGAAGTAACAATACTGCAAATTAGCAGGAAATCGCTGTGTGTGTGTGTGGGGGGGGGGACTCCTACAGCTATTACAGTTGTTGGCCCCCCTCATCCCCCTCCTGTGGCCCGTATCTGTCACTCTGCGTTAAGAAGAAACAACATTTTCTCGCTCAGGCAAAACATGGGTGCACGTCCATGGAGCGACCTGTAATGCAACACTGCTGCTTAGCTCCCAGTCACACATTTGAGAGCTGCTCATCATGGATGTGGAGGCTGCAGTTCAGCTCAGCGTCATCTATGTGAAGAGAAGCAGATGACAGGAAAGAACGAACACTGTGCATCAGTCCTGCTCTGTCAGCCGTAGATCCTGGAGGTCGCTGCCGCCTCATGCTTCTCAATATGCAAATGGAGCTTGGAAAAGTATTACACATGAAGATTAGGTCGACAGGAATTTGGAACGTACTGCATCTGAAGAAATGCTGATGTAAAATATTTTCTCAATTTGAGTAATACAGATAAGAAATCCAACCTTTATTTTAATGTTCATTTCTTGGTTATTACTTCCTTGATATTTATGACAAAATAATTCGACAGTGATTCAGCAAATAATTAACATTAAAATTATTTCTTCTCTCATTAAACAGCTAAAGACAAACTAAGAATTGAAGTTAGAACACAGGTTTTGAGGTCTTTTATTCTGTTACTGGCTCTTTTGCCACCAAAATGTGGCACCATCAAATGAACCTGTCGAATAAGTGTTAATGTGCTGTTTTTAACATGGGCACATTATCAATCATAATTTTTGAAAACATTACTGGGACGAGGTCATAATGTTAAATTAAGTATGATCTCCACAGACGAGTAGTGATCGACATTATTTCACTGTGGGAGATGTCAAAATGATTTTTATTTAATCATCATATGTGTGGTTGAAAATAAAAAAAATATACAGTGCGCCCTCGGTCTTTGCAGTTCATGCGTTCCAGGAACCACGCGCGATTGGGGAATCCGCGATCGAGAGCACGATATATCTATCTTATTATTTACGGTAATTTAAACGTTTATGAACCCTCTACATATTGACATTAAACCACCTTCTACCTGTATTACCTTTTACCACACTCTTATCGACTGTTTAAAGCACTTTTGTGTCTCACGAAAGTCCGAGACTGATGGAATGAGCGCACTTCCGAATGCCGTCAGCCAATAAAATGCGCGTACGGTATCACGTGACTGCCGAGTAAAAATCCGCGATGAGATGGAGTCGCAATCGTTGATGCGCGATCGCACGAGGGCGCAATGTATAAATTAAGAGCTCGAACTTTACTTCCGCAAAAATTTTGCCAATTTTATTTAAGTATTCTCCTGCATAAAAAAAAAACATTTAGACCAAGCACTGCTGAACTTTTCAGTTGCACATATTTGATAGATGTTAGACAGATAGATACAGATAGATGATCCCAAACCGGGAAATTCACAAAAGACATGACCCCGACGTGATTTGAACACGCAACCTTCTGATCTGGAGTCAGACGCGCTACCGTTGCGCCACGAGGTCGACAACTGTGAACTTTTTGTTTTCAGTTCTGATTTTACGATTGTAACTGAACAAACAGGTAACAAAAGACAATTAAATTTTTTCAGATAAAAATTAAAATAAATTGTTTTAGATGAATGTCATGCTTTGAGTGAAATAAATAGTAATTTATATTTCCTGTGGATGCAGCACTTTTGATAAATAAGCTCCCTCTGCTGTTTGTGTCTCATAGCACAACTAACTTTTTCTATCCGGGGGGGCGTGTCCCTGCGTGATGATCAACGCACTGATGTGGAAACGTGTGGACGGACATTAGTTTGAAAACGCTGTCGTGTGGACTCGAATCTTTTTCTATGCAGGTTGAAGAAAGTTGCGTTTTCAAAATGTTCCGGCACCGTGGACGGTGCCTTAAACTGAACTATAAGAACTGCCCCTCCCTCCTGTGCTCAGTGTTGTGAGCGCACTCAGCGCAGACACCGAGACAAAGAGGAGCCGGTTCCCGTTGCTCATGTCAAAGAGTCGGCTCCCGTTACGTTCGCGACCGACATCACTACCCGTTACCCCTAGATCAGTGGTCCCCAACCACTAATTCTCATGATTGTAATTATTATCATTTGATTGACTTGTTCATCCTTTTATCGGAAATGATCAGTATTTCTCATTAGTGCCGTCACTTCAATCGAGTTTTTGATATAATTATTTTTTACAATTTTTTTTTTACAGAGATGTTGATTATCAATTCATGGAGAAAAAGAAAAAGGTTGTTTATTGTCTGTTGATGTCTGCATTGTACATAAAATCCCTGCGGATGATTTATGCAAACCCGATAAATACAAGTTCTAAACTAAGTCTCAGCAGGTGAAGGTTTAGCTCAGCGAGATGAGAGGAGGACCTCAGGGATCTGAGGTTGTAGGATCAAATCCTGCTCTTTGATTTAACATTTTCCCCAGTGTTGTGAATAATAAATACAGCATCCAACCAGTGTTGCTGGCGCTCCCAAATTGCTCTGTAGGATTATGTTGGATCAACATGTGTTTGTCAAAGGATGTAGGATCAAATCCCAGCAGTCAGCATTTTCTTTAAGTTCTTCAGTTAAATGAAAATGTGAAATACTCAAAAACACACTTTGTGTGGAGTGAGGTCGATGTTAAGGTGCTGAGCAGGTGTATAGACATTATAGGTTAAATTCTCACTCCTCCGGAAGTTGCGTCCACACGACAGCGTGAGAAAGTTGCGTTTTCAAAAAGTTCCGGCACCGTGTGGACGGTGTCTAAGAAAAGTCAAGGCATTTGTTTTTTTATGGGTGATTCAAATCAATCCAGTCATTTTTTAACATCGCGTTTGAAAAATAACTTTCACCATTGGTTTTACAGATTTGCAGCTCAACTTTCCTTTCATCTAGTTTAGTCTTTGCGACAATAAATGGTCACAAAGTCCTATTTTATCTCCAACATCCTTTATTGGAGAGAATGTGTTATGGTGAATAAAAATCAAATTTTTAAATGAAGCCGTTGAAAAAAAAAAATCTCATTACTAAACCTTCATCAATTTGACCTCAACACAATGCAGCCTTAACAAAAAACAAAACAAAAAAATGCAGGTTTTTTATTACCAATCTACTCTATTAAAATTTCTTTGCAAAACTCAATTTGCACTACTAATGAATTTTAAAGAATCCTGTTTGGTTTGAACCTTTTATGCATACATATATGGAGGTGTAATACAATACCCATCAGATTATTTCATGTACAGTACTGTGTTTCTTTTTTTATAATATAACTTGAGTGTTGTATTTACTGAATCAACACTGGTGGATTTTAACATTTCTTCAACTGATGAAACTGCGAGTAATGATCCAAATCAGGCAATTTGTGTTGGACAAACTTTCAGTTGATGAAAATTACTCCTATCCTCTATTGAAACGTCATCAGTCTGTTAAACTTCAAGTGGCTGGGATGTGATTTGTCACCACACTGAACAGACACCCCATGTCCTCTTTCCAGGAAACATTTATTTGATCAAGAGACAGGATTGCATCTTTCCATAAACAGGTCAGTTAAATATTAACAAATTTACAGTCATGAGGAATGTAGAAAACAAAAAAACCCCAAAAACAAAGCTTCCCTTAAAAAACCCCGACCCAGGGACCACACCCAGGAAATTGTTGAACATGGTGGTCCAATCTAATCCATTTCCAACTCCAATACGAGTTTTTTCTACTCGCTGCTTCACAGTTCTTTTTCTGGAATTATCTGTGAGGGAGAAAAAATAAAGACAGTGACAAAAAGACTCCAGCATCTGAAAACTATAAGAGTAAACACTCGTAACATGATAAGTGTTCTCACCGTTTCCTCAGTATCATCTTCATCTACAATCTCCTCCTCTTTATCTTCAGAGTCTTCATCTTCATCTTTATCTTCACCTTCATCTTCTGCTGGCTCTTCCTCTGGCTCTTCTTCAATCTGCAAATAGTAAAATTATTTTTTAAACAACAAGCACACAATCATAATTGAACCAACATTAAAAAAAAAACCCCAGGTAGATAAGCTGAAAGAAAAAAAAAAGAAAAAAAAGAAACCATGTCCTGTTAAATCAGTTCCCTGGCTGCAAAGAATGCACGACACAGATAACATTTTCAATGCCATTTTTTCCCATGTAATTTGGCAGCAGATGTCGACTTGCCTGTTCGTCCAGGGCTACATTCATGCTGAGTCGGAGCATTCGCTCTATCCTGTCTCCATAAGCCTTCGTGTCAGCCAGTTGGTAGCCTGAGCGCAGCGTGGCAGTCTCAAACAGAACCACAGCTAGATCTGAGGCAGTTTGGTCCTCTGCGTTATCCTGAAGAACACAAGTAAAAAAAGTCCTTCAGTTACCTGCTCTGAATGGTGTGGTTGACATACAGTGAAGTAACGGTATTCAGACTCACTTGGACTCTTTTAAGCATCTGTTTGATGAGAGGATGCTTGGGGTTGATTTCTAACGTTTTCTTCTGGCTGGCGTAGTAACTGAAGAAGACATAAGACAGGTATTTGCCATAAGGACTCAGATAGGTTAACGATATTTACTAAATTTGCACTGTGCAAATTGATATCACTGAAAAACGAGATGGTTACTCACTTTGTGGAAATGTCTTTTCCTGTCTGGTAAGCCTGCGCCTTCATGATCCTCTCCATGTTTCCTGACCAGCCATACTGGCTGGCAACCAAAGCGCACGGTGAGTCGGTCAGCCTCTGAGAAAGAACGGCCTTCTCGATCTGTGGGGAAGAACAGCATCATATCAAATAATCCGAATGACGGAGGAGATGCAACTAAGCAGCTTCAGCCAAATCGAATCAGCAGTGTGGCCAAAGTTTCTTTCCCCATGTCATGAATTTTACAAAATAATTGCCTCTCTACCTTATCCTTCAGGGCGCTGTCCTTGAGCCAAGTGGTGAGAGGTTCATACTCCTTCTCCAGGGCCTCCCTCTTCTCCTTGGCCTTGTCACTCTCGTCAAATTTGACGCCCTCCTTTGCAACGTTCTGGAAACGTTTTCCGTCGAACTCAGGCAGCGCCTGGATGCAGTACTCATCCACAGGCTCCGTCAAGTATATCACCTCATAGCCTTTCTTCAGCAGCCTCTCTACGAAAGGGGAAGATTCAGCCTGTAGAGGACAAATAACAAAGACGATCAGCGCTCCCATTAGATCATTTTATATTATCTGAAATGATTTTTTTATTTTGGTACAAGTATCGCACTTGCCTGCTTTTTAAATTAGCAAGCATTTTACTTAAAAGAGGTACACATTAATTCATTCACCTCTTTCCTGCTGGACCCAGCCATGAAGTAGATCTTCTCTTGTTTCTCTTTCATGCGCTCCACATATTGCTCTAAGCTAGCCAGAGTTTTTTCACTGTTGGAGGTGTGGAAGCGCAGGAGCTTGGCCAGACGAGTCCTGTTGGAGTGATCCTCAATCACACCCAGCTTGATGTTGGTTCCAAACTCCTTCCAGAACTTCTCGTTGTATTGCTCCTCTGCAATCTTCTTGATCATGTCCAAAGTCTTTCGTACCAGCTTCTTACGGATCACCTGAACAGGTTGGAAAAAGACAAAAAAAAAAAAAAAAAAAAAAGGATTCCATATCGTCAGTTCTCTTTTTTGTAAATCACTTACTGAGATAATTAGGCCCCTTTCTTCCTTGCTTATCAATAATCTCTTTGAAGCTAGTTAACGTGTTTGAACAGACCACTTGGAAAATGCAAAATATAACCAATTACAAAAACAAAAAGTGACATTTACAGACTAAATGTGTTAACAGAATAGGGCAATGTTCATGTTTGATGGGAAGCTCACCTTGAGCAGTTTGTGCTGCTGTAGAGTCTCTCTGGACACATTCAGGGGAAGGTCATCAGAGTCAACCTAACAAGAATACAGTTTTATTAAGAACAGGGCAGGCGCCATCAGAGACTCAATAGTCCACACGAGAAAACAATTGAGTCTTAAATCAGAAAGTAACGCACCACTCCCTTGATGAAGTTCAGGTACTTGGGCATCATGTCATTGAAGTCGTCAGTGATGAAAACTCTCCTTACAAACAGCTGAAAGGAAAAAAAAATTAAAGGTTTACACATGATCATTCTAGAGGCATAATATAAACTCATCAAATAACAAGTGCACATACTTTGATGAAGTCATTCTTCTTGGATCCATACTCATCAAACAGGCCACGAGGAGCTGCAGTGGGCACAAACAGAATGGACTTGAAGGTAACCTCTCCCTCAGCCGTGAAATGGATGTGGGCTAATGGGTCATCGCTGTCCTGTTGAGAAAACCGGAGTTTGAATCGGTCAAATATTTCTGAAACGAACAATCTACGCGGCTGCTTGATTTGGCGACGGTGTTCAGGCGCCTACCTTAGAGAAGGTCTTGTAGAAAGCCTTGTATTCATCCTCCTCAACCTCCTTAGCTGGTCGCTGCCAGATGGGCTTGATGTCGTTCATCAGTTCCCAGTCCCATACGGTCTTCTCAACCTACGAGACACACACAATAACACATTTCTATTAAAGATACAATACAATGTTTTGAGGAATAAGCAAAACTTAGGTCTTTCTCAGCTTTTTAAATTCTCAAAAATATTCCTTAAAACGTGATTTTGTAGAAGATTTTGCTTTGGTGAATGTTTTATTAATGAAATTTTGAACTGTAAATGTGCCAATAGTTAAATAGATAAATCAACAGTCAGACTTTCCCATTTGTCTGTATTGTTTACCTCTTTATCAACTTCCTACCTTCTTTGTCTTGGGCTTGTCTTTGTCCTCATCTTCCTCCTCCACTTCCGCTTCATCTTCATCAGCCTCTTTCTCTGGTTCCTCAGTAGCATCAGCATCTTCCTCAATTGGCTCTTCAACAGTCTCAGTCTTCCATTAAGCGGAAAAAAGGGGAGAAAATGTGTTCATTTCGAGAGCAGACATCGAGTTGTCCTTAAAGAAGGGAACTGTGTCAGTCATTACCTTGCTGGCCCAAACGTAGATCGGGAAGTTGATGAATTGAGAGTATTTCTTGACCAGGTTCTTGATGGTCTCTAGCTCCAGGTAATCTGAGGCCTCCTCTTTCAGAACCAGTCTGTGGTCGTAATTGAATGTGGAAAACTTAATTAAGACTTTATATTTGAAGTGGTTATGAGGAAACTACAGCCAAAAAAGCCAGGCAGGAGTTACATGTTACAGCGAAATGAGAGTAAAGATAAACAGCAACTGATTACAACTAAAACTGCAACAAGTGTTTAAGGTTAATACACAAAGTACACTCACGAGATAGTGGTTCCTCTCCCCAGTGTGTCCCCACGAGGGTCCTCAATGACTGTGAACTGATTCGAGTCGGACTCCCAGATGTGCTGAGTGTCATTGTTGTGTTTGGACGTCACGATGACTTTGTCGGCAACGAGGAAGGCGGAATAGAAACCCACGCCGAACTGGCCGATCAGTTCTGAGGTCGACTGCCCCTCGGACTGCATCTCCGTCATCTTATTGAGAAACTCACTGGTGCCAGACTTGGCGATTGTCCCCAAGTTCCTCACCAGCTCGTCTTTGGTCATTCCAATTCCAGTGTCAGTGATGTGGAGCATATTCTTCTCCTTGTCAGACTGTGGATTGGACCAATACAATCAAAGCACGGCCACAGAGGAAATAAATAAACAAACGTGATCCACTAAATGCATTATATAATCACTTTTTTTTTGCACATACCTTAATTTTAATGGTCAGCTCTTCATTGGAAGCCATCGCATCTTCATTGGTCAGAGACAACAAGCGGATCTTATCCAGAGCATCTGAGGCATTGGAAATCAGCTCCCTGAGGAAGATCTGAAAGAGTTCCACAGCCATTCGATCGTTAGTTTATACTGCTGTGAAGACATAGTAAGCTGCATTGAGCTTATTCTTTCAATGTTTTTTTCAAAGCTCAGAATTTTTATTTTTCATTTTGTACGGCATTTTTTACATTAAACGTATTTCACAGCGGCGGAGCAATTTACATTACATTAAGTGTTGATGCAAATAAAACAATATACCAATTGTTAGCTGAAAAGATACAAGTATTTACCCAGAAATCTATGTCTTGAAAGGCTTTACAACAAATGCCTTACGAATTATGCTCATCAATACATTTAAAGTTGCATATATCTTCACTCGAGAAAAGGTGTCAACTGCTTAAGACACATGACTCAAAAAGAAATAGTGTTTGATATGAAAATAATCAGAAATCTGAATAATGAACTTGAGACTTTGTTCCTAAAAGGAAGGATTAAAATCACTGTAAACTAGTTATACCATTAAATGTGAACCTAATTATCACACCAAATAACTCAGCCTCCCATCCTAACTCTCCAACATTAGAGAGCCAAGAGCTCTTTAAGTGTCATTGTGCATATTGTAGATAAAATAGTGGCTGGATATTTGATCAAAACTGGATGTCATAATACTTGGCAAATGCTAATTTTAGTTATTCTAATGAAAGATTTAGAATTATGTAGATATTAACCTGACAACAAATATTAGAAAGGAGTCATATTTCTGTTTTAGTGCATTACTTTTAACTGTATAGATAAACAAAAAAAACAAACAAAAAAACAAGAGCAAAGGCAGTCACAGACTGCAACATCCCACCTAAAATTAGTACCTGACTAGTGCATAGCTTTGACCTTTCAGGGTAGATCAAAGCTATGCACTAGCTTTGACCATAAATCAAAGCTAGTGCATAGGTAAATCAAAGCAGCAGCTTTGATCTATGGCTTTCTCCCTCGTCTTTCCATCTTATCCGGTTCCTGAGTTTACAAAAGTTGAAATTTTACCTTGACCTAGTTTTCTCAAGGTCAAGGTCATGATCTCATTTTCATCCCCTTTTCCGCCCGAGTAATGTGCTTTTTGTCTCATCTTTCTCTCTGCAACGGTTGCGAAGATATTTTGTGGACATACCAATGAACAGACGAACACTGACAATCACAATACATCACCACTTTGAAGCAGAATGTAAAAACCTAGCCATATTATATTTATCCACGGACACTTGAACACAAGATCAAAAATCTCAGACGCCCCCCACATATCAAAAATCTATATACTGTAAATCATCTGCCATGGGTAACTATGGTACATCAAAGCATTGCCTATTCCTGCTCACCTCCTTGTTCTTGTATAGGGAGTTGATAATGAGCTTCATCATTCGGTTGACTTCAGCCTGGAAGGCGTGTTTTTCTGACTTTTCTCTGAGTTCCTTAATCTGAGCGGCATTCAAACCATCCAGGACGATAGCCTCCTCCTCCCTGAAACACAGATATACACACGTTACACCAGGGACATGCACAACAAAATCAGAGCCATAAACAAGCATGCAAATCTGCTGTCCCCTCTAGAGATCAGCGTTCAAATTAAAGCAAAGAAAGAAAAGATTCCACCGGTTCAATGAAAGACATGGAATGAAATTAAGTTTTCATATTTTTGCCAACCCAATAACTCAAGGAGTACTATGAGTGTTTGTATGAATACACAAACGCATATTTTTGCTAATCCAATAAATGAAGGAGTACTATGAGTGTTTGTATGAATACACTTGGTCAGGTTGACCTTGTGCTGTTAGTCATTATTTCATTACCATTTCCTGATAGGACTAGGGTTAGAGATTTTATGAAAAGATATTCAAAACATCTACCTCTGCACCACCTCATCATCTGTTCTGGAACCATCTCTGCTTTTACCAAGGTCCTCTTCAACTGTGCCATCCACATCAACTTCATCCTCTGCCCTTACAGCTGCTGTCAAGAGACAAATGTTTTTGGATATAGATCTTAGATCTACTTTAATGATCCCAAACTGGGAAATTCACACATCTTATATGTCTAAATCTTTTGTAATTGCAGGCGTACAATATTCGTAGTACATTTCACCTGTTAAAGATGATGTTTTCTGAGAAATCTCAGGAAATATGACGTCCAATCAATCAGACAAGTATGTGTAACATTATGCAGGTTGGATTTAGCATTATTGATTTACATTTGCAAAACAATAGCAGTTCTCAATGAGATTCTTGTTCATTTGCACAGATTCAATGAAAATTGAGAGTAACGACTGTCATTGCTTGAAAAAATGTGTTGAGGCCAAATAAATTCTGCTATCATAAAATTATTAGCAAAATATAGATTGTGAACAGCATTATTATGAAGGACCTAGTAATGTGTGGGCAGCAACGAAGCTCCAAAATGCCATTTACAGCTAGCTTACCGGCTAATGTTAGCTAAAATGTAAGGAAAAAACTGTAAAGCGATAGCTAATCTTTCCACTACTCACCAAAGGCTAACAGTGCAAAAAGAAGGCCTATCACCCAAACACGTTTCATTTTGAGATGACGCTTAACGGCAGACAAGTATCTTCAGCTCCAAGACAAAAGCCGGGGTTTGAGTGTGGAACAGAGCCTTAACTACAGAGTCTGACGAGCTACCGCTCCCACCAAAAGAGCGAGCACGGTTAAAACTGTGACAGCCGACCAATGGCTGCGCACCACGCACAAACCTTAACCAATCACGGCCGAGTTTAAGGCATATGTTGTCCAATCATCTTCTTCAACATAAGTCAATGCCCGAAAATCGTGGCTAGACACCATTGGCCAAGAGTAAATAGTCAGCACATCACTTCCTAAAATGTAACACTTGAAAACTATGGAAAGTCACAGTTAAACTTTGATAATTTTGTGCAATATCACAAACAGGAACACAAAGAAACTTCAGGACAACCACGTTTTTGAAAGCAACATCATGTCTGTCCGTTTCAGTCTGTATCGCTCTAAAATTACTATTTTGAATTGACTATGTCCACATGATGTATAGAATTCAAGCTTTCTGCATTGCCGTTCCTATGAATGTGTGGCTGGAATGCGTTTAATAAATGCGTATAAATGAGTTCTTACTGCTAAGAAGCGTGTGTGGATGCTTATGCACTACTGACCTTTGTCCACTAGATGTCTCTGTTCAGTAAGTGGGATGAAAATGTAAAGGATGGCGCAGCGTCCTTTTTTAGAGTACGTACATTTTGATGAAAATGTAAACAATATTCATTGTGTCATATTGGAATAAATGATCTTAATGATGGAGTAATACTGTATGGTTAGTACAGAATATACGTGTTCAATTTGAATGTGTGAATGTTATGCCTGTCTGGCCTGCCCTATGGGTGTGTATGAAATTGTATGAGATAAGTCTGGATTTATCAGACTTAACGTTATCATGGGTGTGTAAGGGACTGATTGTGCAAGTTTCTGTTTTGTTTTTAATTTAATGGTAAGCGAAAAAGAAGCTCCTACTCACCAGGATTTACAGAATTAACAACTGTGGATTATTTGTAATACATTCAATGGTGACAGCAGCTCATCTGTGGATAAGTAGGAATCGACTTAACTCGCAACCCACGAGCCCGTCGCTCACTGATTGGCTGAGTCTTCAGAGAACGCGGAAGTGACGTAATCACTGTCCGTCCAGGGTTACTCTGATGTATTTACAGAGGAGCCCGTAAGACGAGAGCCGACCTACGAGCGGACTGCCACTGAATGAGTCGAGTCATGGCGTCCTTGTCTTCTCCTATGTCGTATCTGCTGAGGCAGGACTGTCTGCGGACGGCGACCGTCTTCTGTCATGTCTTTCACGGGTTGCGGCGGCGAACGTCCAGGTCTCGGCTATGGAAACGGGATTTCGGGGCAGTTGTCCAGGGAGTCGGCCAACTACTGTCACGACAACCCAGAGCCAAAAACTACGCGTCTGTTTGCAGCAGCTCTGCAGACGGTCCAGACCTGACAGACAGGTTGTGGTCTGTTTATAAAGACACCAAAAGGGAGACTGAAGGTACGTAGTGGCATGAACGGGATACATTAACTGATATACAGCGCTATGGCAACTAACCAACTGTTGTACAGTAATTATAACCCAGCTAAGACATGTTTCCACAAGGCCAACTGTGCAGATTCCACACCCACACATTCATGTCCCAGACAACAACCTTGTCCTGCACTTTAGTTTTTGGTTATGGTAGTTTATTTCACTCATAAACAGGGCGGACTTGTGGAATACAATGCAATTATTATACAATTACACTTAGCATGTCACAGTGTAAATGACTGTAATATATAATTCAAATTACCAACATGCATTGAAGCATAATATCCAGGATTTGTTAAAAATATGAGAAGAGTTAAGACTTTTTTTGAGGTTGTTAATAATTACTCATGTGAAAAAAATGAATATATCCAAAGGGTTTAGCTCTTGCAAGAACATCAACATCATTAATACTTGTGTTCTGATATATGTCTGTCTGTTGTAATAACATGTAATATTCCCAGACAAAAGGAAGTTGTAAAATAACCTCAGATGTTTCTCTTCTCACAGATTTGATTCCAGTCATACCAACCAACTCAGTCAGCCCAGACACCATTTTTGCCAACAATGAGATGCGCTTGCGAGACATTGAGATCTACGGCTTCGACTACGACTACACCCTGGCCTTCTACTCCAGGCATCTCCACACTCTCATCTTCAACATAGCACGGGACATCCTCATCACTAAGCACAGGGTAAAGCGCTTTAAAACAATCTCTTGTTCTGATTTATTAGTAATTGGAGACTAAAAGAGAGTATTCACAATCCTGTGTTTCCTGTCATGTTAGTCTTTTAAAATTTGTAGCATAAAATCAGATTAGGAATTAACCATGTTAACATTTTTTAGTTACCGAGATTTTGGATGTAAACTTTTGCACTCATGGATGAAGTAACTAGAGAGATGTGGACAGTATGACCAGCATACATTTAGGTTTTATGTTGGACAACAGCAATTTTGCCCTCAAGAATAATTTTTCCCTTACTGCAGATCTATGACACCTGAACCCTTGCTTTGTTTTCACTGAAATCTCAATTTTTTTGTCATTCCTATATTAGTATCCAGAGGACCTGCGAAAGTATGAATACATTCCTAATTTTGCTGTAAGAGGACTTCATTACGATGTTCAGAAAGTAAGTATGTGTCCATTTATCAAAATTGGAGACAAATGGTTTGCTTTATATTTTGCATCACATGTACAGTGGGCTCGGTGTGAAGAGGATCTTTGTAGAAATGTTGAATGATTTGTGACAGGCACTGCTGATGAAGATAGATGCTTTTCACTACATCCAGTTGGGAACTGTCTACAGGTATCTGTGCACCATTTTACTCCTCATCCTGGGATAGTGGCTATAAAGCAAAGTGTATCAACTTGAATTACAACACATTGTGTTGGAAAAATTATTTGTATTCAAACAGTTATCATATTCAATTAAATTACTTAACACTTCTGCCTTCATATCTTAGAGCTTTTCTGTGATTTGTGTTCGCTCTAAAGAGATTTCAACATGCTAATGAGCTGATATTGTCTTTTCTGCAGGGGTCTTCATCCGGTTCCTGATGAGGAAGTCATCGCCATGTATGAAGGCAGTCACGTACCTCTAGAGATCATGAGTGACTTCTACGGCAAGGTAACAGCAATGTCCTCTTTTATCTATGGCGATGCCAAAGGAATATTAACAACAGAATGTAACAACGCTAATTCCTGTCCTGCAGAGCTCTCATGGCCACACCATGAAACAGTTCATGGACATTTTCTCCCTGCCTGAGATGACGCTTCTGTCCTGCGTCAACGACTTCTTCATGAGGCACAACATCGACTACGAGCCAGTCCATCTCTACAAAGACGTAAAGGTGAAGTAATTAATTAAGCATTTGTGATAGAGGTTTAGAAACGGTGGTCAGAAAGTCTGTAACAGTCTTATGATTCAGTAACTTCTGATTATTATTGTTATTATTCAGGTATTATACACTCTATTATTATATCTTCCAGGGGATAATGTGTGGCACTCTATAAATCCCCCCACAGGCACAAATATTATTTGTGTATTTCCATGTTTTCGCTGTGCGGCGTGAGACTGCGTCATAATTTTAGCTCTGATGTCTAATTTTAGTCGAGCAAGCCCACCTCCAGCCATCTGTGACTCTGCTGTGGTTGCTCTGCTGCTTCAGAAGGAGAGGACAGTGTCCCACCCCCCACCCCCCAACCCTCCACCCACCCATTGACGGCAGCTGTCTTGCTGCTCCTGTCTATTCAGCATGGCGCTGTAGCGTTTTTGACTGATCGCTGTCATTAAAAGCCCTCACACGCACTCTCTGTTCCACAAGTGCCTCTCATATCTTCTCAAGGACACCACATGCAAGATTTTTATTCCTGCTGAGCCTGATTTATTATTCAGCAGTAGCCCTGTAGTTTTGCTTACTTTTCTTTTGACTTCTGTGAACATCCAATAATCTTTGCACATGATAAACTACCTTTAAATGCCCTTAAATGTGCAACCTTGCAAGGGCGAGTACATACAGTATATAAAAGCACAATATAAAAGCACTCGTTACACCGTGAAAAGTTTCTGTGTCAACAATGCAACAAACTCCAGGGCCTGCATTCCTGATATTTAATTTGTATTCAGAGATGCACTTCTTTGTGCCTCCAAGTCAAGTTATACACAGAGCAAACTGATGCTGCTGGAGCTGAATGTTAACGTTGTGTTGCTGAAGTCTTCTTTTTTTCCTCCTCACAGGAAGCCATTAGAGATGTTCATGTGAAGGGCATTATGTACCGTGCTGTGGAGGCAGACATAGGTAATATTCTTTCACCTGCATTATCTTTTTAGCTACCACAAAACAAATTGCGCAGCCACGTCTTTGCTGCTGCTCAGACATCAATAATAATTCAGCCACGGCTGAGACTGTTAATTACAAACTCTAAGCGGTGATTTGTTTGTGCGCATTATGTTGGTGTCATGGATCCTTCCTCTCCTCTGCTGCTGTCTGTGTTTCAGAGAAATACATTTGCTATGGCGAGCAAAGCCACGCTGTGTTGAAGAAACTGTCAGAGCATGGAAAAAAGATGTTCCTCATTACCAACAGCCCATTTGATTTTGTGTAAGTGTAAGCAAACAGCGTGCACACGGTTGTTGGCAAGATTAATTAAAAACATCAGGTGTTTGTGTTTAATTAGAGCTACTGTATAATGTCCCAACTGTTTACAAGGGTAACCACCAATCCACCTGCAGCTGTTTTTTTTTTTTTAATTTTCATTTGTAAATTATTTAGTATGAGTCTCATTTAAAAAGAGATCGACAGCACAAAGCAGCTTTCCAACATCAAAAGGTTTTCTGGAGAATATTTCATCAACATTCCATAGCCTCTGAAAGAAGTAATACATGCATGAGTGGACTCAATATGTGCTTTCCATTTTGCCAAGATCATAAAAAAAAACCTTATCAGTAGTGACGAATGTGGAAAAAAAAATGCTGAATCTGCATCCACGCCTGGATCCACCTCAAACTTCCATGACCCAAAAATACTCCATCACAAAAAAATCCTCTCTCAAAAATTTCAATAATCAAATGTGTGTAATTACATAACCTCTGCTAACTTTTATCAACAGAGGTAATTATATTACTACTAGTATAACTACGTTACAACTACATGGATGAACTACGATGTTCATCTAACATTTTGACGGTGACTTCCTTCATCAACAATCTGTTTGTCAGTTTGCCCTTCCATGCTGCACTTTTACTGTCTTCTGTTTTGTTCCGATTTCTGCTGAAATTTTTTCTTTTTCTTTTTTTTTTTGGCAAACTGAGTTCATTTTTCTTTGATCCCTCCAGGTCAAAAATACTTGGCAGGTCAAAAAGTAAAATTGGTCAAAGCTTCGAAATTTCATTACACAGAGGGCCCTCGCCTTTTTGAAGTTGTAACATTGCACTTCCATTGATTTTTGTTCTTTCATGATGACCTTTAGGACGCTGCTGACCAGCTAATGTTTTGAATCTCTGTCTCAGAGACCGAGGAATGAGTTACATTGTGGGGAAGGACTGGATGGACCTGTTTGATGTTGTGATTGTTCAGGCTGACAAACCTAGTTTCTTCAATGACAGGAGAAAGTAAGTGTGTCCAAATCTTGCCTTATCAGCTTAACTTTGCACACAGACTAGGTATAGATTTATGCTCCTATAAGAAGCTAATATTTGTCTTTGTATATTTTTCCCAGGCCTTTCAGGCGAGTAACAGACAAAGGTGCATTGCTGTGGGACAGGATTCACAGATTGGATAAAGGGAATATCTATAAACAGGTGTTGTACCAGAGAATTACCATTACACACCTGTTTAATTTTTTATGGTGTATTTCCTCCAGAAAAAAATATGTTGGTGATTTTTTTTTTATGTCTGTGTGTTTGATTGCTGTAGGGAAACCTTTACGAGTTCCTGAGACTCACCGGCTGGAGAGGATCCAAAGTGCTCTACTTTGGTGATCACATCTATAGTGACTTGGCAGTAAGCTCCATCATGGCATATTTATGAACATACGGCTCATTATAACCACACAAAACAGTGTGGTGTGAAGTATTATGAGATGATAAGCAAATGTTCCTGATTTTATCATGCTCATTTAAGATGAGCCTTTTTCTATGCAACGGTCCAGTTCTCATTTTAACAGGTGTACAAAGTGAGGACTGAGATACAGAGTGACTAAACTCCCTTGTCTGGGGACAGATACTCTTCATATGTTAAACCACTTTTGTCACAGTTGAGTTTGATTGTCAGGTGTTACAATAGTGTCAGGGTGCCAAGAGGCAACACACCCACTACTTCATATCATGCTAGTGACTAATCCTGCACTCTATCCACCTTTTTATACCTGTGACTTAGCACAGTGCCAACAGCTGTGCACCAAAGCGTTCCTCTTACTGCATCACAAGTTACAGTAGTAATGAAACCTGGAGTTTACATCTTTGGCATGTTGCTGGTGGCATGTCGCTGGATGACAAACAGCTACTTATGTATTTAGAAGGTCAGAACATACCATGTGTTGTTTACATCCACAGTCATCTGGAAATGAGTTCAACAGTGCATCTCTGAATTCCTAAGGCGGGGAAGGAAGGATGGCGAGATACCATCTTTCTATTTTATGCACTTTTATTAAAGAAAATGTTCTCACTTCCCTGATTCCATTTCACCAAAGCCGGCATCTACACGAGCGTAAGCGGGAAAAGTTCAGCTTTCTTTCATCTTATTCGAGCAGTTAAATTCAATGTGTCGAACGACATGCTGTGTTTGCTAAATGGCTGATTTATGAATGGTGATTATGTCACTGGCGTCTCATAAATGTGGGTATGACTGTGGTTTAACAATTTTGGTGCACTCAAGTTCAGGCCACGCTTTTATTCGATTATAACTCCAGTGTACTGTTCATAGCGCTGCCTTAACAGCGTAATGTCTTTTTCGGTTCGGGTCCAAGACAGGGTCTCATAGTCTTTTGCTTTGTAGGATCTGACATTGAAACATGGCTGGAGGACGGGCGCAATCATCCCTGAGCTGAGGAAGGAAATCAAGATCATGAACACGGAGCAGTACATGCACATGATGGCCTGGTTGCAGGCACTGACGCGGCTGATTGAGCAGATGCAGGTTGGGGGGGGGGGGGGGGGGGGGGGCTCTAGAAAAATAGTTGTGTCTGTCTTTTGCTCCATGTTCAGATATTTATGTTTAACATTCCTCCACTGCAAACAGGTCCACAGGGATCCAGCGTCTCAAGCCGTCGTTGAGGAGTGGAGTCAGGAACGAGCAGCCATCAGGTAACCAAAGAACGACTTCTGCAGTCAAGAGGAATCGTATATTGAGATTTTGTAGGATCTTAATATTAATGCTCTAAATGCGTTTCATTGGCAGGGCGCAGATGAAGGACATCTTTAACTGTCAGTTCGGGAGTCTCTTCCGGACGCATCACAACCCCACCTACTTCTCACGTCGTCTGTCACGCTTTGCTGACATCTACATGGCCTCCATTAGCTGCCTGCTCAACTATGACCTCCAGCACACTTTTTTCCCACGCCGTACCCCGCTGCAGCACGAGGCTCCCTTCTGGCCCGAACACAGTCCTGGGGGTGTTAGCATCTCCTCACACTTTAACAGGATCGACATGGATTAGAGAGAGAGAAGACTCCAAAGGTGAAAACGAGGATTGAATGACTTCTTCTGCTGACACTGCATTGTTTCGTGCGAACGCATTTTTGTGTGTGTGTTTGTGTGTGTGTGTGTGTCTGTGTGTGTGTGTGTGCGCGCGTGTGCGTATGTGTGCGCGCGCGTGATTGTGAAGGACATGGGTGGGATGGTGCAGTTACCCAGACTGAACAATAGGGGGCAGTCGCGTACCAATCATGATGGACCTCTGCAGTATGAATTTCAATCGCTGTATATTTTTGCTGTTTGTATCATCTGCACTGCAACCATGTGTGAATACAAAAGCAAATTAATGCAATGGAAATACTCTGATGTAAGTTTTACTGTACAAACTTTGTTGCCTTAATATCTTGCTCACATCACTGCAATCTAAAATCACCTGCAGTCATTTACAGAACCCAAGTATTTCAAATTTTGCCACTCCATCATCCTAAAATGCACATTTGTGATATTGACCACATTTTCCGAAATCCTTCTATTTCATCACTTTTAACCTGTTGCACAACAAATGCAGACTGCACGTGTCGTTTTAACAGTTTGGAAATTTTATCCCTTGTCAGGAAAAAACAACAACATGATCACTATATATTTAGCGTGAGTGTTGCTGTTTGATCCCTGAAAGAAGCAGCATGTTTGGTAGATTTGACACTTGTTTAGAAAAGGTGTGAAATGTTCTCACATGTGGTGGGATGAGATGTTGAATGTATTATATTTGATAAGGAGCTGGAAATATTGAGTTTTTAAGGCATTAATATGATCAAAAAGGGAATTCTTAAACACCGTTGGCATTAGCTGAGACTTCATATTTTGTGATTTAAAAATATATGTAATATGTGTATTTTTGTCAACTATTTATTAAAATTGACCTGGTTTAATGATCTTTGCAAGTGTTTAATTTAGAAGATGGATGGATGGAATGATGTTTCATCTTGAGAGAACACTTTCATCATCAAGTCCTCACAGGATCAAAAAAGAAAAATCACATTGTGAGGATTCACGTTATAAACAATAAAAGGACAATACATTTCAAAATTTGAAAATTAATTTTAAAAATTAATTCATCCTTTCTTAATATCCCTCAACTTTCCAATTACCATTATAGTGGTGGGTTTATTGGCGCTAATCCTTCCAAATCGTGTTACGGACCAATTTCCTATATTGCATCTGGGCAGGCAGGTGCACAATCTCAGATCTTGGAACCGAACGGTTTAACCAGATGAAATAATAAGATCATTGAAGCTGCTGCGCTGAGCAGACTGTCTCCTTTCTATCACCAAAAGCTGGACTTCATTTCAGCACCATGGACAGCAACAGCACACTGTGGAGCTCTGACCCCCATCCTCCACCCACCCACGCTGAGGTGGTGACTGCGGCGCCCACTGTCTTCCCTCGTGTGGGATACAGTATACTTTCTTTCCTTATGTTCATCAACACGGTGTTGACAGTTTTTAACAATGGTCTCGTCATAACCGTGATTCTGAGGAATCCCTCTCTCCTCCAGCCAATGAACGCTTTTATCCTCAGCCTTGCACTTTCTGACCTCATGATTGGACTGTGTGGCTCCTTGGTGGTCACCATCACCAACTACCAAGGCTCTTTCTTTATTGGCCACACCGCTTGCATGTTTCAAGGATTTGCAGTCAACTATTTTGGTAAGTAGGAGCTGCATATTGACTTTTTTTTTCTGAGCTAGTAAAGTCAACCTATTCATCCCTGTTACATGTAGCATTAAAATGTTGTCATTGATTGAAGCCTTCTGAAAATGTCTCTCTATTCTAACAGCTCTCGCTAATGCCCTGCTTTTCTTTTGCTAATGCCCTGCTCCTTTTCTTGAGAAGAATGCTTGAAGTCCATTGTAATTTCATGATTAAAAGGAGTCGCACTAGCTTTTTTCAGAGCTCCAGTGTTTTCAGTAGAAGGAGTCTGCTCAAAGAAAACAGCAGAGTTATGAACAACCACAACAGGCAATATGAATGTCCAGTAAAAGATAGCAAATAGATGCTGAACTGAGATTGTTCTAATGAGTTTCTCTCTCCTAGGTCTGGTGTCTCTCTGCACTCTGACCCTATTAGCCTACGAGCGGTACAACACGGTGTGCAAACTGGGACCCACTCTAAAATTGAGCATGCGAAGAAGTGTGATGGGGTTAATATTCGTTTGGACGTTTTGTTTGTTTTGGGCTGTGACTCCGTTATTTGGGTGGAGCTCCTACGGGCCTGAGGGCGTCCAGACCTCTTGCTCTCTGGCCTGGGAGGAGAGGTCATGGAGCAAGTACAGCTATCTTATCCTCTACACAATCCTCTGCTTCATTTTCCCAGTGGCAGTCATCATCTACTGCTACTCCAAAGTGCTCACATCCATGAACAAGGTGGGGCACGCAATGATTTTTGCATCTTTATTAGACTTTTAGATTATTAAACCAAATATAAAATGCATACTTCCATTCTCATCTCAAAAAATGATTTAACTTTAACACATTTTGGATTTCCTTTCTGCCATTTAGCTGAACAGGAGTGTGGAGTTTCAGGGTGGGCCTTCCAGCCAGAAGGAGAACGACCATGCCATCAACATGGTTCTGGCCATGATAATAGCTTTTTTTATTTGCTGGCTGCCCTACACAGCATTATCAGTGGTGGTCATCATCAATCCAGAGCTCTACATCCCTCCACTGGTTGCAACCATTCCCATGTACTTTGCCAAGACCAGTTCTGTATATAACCCCATCATCTACTTCCTTTCCAACATGCAGGTGAGCAGCTAAGTCCTTAATCTGCTGTTCAAATTAAGACTTCTGAGTGGTTCCAAAAGTAGGACAGCAGAAGAAAACTCATTTATATTTCCTGATTGCGTTTGTGTGTTATTATGCCCCTCAGTTCCGTAACGCTGCTCTGGAGGTGCTCTCGTGCGGCCGCTACATTCCCCGTGTTCCCACCAGTGTCGGCATCAGCACGTGCTCCCTGAACAGGAAGAGTTGGTTGACCACTGTGAGCCGGCATGTGAACACGCACGGCAAGGTGTTGCCGCTGTGACTTTCTCGTGCAAAAAAACAAGATGCTGCTACGGTTTCATCGAGTATGCTGACCTGCATATCTGCACATCTGTGCTCTATCCCAATAAAATGGCAAAAATGCCAAGAAACTGATAGCTGACATTTAGAGGGTGAAGAAAATAAGTGGAAACTGACACACATAATGAGGATCCAATCCAACACCACCCGAAAGTGCCCGTTTTGGTTGCTTCTTCTTAAGCTTCTATAAGAAATGAGCTGATTTTGAGATGCATTTGGTATCTCATTGAACTGCATTATATTGTAAGGTTTCCCTGTAGTTATTGTCCATTCCATCTACAAGAACAATAAGAATTGTTCGGTTTTATTTGTGTATTTTTGTTTAGATCAATAAACCTTTACCTTTTTCATACCAGTGTTTCTGTGCCCGTTCTTTATGGGACAAATATAGGTTCCATTCATGAATTTTTAGTTGTATGAATTTTTTGCCACGATCTATAGGTTAAATGCAGCTGGAGTGCAGAGAGGGAGAAAGAGAGATAAAGAGAGAGAGACGGGGGGGGGGGGGAGATTGGAAGAAACTAAAATGAGACCAAAATGTGTTGGACCTGATATTTCCTGAAATCTAGATGCTTAACATTTTCACAGACACAATCGATAACGTCAGGTTCGTACACCGTAGAGACTCTGAAATTATTTTCTGAAACCATTTTATATTACAAGACTATTTTCTATCGTACTGTACCGACCACAATAACATAACTATGGGTGGAATTGGGGCGCAAGCCTTCTGTACAAGTCACCTGGTGCGTTTAAGGACAGCGTTTATAATGCAGTTCATCGAGAGACCCATAGAAACAAAATTTAGAAATAGAGTTAATCCAACATGGAAGAGGAAGTACACCACAAGCTAAGACTTACTGGTGCAGGTAGTATTTGATTAGATACATAAAATATTCATATTTAATGTTCAATATTTGATGATTTGATATAAGAGGAACCTTTATTATTGATTTAATGTATTTTAAAAAAAGGAAAAATGATTGGATTTTATTTGTAAATCTGTAACACAGTTTGAGAAACTGATAAAAAAAAGATGAGTTAAGAGGTTTTTAAGTTGCACATGCCATCTTAATTAAATGGCTCAGTTTGCTTAGGACGCTTGATGCAAATGTTTAAAGGAATCTAATTCAAAAAAAGGGGGAAAAAAAACAGCTATTTGCTTATCGTGTTGCCTCAGTTGATGGAATACTAAAATCCTCAGAGACCAGCATTTGTCTTGTATTTCTTGTCTTATCCAGAAGTTTTTTTCTACATGATTTTGCAAGGCAATTGATGAGTCTAATACACAGGATGGTCAGGAGTAAAATGTATTGTGGTGATCTAATCCCAGATTTGGCATAGTCCATACGCTTTTACGTTTGAAGCAAAGAACATTTCACACTTTATCTCCAAACAGGATTACATGATGTCATGTCATAATCCAGCAGCATGGTTCTTGTTATTTCCTAAGCCAATTCAAGAACTTCTAAATCATCCATCTGGCATGTTTGATGCAAAGATTTTAACCTTGGGGAAGTGCTACATTATATATAAGGCCGCATACTTCTCACATACTCCTGCATGCGTGATCTCAGTGCGTCAAAATAATTATAATCGTGAGATTTGAGTCCCTGGCTCACTTTTGAAAGAAAAATGGAGACAATAGTGACGTAACCTCTTTTCAATTAACAATCGTGGTTTTTTTCCCCCTAGTTGTCTATGCTGTTAATACCCAGCACAGTTTTTAATGAATGTGAACAGAAAGGACTCCCAGGTGGCCCGCTGCTGTCGTGGAGTGATAATGAAAAGGGCGGGTACTTTGGTGTAATTTATCCCAGCACAGGTTCACCCCATAGCACGATTCATACAGTGGAGAATCAGTGGAGGAGAAGTGAAGGGGGCTTCATTGCATACTTGGTCAGCATCGAGAAAATGAAGAAATGGCTCTGATGGTGACTCTTTGAACCTGGAGATGAGAGGTGAACTTGCACTTCTGAAGGACTCTGAGAACAACACTGATCGGGAGAGATACATTGATATCACCTTCATGGTGGCAAATGGATTGATTCTGTTGATAACTTCTGTTGTGGGAATTGCAGCAAATATTTTTGTTATTCTGGCAGTTTATCACCAAAAATCACTGCAAACCTCCATTAACGCCCTGGTGGTGAATCTCGCCGTTATAGACGCTCTGAGATGTGTGATCGACTGCCCGGTTCTCCTGACCATTGTCATGACCGTGTATCAACGAGGACATGTGGACGAGTTGATCTGCGATTCACAAGTGGCCTCTTTCTCTTTCTGCTGCTGCATCCAGCTACTGACGCTGTCCTGTATAAGTGCGGAGAGGCACCAGGCAATTGCACAACCCTTCAAGACCACTCAGCGTCGACGAAGGATTATGGTCTTGATTCCTCTCACATGGACATTGGCATTTGTGGTGGCTGGTTTTTGTCTGATGTTTCTGAAGAACTCGCCCGTTCATGTGAAATGCAAAGGATTGCAGATGGAAACATCATTCTCCTATGACACTTTTGGTATTCACATGCTGTTTCCACTTTGGGTGGCTTGTTTTGTTATTATCATTGGATTCTATACAAGCATATTTGCTCTTGTGAAATCACACAATCGCAAAATATTTGACAAAGGCACTTTTCATCCTTCAAAAGCAGACAAAGCAGAGGATAAGCAGGAGATTGGAGAAACCACAGCTGTGGAAAATGGACATGAAAAACCAGAGCAAAATCAGACCTTGAGTAAAAGTGCTGCTCAGGTGGAACTAGTAACAAAAGCCGAACCAAATTCAACCAAGAAAGATTCTACAGTTGCTCTACTTCCCTCAATAGAATCCATGGAATGTTTTTCTGTCGTTTCAAGGAGTAGCACAGAATCAAAAACTGTATTGAAGATAACCAACTTAGAAACAGATCAGCCTTGCCCTCCTGCATTGCAGATGGCAGTACAGATGAAGGAGAAACCTTTTAAGACAGAGCAGCCCGGTCCCAGTGTCAGGACAGTTGAAACAAATCCATCAAATGGAGACACTGTTCCAAAAGCTAAGTGCTCGACCACAAAGGTGCAGGTATCCAGCGATATTACCACAGAGAAGCTTTACAAAGAGGGAGCAAAAATCAACAAAGCACCATCTGAAAAGAAAGAAAGCCCACCGCGTGTTCGCACATCTACGCAATTAGAAAAGCCAGAAACCACTTCTGTTTTCCTGATTGAACCAAAGCGAGCACAGAAAAACGACGGAGGAGGCTCGCTGCCTGTTGCTGCAGTTGATCCAGGTTCCTCATTACATCCAGTTTCAAACAATATTCCTGAGACAGAAGGTACTAAAATGGATGTGGAGGTGGAAGGAGCTGTTTGCATGATGCCTTCAAAAGCGAGGAAAGAAAGAGCAAGCAAGAAGAAAGAGAGTAAAATGGCTAAGCGTGCAGGATACATAATCTTAACATTCCTCTTATTCTGGTTGCCGCTGATCACAACCATTCTGGTGAATTTTGTCGTTCACAAAAACAAGATGCTACAGGTAAGATGTTGTGGAGGTACGGATGTAACTTTACTCACAATTTGTGTGTTCTAAGGTGATAAGGTGTCCTATCCAATTTTTTTTCTTTGCAGACACCAATCATCCAGGACATGGAGATTCTGTCAGTCTCTCTTGCCTGCATCACATCTCTAAGCAACCCAATAATATACGCCGCAGTGAACCCTCAGTTTTTTACAGAGTTTTGTAAGTTTAAAAAAAGGGTACAAACCATATTCAATAAGAAATTATAACACATCTACTTCTTGCCACCTTGGAGCTGAACTGAGGGCCATACCCAAAATTTACCATTCAACTAAAATTAAGAAAAATGGTGTAATTTGCAGGCTCATCGCTCAGTGTTTGAGCAAACTTAAGCCTTAAGTGTGAATATTTATTTGATTATAGGATGCCTGTCATTTTATATGTCGCTGTATTGTTGTATTAGAGTATATGTTAGCTGACATCAATGCTGACAGAAGTGCCACACGCTGTGAGAGGCAGCCTGGACAGATGCAATCAACTCAGCAGGAGGATGCCGCCGACATTCTGCCGAGCAATCACCGAGGCCTGCTCGTCTCCCCCGGGACCCTGCAGTCAGGACCCACCACCGGGCCGCTCATGTCCTCACATGTCCTCCAGCAGGACCTAATTATCAGCTCATTCCGTTATTAGTTATGCAATTTGAGCCATAAAGGAAAAACGTTATGAAACCCATGTAAATGTGATCTAGGTTTAAAAAAAAAAAAAAAAAAGAAGACATGGGTCATTACATGGATGTTACAGTAGAGCTACAGTATTTATTCTATCCACTGCACCAAAATGCACAATGTGTGAATATTCGTAGCTTTTCCTTAACTCTTATATACTTATGTAGTTCATGACAAGATTTGTATTTCATTAAAAGCAAAGTGTTGCAGAATTTACATCATAACATACCAGTCTCATTTTATTTCCTTCCATCAGTCTCAATTTTACTGACAAACCTCCAACAAGAAGCAGAGACGTACTTTTTAATAAAACAGAATTCTGCAATGACAGCATGCAAATCCTTAATTCAACCAGGTAACAGACAGAAATAGTTTCCCAACAACTGTCAACTTAAAATGCAGTTGATAAAGATCTGAGATATTTACAATATGAAAAATGTACAAAATGGCCTTTAAACACAGTGAAATCTACCAAGTCTCGCGTATGGATATTATAATTTTAAGAGGAACTCAACGGAGTCGATTTTCTGCACTCTTTCGAAAGGGTTTCCTGCTCAATACAATGTAAACATTAGGGATAGTATTAGTTAAGTGTTCTGGAGAACATTCACTTACATGTCTACCTTGTGACCTAACTAATATGTACCCTGTTCTCGATATCAATTCATTAATGATGATGGATTCCACTTTGATCCAGATCGGGATCAAATATGTAAGTTAACACAAAGTCTGTCATTTCAACTTTCACTTGCACATTTCACAAACATGTCAGAATGCGTAGTCTATTTTACTCATCAAGCGATGACACCAACCAGCTAATGAGTTGGTTCATGAATGTTCATAACAGCTATCCATTCCAGCAGATGCATGTTTTCTGAATTTACAAGAGTGAGGAGAATATTTGGAACCAGTAAATTGAGGAGTTTCAAAACCGGGCGGTGAGCGAAGGGAATGTTTCTAATGTGTAAGCAGACGGATTTATTATTCACAAAGATGATCCGTAGATGAATGTGTGTGCTTTATCTTCAGAGGCCTTCAAGAGTGACCTTTAAACATCTGCCTTTTCTCCTTTTAATCGTTTGACAACAAATACGACTACATTACATTTTCAAAAATAAACTTTTTTCTCAGTACTTTTAGGCAACAACGATAACCACGCAATCCCAACTTTTCCTCGCTCTGCTGTGCTTAATGGAGCAAGATCTGCTGGTTTACTTTTCTTTCCAAGGCAGCCGTCCATTCATAATTTAATACCATGCAGAGTTTGACATCAGATGAAATCCCTACTTCAAAAAACCCCCAAACTTCTGTTAATCTGATAATCCCTCTAGATTATGGCAGGTTGATGCTCGGTGGTCCCTCTCCTCAGCATCTGGTGCTTGCAGTTAGCTGATCAGATAGGCATGACATCTACAAGGCAGATACTCGGACAATGTTGCTCTGAGAGTATGTGGTGGTGGTGGAGCTGTGCCCGTCTGATGAGGTCACCACAGGGGCAGATAGGCTGACCATGGAGGGAGTGATGTAAGGATCGTCACATTTCAAGGGCACAGTCTCATCGAGTTTGGCATTCAGGCTGGAGCGGCTATAAAAGAAAAAAAACAGGATGAAAGAGGGTGAGAGGCCTGACCTTGTGTACGTATTACACAAAGGCTGAATTACAAGGACTTCTCTGAGGTCTTTCTGACATTCTCATACAAAAAAAAAGGCTTCGAGTAACCGTGCTTTTATTCAGTATAATTCAGTTTCAGTGTCTTTAGTTTCCAGTGCACACAATGAAAGGTTGAAACACTATACTTTATGTCTAAATAAAGGTATCTTTAAGCTGTTCATCTTTTACAAAGACGTGAATGCATGTCTGTATGTATCTTTTAATTATACGTGAAATTACGTATGACACAATACATCAGTGACATGATATATAACAGCATGCTCTTTGACATTTTTTACACTCAACTAAGTACAGCTTATTTTATACGGCATTTTTCAGAGAGAAATACAGCCCAAAGCAAGGCTGAAAGCAAGGACAGAGCCCCACCTCTGAAACCAGGAGACTAAAACAAATGTAAAAATCAAAACCTTTAAATATAAGAAACAATAAAAGTCAATAAAACACTTGGGTTAAAAAGCAAAAAATATTAAAAGAACAAAACAAATGTTATATTTCTCCAAATTAATGGTCATGAATATCCTTTTAAAGACATTGAGAGAGCTCGCCGTTCTAATATCAAGTGGCAGTTTAGGAGCATAAAGAGCGGATGCACTCTCAAAGGTATTTTAATGGAACACATGAGGAACGTTTAAAAGAAAAGCTGAGGAGACCTCAGCGATGTGGATGCAACATTAACAAAAGAAAGCCTTTAACGTAGGGAGGAGAAGGGCCATTTAAAGCTTTATAAAAAACTAAAAGAACGTTGCAATAAATCCTACAAGAAGCAGGTAGAAAGTATAGTTTCTTGGGCAGTGAGGTAACGCAATCCAATTTCCCTGTTTTAGTTAAGAGTCTAGCCACAGCATCCTGAACTTGATGTAATTCTGTTATTGACTTCTTTTAAGCACAACGGAATGAAAGGAGTATTTCAGCACTGCTCTGCGTTTCAATAAAAAGTCAATATTTCTAAAATTAAAAAATATGTTTTAATGACCTTTTTAAAATGTGAAATGAAATTTGAATGAGAGTTTGAAATTACTCAAGGTCGTGGCACTCGATTCAGCCAGTTCACTAAGGCAACCAAAGTCTGAGTGCTGCTTGTCTCTTGCTGCAGTGGGTTTATTAAAAAAAAAAAAAAAGAGTTTGCTCCTCATTTAACTTAAAAAAAAATTAGTCATAAATTAATGTCTATCAGACAGGAAGTGAGAGAATGTCGTGCACATTGTTCATTTGGTGAGGCGGAGATGTGCAGTGTACCAGCAAAAAAATGGTAATTGACCTGGGGACGGTTAATGAGGTTTACAAGTGGGAGTATATGTAATGAAAGCAGAGCCAGCCCGAGTATCTGATAAAAACACACTTAAATAAGACTAGAAACAAGCTAATACATGAGAACTCTCACATTTCAGTTCAGTTCAATAGTTTTCTCGTTGTTCTTAAAACACAAATAGAAAGATTCCATTAACTCTAATTGTATTAGTTTGAAAAAACAAATATCAGAGAAAGACATCCTCAAAGAAGGGTAAATTAATCTAAAGGTATCTACAGATAAAGAGCTGGTGGGTGAAGCAATCTTTTAAGACAATGTTTAAACAATTACCCACTATAAAGTCATGGGGGGGGGGGTTGGTCAGTGGTATTGTCCAATGAAAACCATGCATCTCTAAAATTCCAAAATGAAGCTTTTCATTAAAAAAGATGACAACGCATTTTTACAGCACAGAATGAATGAAAGCTTTTTCAACCATAACTTGAAGTTCATGACCTGAAAATGTGAGCCTCAGCTAAAAACGTGCCTCAAATAAAATGTAATCCTCCCTTAATTTGTGGTTTAATTTTCCAGGCAAGAACTAATATTGTATTTTCTAATCTTATAAGACAGAATGAGGGGTTCGCATGTAAAATGTCCCTGACCTAGGGACAGGAAAGTAAAGCTGTGAGACTACCTGTTGACCACTGGCCTCTCCCTTATCTGTATGGTGCTGAGTTCCTGGTTGTTTGTGCTGGGCAAGCTGAAGCTGCTCTTCTTCCTGTGACGTCGAGAGCAACAGGAGCTGAGTCCATGTGGGGACGAGGACAGAGAGGACCCCCGGGAGCCCGACTTGTTCATCACAGAGATCTCCATGCAGTTGGACTGAAACGTCTGCTCATCAACAAACTCGTGGTTCTGCAAATGAATGCAGAGGAAAAACACCGCTCATCAATCGCTCTATTACATCGACAATTGACTCTGCAAAACAAGCAGTGAAGATGTTTCGCAGTGCAGACTAAACAGGCTGAACAGAATCCACAGCAAAAAAAAAAAGGGTTAATAATTGGAAAATGAATCATCGCGGCAAATGGAAATATACTGGCCCAGATGTCCACATTAAGTGCCATCTGTGAAAACATTCACGACTGT
Source organism: Antennarius maculatus (assembly GCA_013358685.1). NCBI lineage: Eukaryota > Metazoa > Chordata > Actinopteri > Lophiiformes > Antennariidae > Antennarius > Antennarius maculatus. Next base: position 7,013,432 of record CM023611.1, on the reverse strand, counting down.
TATCCCTGTGACAAACGAGCTGGACTTGAAGGTCAGGTTCCTCGAGTGTTTGAAGCTCGGCCAGCAGGTGGCGCAGTGATGCCATTCAGGAGCTGCCACTATGGCCCTAAATCGTGCGTTTCTTTCCTTGTACGTTCACTCCGGCCTCTCCTATCAATAATGCACACTATGAGAAGAACCTGATGAAAACATGTGTTCTTGCATCTGAACGGCATGATGCCTTAATGGAGATTTTCCCACACGGCTGGCAAGCTCTTTATTAGGGGAGGACAATTGAATTACTGCCAGTCAATGTCTCTGTGCAGGGTTTAGAGCTGCAAGTGTAAAACTCATGTCACAGCCAAGCATTAAAGAGGATCTTGCATCTCTAAATTATAGATCAAGTAAAATTAACTACGCCGGTTTGTTTGGAAGGAATAAATTCGCTGGCTGGAGTCATGTTTTCTTTAGCATGTTGCTCGAGAAGGTACTCAAGAATTCTCAATTCCATTTACGGTTATTTTTAAATTGTGCTGCTTATGAAATGATTCTACAGTTTGTGCATGGATGAAAAAATCCACTTTATTTCTATTTGCATCCCACTGTAACAGGCTGGCATAACCAATGACACAGCACAGAGCGCCCAAGTGATGCAATTTTACATAAAATGAGCTTTTTTTTTTTTTTTACAGCGAGCTATTTTAAACTGTCTAAACTCTGTTACCAGGATAGTAAAAATGAAGAATTCCTCCATGAGTCTATATTTTCTCCAGTAGACATAGCTTCAGGTTTTTGAAAAAAGAAAACATTTTACCGTGGTCTTCTCCAGGCAGTGCAGCAGGTGATGATGCTGGCTTTCAAAGGGGGGATTGGGAGCCTTCCCCACAAGGGCTTGTCCTGCCTCCTTGGCAGCCTTCAAGAAAAAAAAAACAAAAAACTGTGTATATTAGCAGGTTTGGTCTCAGCATAGGAATGGATTTTCAGGCAACAGTTAGCTCGGTGATGTAGTGGAAAGTACACAAAGCGCTGAGGGTTGAAATGCTGATCTGTAGCACGGCAGCCAATCTACTTACAACCTAGTGAGGTGGGGATGCTTTGGAAATGCATAGACACAGTGGCTGCATGGCAACACTATTCACTGATAGAATTGTTTTGGTCATTCTTTCCCTGTTTTTGTTTTTTGTTTTGTTTTTTTGGTGAAAATGTCAAATTAAAACTCATTCAGCACAAACAGCAGTGGCACACCTAGACACAGATCAAACAGATTCCACCACACACGGCACTGATTCTGCACCACAACGACACCACACACTTTGATGAAGCTCTTGCACGCATCTGGGATGGAAGGTGCGTTATTAATAATCTGCACTACAACCTGGATGCTTTATAGAAATAACACACAGAACACACAGCAAATCAAAAAACAGAGTTTAGAGGAGATGCAGACTGAGCAGACAGCCTCCATGGGTGGCCTACTGTCCAGTAAGCCTCTGGTTCCCTCCTTCCCCTCCAAACCCTGTTGAACAGACATGCAGGGGCCTGGTCATGAGTCAGTATGTGACTGTAATGGCTGCGTTCCACCAGAAGGTGTGTAGCGCCTGCCTGGCCTTCCTGCTGTATGGATAGAGAGAGTGTATCGACGAAGCATGTCAATGCCGCAGTTGAGAGGTGTGATGTAAGAAGAAGGCGATCACACTGAAGCACTGGAATGATAGCAGCCCCCTGCGTTACGGCATGAGTAGCCCCCCCCAACCCGCAACCCAACCCTTGTGTTAGAGCATGAACCCCCTCCCCCACACCCCCTCCCCTGGCCCTATGTGTGGTGACATGGTCCCAGCAGAGCGGCATGCAAGCATCCCTGAGGCCCCGGTCAGTCAGCCCCCCCCCCCCCCCACCTCCCCCACCCCCACAAGCCTCCGCTTGGTCTCGTTACCTCCTCCAGCGAGTCGATCAGGAGCCCATTTTGTTTGTAGCGCATATAGGCATTAGTGCCTCGAATCTTCGCAGCACGGATTCTAGCAAGTCGAGTTTTCTGTTTGAACAAACAGACCTCTGTTTTAGCCTCTGATGGTTTGTCTGTCACACTAATTGGTTCTGTCTCCCTCTGGCAGCCACAGTATTTAGCAGGAAGAGGCCATGCTTAAATGTACCATTAGGAAAATTCTGCCTCAGCAAACACTTTTAAAAAAGAAATGCACATATTGCTATTGAAAAGGTGCTGACACTGTACTCTGAAGATCATTTGTTCAGTCATTGTCATTCTCTCCCCTATTTCTTTCTTCCACTAAAATATACTTAAGCAGGGTTCCCCCCCCCCCATCCAATAAACACACATAAACAGAAACACAATAAAAAGATTAAAATTCTAGAAGATAATGTTTGCCCTGTTCATTTTACTTGCGGATAAGACAAGGGACAGAGAAAAGAGGCAGACAGAAGCAAAATAAAGACAAAGAAAGGGGAATAGAAGCAGAAGAAGGAGGTGGGGTTGTTTGGTGTTGGGGGGGGGGTCAGTACCCTTTGGGCTCTTCGTTTCTCTGCCCGCTGGCTTTGGTGGTAGATACGGCTGAAGTTTGACACTATAACAGGAACAGGCAAGGCGATGACCAGCACCCCGCTCAGAGAGCATATGGACCCAAATACCTTCCCGACAATGGTTTTTGGCACCATATCACCATACCTGCAATGCAAAAAAGACAACAGTGAGCACACAAAACAAGCAAAACAATATATTTTTAAAAGAAATGCGTACGGGAGGCTTGTTTTTTTCATGCTAAGTCACCGTGTTTTTAAAGTTATTTTTACAAGTCTTGAAATAGTTATGGTGACCTTGGATGATTTCATAACTTCAAATGAGAAGTCACATATTTGATGTGAGTGAGGAATAAATAGGACTTTTCTGAAGTCTCTTCTTGGCCTACTTTTCTGCACACCACTGTGACGTTCTCTCTTTTAAAATCCTGTTTCATATATAATTATGCACCTGCTGGCACCAGCTAATGCTTTCACATTGTGACCAAATGCGCTACATGTCCCCCGTGACCTCTGTTAGCCAAACAGCTTGCCAAGGAAACGGGGAGTAGTATCACATCGAGTAAAAAGCAAAAAAGTAGAAGGGAACAGCGTGACGTAAGTTGTGTGAGTGAGAGTCGTTAATTTATTCTAGAAGCTTCTTTGTTATATTTGTGAAAACAAATCTCTTAACATCCTGACAGCAGTCAATAATTACATGCTCTACCATAAAAAAAAAAACTTTCTATGGCCGTAATAACTACATCCATTCATTTAATTCCATTGTATTTATTATGTTTGATTATCGCATTTAAAACTTATCTATTTATTTATTGCAGGGGCTCAATGAATGTTATAAACTCTGAAAGACAACGGCGTGGGTCAGTTATTGCACATCCAAGCATTGCATACTTGAATTACTTTAAAATCCACTTCAGTCAGTTTTATGCCAGATGGTAACGTCTGCGTGTTGTTGTTTTTTCTTCCCACATCAAATTTGGACGTTGAATACCAATTGCAAATAAATGACAAAACCATGTTAAAACCATTCATGCTCAAGACTTGGCGTGAACCGATGGAGCACCTGTGGAAATGCATGTCATTGTCAACAATACACAAATGTTTAAACAGGCTACATTCAGCTTGAACAGTTTAATGTTGTGCATATATCAGATGGGACTCAACAATTCCCATTAAGGAGATTAATGTGCCTGTCTCCATGTGGATGAACTTTCCTGTGCTTAAGGAAAAGCTACAATCAAACTGTCTTAATGATTTAACTTTCTTTACATTAGCCAACGCCTCCGCTGCCCATTACTTTAGAGAATTACAAATCCCTTTGCTGATTTGAAATTGTTTCATTAAATTCAAGTTAAAAGATACTATAACTATACAGTTCACTTTTTTTTTTCAAAGATAAGCTTCTTCATTACCATTCCAATGCGCTTCAGCATGCACTGCAGTGAGCGAACGAAGCGCAGCCCATACTAATGTTAGTGTGTTGCTGATTCAAACTTTTATGTTCAGCTCAGTACAAAACTAGAAAATACAGACACATTTTGAAAACTTAATGACTCAGCAGCCGACTGTGTGAGACAAAGTTATTGTATCATAATTGTTTCTGAGGATTTATAGTCTCTTAGTAAGCTTTTGATGATGAAATAACACTCTGACAATAGCGATTCATTAAAGTCGGCACATTTTGAAGGTTCTCTTGGAGAATTGTACGTAAATTTACTAAACCAGACAAGACAAAAGAAGAAAGCACTTTAGTTGAAAACTCAGCGGCATTCTGTTGCCACACAGAGAGGTGATTAGCATTCAAAATCATAATTAGGGATATCTTCCAGGCAATTAGTAGCACCAGACACAAATCTGTATGTTATACCCACAAACCAATTGAAAATAACCTTCACGTTTATGAAGACGGTTTAGACCGCAGGCAGCACCGAGGCTTAAAATGAGAAGTTCAGATGAATGATAAAGAGCTTGTATGTTTTTTCTTGTCGTTTTAAACTCCTCTCTACATGCTGCATGGGGCCTGCAATCCACAGGATTCCAGGTGGGGTGAGATGAGTGATGGAGAAGCTTGTGCGCAAATGACCTGAGAAGACTATTACCTCCTGAGAGTAAGATGAATGCAGGTAGGAAGGGACATCAGCATTGCTCAGTGGCTGTGACAGTCGCGCGTCTCTCAAGTGAGGCAAGGTAATGTGAATGTATCGCTACATGGGAGGTTGACTATTTCATAAATGAAGTTGTCTAATGCCCACTGCCGTCTGCCTGAGTCATTAGCCTCAGGATTCCATCAGGTTGGGCCCCAACATCCTGGGCATTTACAGAGCTTGTACAGAAAGATGTAAAAATGGACATTTTAATATTATGCTTGATGGGACTTCATGTACAGTTTGCTTTGGAGAGGAATAATCTCACACAAATGCCATTAGTTTTACAGTTCATTACAGGTCAATTCGTTTTTCTGTGTAATCACTGATGAAGCCTGACAGCAGGTGTCAATTATACATTCTGAATGCACTGTTGAAAGCCTATTAAAAGATCTTACATAAAAAATGCAGGACAGCATTTCTCCATGTTAATGTGGCTGCTCATGTGTGTTTTGTATTCCAAAAGGAGTGTGAAGATGCTGCTGGATGGAAAAAAAAAAAAAAAAAAGAAAGAAAAAAAGCCTGAACAGTCAACTGTGGAATACGATGCATTGCAGAGCTTTCAGTGAGAGCTGTCTTAAAAGGAAAGCACAGCAGTGAGAAGGTGAGAAAGAAAAAAAAAAAAAGGTAGCGGGCGCACTCAGGTTAGAAGCACTAACAGTGATGGATTGTTCGTGAGGGGGAAGCTGAGATTCACAAAGCTCTGCTTTCTGGATGACGGCAGACGAAGGAATTAGCAGCTGCAAGAGATTAAATTAATGTTACTGCTTTGTTCTTGCTGTCTGTGACTACCGGGGACCAACGTTTGCTACCCCGAGCTGACATGAGTGAGACACAAAGACGGATGGCCAGATCTTTATCCGCCATGCAGCGGAGGAAAAGAAGTGTCGGAATGACTGAGTATCAATTCCCCAGGTCCACCCACCTGAAACCATACCTCGCTTGCACTTGCATCAGCCCCCTAAAAACAGTGAATTCTGTAGAAGTGTCCAACGGTGAAATGACAGCGCTGCAGATGAAACTCGCCGCGGTGAGAGATGGTGAAAGAGCAGCTCGCCTGAGACGATCTAAGAGGAATGTCAAACTAAAAGGAATATTTGAATTCCAGGAGCAGGGGGGGTGAATGTCGCCGCCTGGTTTGGTTAATAGACCAATCAAACATTCATGAGTCCCTGTGTCAACCTGCGTGGCAGCGTTTGTGTGGTTGACCTTAACGGTGGCGCCACGTTCCATCAGGGGTGGCTCTGAGACAGATTTCTGTACATCACCTCACTACCTTACCCTGACACCAAAGCATGCAGTGTGTGTGTGTGTGTGTGTATGTGTCTCTCTCCCTCTCTGTGTGTGTGTGTAAGACCTTAAATTTGACATCTAGTTAAACGAATGCCCCTTCCTAAAAAAGCAATCTTGTCCCTTGATTGTCTTCCAGAACCCCGTGTCTGAAATCTGACTGCCATCTGGTGAGTGGGAAGCTCGATATCTGGATGACTTAAAAGACATGTTATTTGTTTATTTATCTTCTCAGAAACAGGATAAATGTTCTTTTCTTTCAAAAAAAATGAATTAATAAAATGAATACAGATCATTTCAGGTAAAATGAACCCGTCACGTAAGAAATCGGACCTTTTCTGGGCGTTTGAATGGCAGCGCAGGCAAATCTATCAAAGTGTTTTGTTGGTTGGCAGAACAAAAACAACACTTACATAAAACCCATCTTGAGTGAGAACAGGCTCATCTTTCTGATGTAATCGTGGAGGTCTAAAGTAAGGCCTGCTGTCCCACCAACTGACATGCCAGTTGAGATCACCAACAACAGCTTAGCAGCACTGACAATTCCAAGAATCCAAAAAGGATTGCGGCCGATCTTTCAGTAGAGAGGGTTTTTGCAGCAGCGTTAAAATCCAATCATCCACTGGCACCTCCGTTATGGCACTTCAACCTTCCAGTTCCTGGGTTTTACCATGAAACTAAATCACCTCATGTGAATGTGAATACAGCGAAAGGGAAACAGTAAAAGTAAGAGGAAAGAATGGCGGCCAAATGGCCTCAATGTGTTTGATTCCTCTGGTGACAAAAATCAAGGTCAAGGTGCTCAAATGAAGAAATGGAATCCTGTGATCCTGAATTTTCCCAGTGAAGTTTCTGGATCAGCTGGAAATGTGTGGTCCAATCCCATTAAACGCGTCACGGTAAAGACACAGAATCCCATCAAACTGCACTTTGATCTGCTCCACTTTGATATTTCAATGAGAAACTATGAGATGAAACTAATTTGATTAATACATTAAGAGTTTTGATTCTTCAGCTGATCGCAATCAGGTCAAATTAAGCACACTCTCCTATCTCAGGCCCAATCTAGCTCTGTTGTTTCATGCAAATAACTTCTGAGGGTCTGATCATTTGAAACTCAAATTAATTTCCATCTCACCTTCTTCCATGAGACCATGTTAACTTCACGTCCCTTTCTGATAACATCACGACACACAGTTGTCATAGTTGTTGGTGCAACTAAACTTACGGCGGAATTCTCTTGCAGATACTTTAAAAAAAAAAAAAAGGCATTTTAAGAAAGAATAACTTTGTTGAGGAGAAATGGTCAAGGTCAACAACATATACAGTAAACTTGTCCTCAGCTCGTCTTTCATAATTCCGTATATTGATGATTTTCATTTCGACCTCCACCAACCATTCCTTTGCACATCAAGATCCCTATCGCTGCTTCCTGAGGTAATTCAGTCGCCCAGTTTCACAGTTCAATGCACAGCCAAGCCCTTCAAACCTGTGAGCCCAAGACCTGCCAATTATCTAGAAGCTCCAATACTGTCACTAACTGTACTGATCAAAATTAATAATGACGGAGAGCGGCATTAAAACTGTGTGAGGACATCCAGATATCTGCAAGGTCGGAAGGTGTCGGATATCCTTACAGTGGTGAAATCTCCCATGGGTTCCATGTTAAATGTGAGGCTGAAGCAGAGGATCAAAAGGTATCAGAGTGGACACAACATTAAAATTGTATCTGAGAACATGACACCGAAGTGATGAACCGTTAAACTGACCAGCTGAGGAAAAATCTTTTTTTTTTTTTTACAAGTAATGACAAGGAGCAAATGGAGAAATGCTCAGTGACTGAACCATTCTCAACCTTTTTCTCCGAAAGGCTGAAAATATTCACCCTTGCTGACGGTTAAATAATAGATGTACGGCACAAAAAAAAAAAGTAATTTTCTTCCTGAACTCCATCATGCTCATACGAGTACAAATTCAGAATATTGTGAAAATAGATTAAACTGCCTGCGTGTCATAGAGGTGTACTAACATGAGTGGCAAGAAGATGTACATTTTCTGAGGTGTAATTTGAAGATTTACGGAATACTGCAGGAAGGATTTTGAGGGTGGTTAGCACAGAGCCTCATAAAAAATTGAGTTTGTCAAAACAAGAAAAGAAAGGCTTCGTGATCGGTCTTGTTTGCGCCAGTGGGCATTGTGAATCTGACCGCCGAAGGAAAGGCGAAACATGCTTCAAACAGTTGTCGAATTTATACATAAACAAGTGTAGCTAGTTAAATAAAATAACACTCAACGATGATCTTTCTATTTATATATTGATGAATCAAATGTGGATCTGCTTTGTGGTTTGGTCAGGCTTTTTAAATATTAACCACATTCTGGATTTATCTATGAACAGACTGTGAAGTGAAATCTCAGCGAGATTGGCAGCGGCACTGACGGTCTGCAAAAAATTCTCCAAAGCGGTGGCACAGTTACAGAGTGTACCTCTACCATGCAATCCTTAGGGGGCATAAATCACAAGGTTTCAAAAAATCACAAGCACAATAAATGAACACAATCTCCAACATGATCCCTAAGCACCGCATATCATTCCTGATGTTCTGCACTACATCCCTGGCTGCAGCCCGGGAGCAGAACATCCACAACACTGCCTCTCTTGGGTTTGGACACCAAAGACTGATGGGATTAAGAGTGTGTGGGCTGATAGGACTTTGCTCTGATGCTATCCTTCAGATATACATCATTATAGAGGGGGGAGGGGGGGGATCCTTCAGGCTCTGGGATTAGCCTGTTAGATTTTCACTGTAGGTGATAAGGGAGAGAAGAGGAGGTTGGCAGAACTACACAACATAATGGGGAGATGGGAAAGCAGAGATAGACAGGGTGGGTAGGGGGGAGGACAGAGGACCGCACTGCCTGGCAAAATGCGTATGGTAGGAATCACAGCACTGAAGTATGAGTAACTGCAAACAGTAGCTAGAGGGAAGGACAGCTATAAGATGCGTGGATATCGCCCGCTTGATGGGCAAAGTGCACTTTAACCGCAACCGCATTGCTTGTGAAATGCAAGTAAGAGGAAGCACAGAGCAGACTTCTGAGATTGATTTGAATGTTTTCCACAATCTAGTTGAGATCCAGTCTCTGCAGCGTTATGAGAGGCGGTGAGCAGAGCTGCAGGTTAGCTCACGAAAAACGGCTATAGCATGTATGGCTACATGCCAGTTGCTGTTTATGCATTGTAAATGAAGACTTTGCAATGCAGGGGTGTCAATGTGTCTCTGATCCTCCAGCTAAACGTTTACCCTGGAGTCTCAGGAACTACACAGACTCAATAAAGGCCAGTGAAATTCCTCTCTTTTATCCATGCAGACACAGATAAACCATATAGAATAATCCCCCACGTATAGCTCTGGCAAAGGCACCTCAGCTCTCTCTTGCTCACATATCAAACATGTATTCCCTCAGCACTCCAAATCCAAGCTTAACCCTCACCCCGCAAAAACCAGGCGGCTAGTTATCACTGCGGCTTTGACATTAGCATGCACGCCCTCTCTCATTTGGGAGATCTTCTTAAAAGTCAGGGATGATAAAAAGCTTTCCTCTTTGCCATTCTTCCATGCCTGACTTTGACTCAACCCTTCCTTTCTCTGGACGCGACTGCCTCCGACTATGAGTTGAAGATGAAACGCGGCCATTCTCTTTCTCTTTCTCCTCCTCTTCTATTATCATGCAGTGCTAGCACAGCTCTACCTGACATTTTTCTTGTCTTCTGCTTTCCTCCAGCTTCTCAGTCTACACCTGCTGACACTTGGGAAACAATTGCTGTCCTATGCAAAAAAGCAGCCCTTTTTCAGTGCTATTATATGTCAAGTCACCTCTACTCCAGCTCCTCACCCTCACCATTATGACCAATTCCTTTTGGCAATTTCTTTTAATTACTTGATGAATGACTGCTCTTTATTAATAACAGTTTTATGAGGGTTGATTATCCACGGGGATCCATAAAATAGCGCGCCACCCTCAAACGGGCAAATGTGAGAATAATAACTTGCGTGTTTCCGAGGAAATTCTGGATGATGCAACTTTTTGATCATTGCTCTAATTCCAATTTGTCATTCCACCTTCAGATATTTGACCATTACATTACTCCAGAAAGCCAAGGGCTAAAAATACACTCCCTCAATGTCAGTGCAATTCTTTGATAATGTAATTACGCTGCTTCGCAGCTGAATGGGGAGGGCAAAGGAACACGCAAGAGGGCTCGGCAGCACGAAGGGGGCGCAGTGGCTTTGGATTATGAGAGAACGTGATAATAAAGTGAAAGCATAAGACACTCAAGCGATTATGCTAATTAGCTCATTCCCTATTCATTGTAAGGTAATCGGCATGCGAGATAGAGTCGTGGGGGTTTCTTGAAAGTGTTGATTGGGCAAGCAGAGAGGTTACATCATCTCTGGCGCTTAGGTTCTGGGGTGAAGTTAGTCACCTTTAGTGTGTTTGCGTGTGCGTGCGTGTGTGTGTTTGTGTGTGTTTGTCATTATCCCCTTGGTGGATCCTAGTTGTGATGTGGAGCTTTATTTTGGCTTTTGTCTGATTTTATTTCTCTTGCTGTACACAAACTCCACATGAGTAACAGAGATGGCGATGACTAACACCTTACAGCTCATTTTACCTCTGACTTTATTTTTCCACTACAATGAATAACATATGCTGGCATTTCTTGTCCATTTTTATCATGGTCCAAGGTTAAGAAACACTGAAATACAGTAATAGAAGCAGCTTAACTGTGTTATTTTGTTCAACTGTAAAAAAAAAAAAAAAAAAAAAAAAATCCTTTTTCACATGAACTGGGAATCATGATGCTGCTCTCAAGGCCACAACAACCCCAATTACTGACACATACAGTCCATATCTATCTGTATGTATGAATGACCCTTGTGACCTCCGTTGTGCAGCGAGGTGATGGGGAAGAGGAGAAACGTGAAAGGTCTTGCAGCTTAGCGCCTCTGCATTGGAAAGGGGAGCTGGTCTGAGAACCTCATCACACTGACAGCAGATTAGTGCTCCACGGCACCAGAGCAGACGGTGCAAGATTAACTTTGATGTGCCATTCCACACAGAGCAGCCGCTGGATATCAGTTTCCTTCACCAAATTGCCCCTTAATAGTGAGTTTGCATTCAACTGCTACTGTATCTAAAAATCAACATATTTTAAAGGCAAAGAGCATTAGTTCCACATTCTGTGCTTCTACCATAAATAGCAGATGTCTTTCACTTTAAATAAACCAGTTTTACTGATTGGCCATTCTGCCCCATGTTTAGACATTATCTTCAGAATATATCTTTTTTTTTTTTTAATGAAAGTGGTGCTTCAAAATTTTTACACATACAAATCAGAGTCTTACCATAAGGAGAATTACTCAGCATTAAAAAAAAAGAAAGAAAGATGAAGAGTTTTTCTGTGCTTGGTCTCGTAAAGTTTGAATTTATAACATGAATAATAAAAAAAGTGGATCTTCAAATGAAATGTGCAGGTCAGTGTAAGAGGTCTTAAGTCAGATGTTTGGAATGAAAGTAATGACCTTTAAATGAAAAGCATTGAAAAACAATGAACACATCCATCACCATTTACAAAAACCAGACGCTTAAACATAACAGCATTTCAGATTTAAAACGTTGTTAAATCTGGTTACAGTCGTCAGAAAATCTGTTACTTTCACTTGAGATGCTGAAACGTGATCTTACATTTCAACAGATTTATCTTCTTGAATTGTTTAGTCAAAAGACAAAAAACTTTGGTTTTTTTCTTATCTGCAGTGAATTTACTCATCCAGAGTCTTTTAGTGTTTGGTGCCAAGTTTTGGAGAGATCAGGGCAAGAGATGCCCTCCCTTAAATATAATTATATAAAAAGAACACTGGCATTTCCCTAATGTTGCTAAAAAATATACAGTACATGCATATTTGAAAAAGTCAACAGCAACTCCTCTTCCTAGACATCATGACCCAGGATAAACAGCAGACCTTGTTACTAGCAGATAGATGTAAAAAACATTTTCTTTCTGCCGGCCTACATCTGCTCATGGATGCAGTGGAAAAAGAAGATTAATTGAATTTATTTATAATATTCGTCATGTATTTTAGATTTTGAGGGGAATTCTTTTGAGGCGTCCTTCTGTAGTCTCTGGACAGGTAAGTTATAACTAAAGTTTAAAAATACTCCTATACACTTGTTGAATTTGAAGGAAAGGAGAAACCCTCAGGGTATTACATGTTGGCAAAGGATCAATATTCTTCTTGCTCAGCACCAGACTTGTACTTGTACATTCTGTTTGAGTCAGAACTCTAAAATGTATATATCAGCTTTTCCCACCAAACAGCTGCAGCTCCTCTCTGACAGCATCGTCTCCTTTTCAAATCCTCCCATGCAGTACAGTTATAGCTTCATATGGGAAACCGCACACAGATACAGAACAGAAATGGCCTCTGATTACATTTCAAAGCAGTGAAAGAAGTATTTTTATATTCCTCAGAGATTATCTTTGAAACAAACATCAAGGTACAAATTCAAACCATTTAAAAAAAAAAAAAATCAACTACAAGTTCAAAGAAACATTTCAAAATCTCACTAAAACTGAGGGGAATAGTAAAGGTTGGGATGAGACACACGGAGTGGCGAAGCGTAAAAATGTACTGAGCGCTCTCTAGGAGAGTGTGAACAGCAGCCAGGCCTGCAACAGCAGTGTTGCTTAGATAACGGCGGGTACCAGGAAGCAGTGAGAACCTTTGGGGAAGTATTGGGAAGCTGCATCTCTTTTACCAGCTGCTGTCTGGCCCCTGGGGCAGCAAAGAGCTTCCTGCTGCAGCCATATCCACCCATCTCCACACCGGCGCCACGCTACTTTGTGCACAATGGGGAAACGTGATTAGTTGTTGTTGTTTTTTTGTTTTTTTTTTTCATTTCACTCTGCAATGCTTCACATGTCAAATCAAAAAATGACATGAAAAGTAATAACTCAGGGCATGGGTGAAAAAACAACAACAACAACAAACCCACCAAAAGGTCATCTTGCTGTTGGAAATTGGCCTTGCATGCGCACAATCTATCAGTTATCAACAAGTTTATTGCTATGTGTGCTTTCAGAGGAGGTGGGGTGAGGGGGGGTGGGGTGGCTGCAGCCTGAATTAAACTGACCCCTGGCCAGTGGGAGAAAGTGTATGTACTTAATGGCACGCCTCCCATTATTTCAAAGTTTAACATCTTTGTCACTGCAGAGGACAGGCATCCGGGTGAATAATGACGCAAATGCTCCAAAGACAGACAGAGCAAAGACACAGCTTTGGCTCCGCCGCATTTGACACCTCAGAATGTGCTGTTAAAATCATGAGTGAATGAAGGTTATTCATTTTAATCACACTACAGCACGCCCTCTCTCCCAGTATCCCAGGAGGTTGCTATATTTAAGCACTTTTTCATTTCTTCGCTCTTTTTTTTTGGTCTTGGCTGATGGCAAGGCAATTGCTTTGTGGGATGTCTGCCCTTGAAGAATCAGACAACAGAAGGAGATATTTATACATACTGTAGATGTGGAGTGAGAGCAAGCTGTATCAAATTCAACACATTCCGCTTTGACTGTGTAGTAAGAAAACGTATCACAGGAGCCGCTTTTCCTTGGCCTCTTTTCTAGCTCCTCTCTCTCTCTCCCTTTTTTTTTTTTTTTTTTAATATTTCCCCTCCAGAACAGAGGTGATGTTGATTTTGTACCTGCGCTCTAAGATTAGCTGTCTCTCCTCAGGGAGAAAGAAAGAGTTGGAACATTTGTCTCCCATTTCCCCCATTCATTTGCCTGTTTTCTAATTGGACTCCTCCATCTGTTGAGGTCTACAAATTGTCTTCTGGGGATGCTACAGCTAAAACATCCTATCAAGCACACAAATGCATCAGGGAAAGACTTCCTGGAAAGCTGCCATGCCAGGAACTGAAACAGTAGTCAGTGCACATGTGTGTGCCTGTGTGTGATGCGTAATCAGAGGTCCTGCAGCACCCGGTCTGGAGATAAGTAGATATTCATCGTACACTGAACTCTATTTCAGGCTGGCAGCGTTGGCTACTAGGAAAATTAATCTGGCAAGGACGCGGTGTATTCAGCAGTGACTGACATACTTTAATAAGAATTATTTCACAAGATGACTGTGTCGATGCTTGAAAGATGGCATCAGGCGTACTGATGGTGCATCTCACACACCTCTGATAAATGTTATTCCTCTGAAGTTTTCAAAAGATGTTGAGCAGTCTCTTTTTCTAAATCCTGCTGGGTTTTTCTTTCTTTTCTTTTCCCGGAATCTCTTCCAATTCCCACTTAGAGTCGTTAATGGTATGGCAAATTGTGTTCCTCAAGCTTGTCACTCTTTACATCCCATTGACTGGGAGTTGAATACTCGGGAGCGAGCAGTGGGACGCGTGCGAGTGTATTTGTGGTGATGATTACAGCCCATTAACTTTGATGGATTCCATTTCATAGGAAAGACAATGGGAGTTGAAACGACAACGACGCAGTGTGTTTTTTTTTTGTGGGGGGGGGTGGTTTGTCACTGACATGTGTGCATAAAATGTGCTGAGAAGAGCGTGGAGGAGTAAAAACCAAAGCAATGTCCATGTGAAATTGATTTTTAGGTCCAAATGACAACACCTCACCTTTGGAGGTAATTGAATGTCACATCCATGCTGGATCTGTCCTCAGAATTCTCTTGCAGGATTGTCTTGTGACCTCCAGAGGACAGCAAGGACCAGAGGATCCAACATCAGCACAGCAGCTGCATCCAAATGTAAGTGGGGCAGCATCGGTATGTCCGTCTTATACACTATAAACGTCAGAGCGAGGCTCTATGTATGAGAAAGTTGGACTAATCCCGACTTGAAATAGATTAGTGTTTAACATTATCAACTGTACGGGTGACTCTTCTCTGCTAACTTTCTTGATTGTCTTTGCTTTTTCACTCAACGTGTGGCTTAGCCAAAAAGAGACACGAGCCATTTGTCTTCGCCCGTTATGTGAAGATAAGGCCTGGCATGCCAGAAATCTAACTGCTAAGCTCCTTCACAGGGATTACGGACAATTGGCCAGGGGGAAAAATACAAATAATAATCAACTGTTTGTGGTTTTTCCCTAATACCTTGAAAAAAAAAGTGAAAATCCCCACATGGAAATGCAATCCTTAAACAGCTGAATTACCCCTGTGTGGGAGGCCTTAGAGACACACAGCAGGAAATCTTTTAGGTGGGAGCTAAACCTATGCTTTAAAAACACCTCCACAAACATATCAATCTGCAGCAGCTATCACCCGTCTCATTATAAAATTTAAATCCTAAGGCTTTGAGAATGATGTCAACTTTTAAAATCGAATGACAGGACGGGATTAAGAATTGTCATTTTGTTATTTCTTTCAACTGTAATAAGCGTATCTTGTTTGACTTGTCAAACAGCTGCCTCACAAAATGTGGATTCCCCAGCTCAAAAAATTGTTTAAACTGCATGGGAATGTTTCCACAAAAAAACATTTTGGTAACTGTGACCGGCTGTGGAGATAAGTTTATTGCTGTTACGTAAAATCAGTAGAACTAGTAATGGGAATCTTCCTGGTGTTAATAGGCAGGTCAAGGCGTGAGTTAATTACCCCTTCTTTATGAACTAATTTATTTGATATATGTAAACTCTCATTCTGTAAGGCCAAGAGGGTTGGAACCCACCCAGCTGACAGACAGAGAGAGAAAGGCTCCACCATACTGTTGATCATAATCATCTACTTCAGTTATTACAACTCAGTCTAAGAGGAACAAGCACATCTGAACCGAAATACATGAACATTTCACTGTAACCATCAATGTCAACTCCATCCTAGCATCAGTTGCACCCACAACAACAAAAATCTGCACAAAATTTTATGAAAACGCATCAAATAGTTGTTGCCATATTTCACTCTGGCCCAAAGTGACGGGCTGACATAAAGATATCGCCATTCAGAGAGCCACACCTGATAAGTGCAGTGGTTTATCACTGCAGGATAATAAATTACGCTGAAGCATAGACAAAAGACAGACACTGATATGGGCCTTCAATCTACCATGAGGCTGCTCTAACTTTACAGGAAGAGGGCAAAATAAAATCGCTCTTTCCTTTTGTGAAGATTTACTGCTCGGTGCTTGTTGAGATGGTGAAAGTGTTGATTTAATACTGTGGGAATTCTTGAAAAACTTCACTTTGTGGTAAATCTACTACATTGTATTTTTATGACTGATTGAAATTTTGTCTTACCCAGTTACAAGAATCAATATCTCTTCAAAACATAAAACACACGCGCAAAAAAAAAAAAAGAAATTTTTTTTACAGCCTTGTAATTATCGCCGAGCTCATGTATCGGTACGTTTTTATTGAATGGGTTCCCTGAGTCCACTAATAAAGCCAGAAGCTGAAGAGAAGAAAAAAAAAAAAATCACCTGGCAGTTACCTTAGCAGCGCTGATGAACTGCAGAATAATGGCATACATTTATTTATTTTTAACAAATCCACTGCAGTATCAGCAGAGATGATCAATAGCCTGAAGGTTTGAGGCTGACATGAAATATGATTACTACTTTAGATGTCATCTATTCAAGACCATATTGAAAAAAGGTTGGGTATTATTTTTCTGTTGCTTTGTAACAGTGTTCTTAGTACAGTGCGCCCTTAACCCGTTACTCGCGGTTAATACGTTCCAGGAACCACATGCGGAAAACGAATTCCAAGATATAGCGACAAACTATTTATCTTATTATTTACGGTAATGTTAACATTTAAGAACCCTCTCCATACTGATATTAAACCACCTTATATCTAAATTACCTTTTTGTGTCTCACGGAATCACGCATACGGTATCACGTGACTACCTATTAAAAATCCGCAGTGAGGTGAAGTTGCGTGTGTTGATGCATGAATGCACGAGGCTTTAATGTATATTTAAACACACATGTAACTTATTTTAGTTTTGGGTGTGCATGTTTCAATGCCAAAATGCTATTAATATCAGCCCTTATAAAGATGTTTCTCCCATGTGACCTGATGCAGGGTTCCAATCATAGCACTAGTGCACATAAACCCCTAGCTTGTCCTCATAAGCTGCAGGTCTGGGTCTGTTTGAACATGATGCGAAGTGTGGTTGAGCTGTGCATACAGACAGAGGACCCGACAGGATAAAGGATAAAGCACGCACTTCAGATGATTCCACACAAAATACAGCAATGCAGCAATGCATCACCGAATTGTCTTTGTGATTTAGAATGGAACATAACCGATTAGCAATATTTTTTAAAAAAATGTTTTATTCCTCTGATTTACTGCTTTGTTTGTGCAAAAACCAGTCATCCTCTTTTCACCCCGTCTCTCTGTGTAACTCTGTTGACCTGGAGAGGAACTTTAAAGAAGTAGAAGTAACAAACAAATCCTGAAATGAGGGTTTGCATGAAATAAAAATATTATCAACCTTCAAGCTTGGATCAACCACTTTGTTGGCTACTCTCATGCTTCCGATGTCACTACGCAGGTGGATTGAAGGGCGGTAGGGCGTCATCGCCTACGCCAGTTTATACTTTAAACTCGGAAAAAGATGGAGTTGCCTTTAAAAGAAAAGGAATCAGGTGATACAGCTGTACATGAGAAACTAGTTTGAGGTGACACAGAAACATGTAGCCATAAATTCCATGCCCTGTTTGGTTTCAGTTTGACCAAATGGCCTACATTATGTGATATATTTGGCTATTTATAGAAGCTGGGGCAGGCAGGAAACAGCTGCCATGCGTCAGGGTGACAGGATGACATCCCTCATCCCAGCAGGACCTCCCTGCCAGGCAGACAGGAGGAAGCATTTATACCTAAACTGAGAAGGGACATAGCGTATTATCATTCATGCTGCATACAGAAACTAATAATCTATGGAGCCTGTGGCAAAGACTCCACAATGAAACTGGGTTAACAGCGGCCAGTACGGGAAGATTCATTCAAAGCTGTACTTGTGTGCTTCACAAAGGTCTGTATTCCGCCTGTACTGCGAGCGCTGCGGATTTCATTCAAGAGGGATCAGTATTGATCACGAGGAGCTTTTATTGTGGTATCCTGGTGCTGTAAACCGGCACGATTCCTCAGTTCTGTCAAAAATGAGACGGTTCATGAACGGTGAAGCGGAGCTTTAGCCTGACGAACCGGCCGAATCAATATGCATGACTTTGCAATGAATCTTTGCATGTTTAGGTGTTATATACGGGCCGTTAACCCAGTTTGAATCAATGTGTGAGCGTCAAACTTTCTCCACTCTCTCTGAAACTGATGACAGGCTATGGCTTCTGCTTGGTATATGAATGTCCGCATTGATTTCGGTGCTCTGATGGTATACAAGAGAAGATCCAGCGTTATCATGGCACATTATTGTGCAATGAAAGTGAGAAACCATGAAATGAATGAATGCTACACAGCATTTAAGTGCAGGAGCTCAAAACACCAGGATAACTGTCAGGGTAATTTATATTTCTCATCTCTTTGCAGTTCATGTTTTCTTTAGAGGCTTTAGGAAAAAGCACAAAATCCCTCTTTCCCATCAATCTACAGACAAAAAGTCAGCACAAGCTATTTTTCTCTGTTTCGTTCACACATGAGACTCGTGATCGCTGTTAGCTATAATCTCTGAATCTCTGCTGATCACAGGATGTTGGCTTGTTGGCTGAGGGGTGTTTCTGATAAAGAAACAAACGTCGGGTGTGTGAGAGATAAAAACCAGACCGACGAGCGACACCCACCCTCCCAAACTCTCCTCAGTCTCAGTGATGGGTGGGACGACCATCACATCACCCTTCTCTCACTTTTTGGTTCTGACATTTGTGCTGCAACGGCGTCGTTTGGGGTTGGGCTGGGAGCGAAGGCTGGATTGCGCCTGGAAAATGCACCGTAATCAAAGATTATTGTCGTGACAGTGACATCAAAAAAATGAAAGAACAAGCATTTTTCACTAAACCGGCGCTTGTGGCATGTCAGACAGGCATTAAAATGTTAGGGCTCTCCGTCATCGTGAGCTCAAGTGTTTCACAAATGTAACAAATGTTGTACAAGTCAAAATGTTTAATTGCACAATTTGTCACAATCTTGATGTGACTGCGAGGGGATTACTTATATGATACCATACCTCAATCTATTCCTGTGTTGTTACCACAGCACACAAGAGCTGCTGCAGGTTGTAGAATCACCCATGTCTGTTTGTTTAGCTTGCTTTGTCGTTATTGATTGTTTTGATTGTTGTTCTTTCTTTTGTCAGCAAGATACTGGGAAAAAAAACGTCATTTCATTTCGATTAGATTTCGTGTAGGGTTGGATCTTGAGACAAGGAAAGGCTGATTAATAGCAGTCGATGCTGAGTAGGGCCTTTTCGCTTTGACCATGGGATGAAAAATGATTTTCAGAAAAACCAAGCGATGGATGATCAATGATCTTCCACTGCTGTGGGCAAGTGGATCCAGATCTGGATCATAATCCAAATCTTGTATGTTAGACTAAATGGGTGGGGAGAAAATGTACTGGGTCACCGTATGGTAACACAAAGGCATCGAGACATGACACCAATATGTAGGTGTAGGTGTAGGCTTTGACCTAACTAGGTTTTGAAATAACTAATTTTTAAACTAACTAGGTTTTTAAATTAACTAGGTTTTGAAATAGTAAAGTAACTAGGTTTTAAACTAACTAGTTTCTGAACTAACTGACTGACTAACCCATTAGGTTTTGAACCAATTAGATTCTAAACTAAGTTTTGAACTAAATCCCTAGGCTCTGAACTAACTAGGTTTGGAATTATTATTTAACATAAACATTTATATTTAAGTTACTATTTAATTGTTATTTATCTTAATTGTTTATGTTTACACTGTTTACGTTAACACTCTATGTTTTACACCTATTCTGCTTTTCGTGTTTTCAATTGCCCCTTGGGTACTAATAAAGTTTTTTGAATTTAAATTTGAATATGAACGTGAATTTGAATAATGCCATTTCAGAGTCATTAAAATAGAGTTTGTTTATCTGCAAAGGTAAGAAATTATGTGGAAAATTGTTTTGTTTTTTTTCTTAACTCATGATGGCAACACCACTATTCTGTGTGCTGCAACCTGGTTGCAGTCACACAACAAATGATGAGTGCACGTATCGTGCACGCTCACGGGTGTGTGCTATTCCTTCTTTCAACAGTCCAAATGCTGCCGGAAATTGCCGAAAGGCTTCCATCGTGTGAGATGCATTTTGCTATTGTTCAGGTTTTAGCAACGATGGCGTTGGCGGAGGTATACGCTCACTGAGTGCTTTCTAGATCCAACACTGTTGGGATGATAATTAGTTTTCTGACCTGACAGCAAAACTGTGGGCATGAAAATTTCAATATGTGAGTGGTAACTACGTCTCTATCACATAACTTTTAGTAGGTGTTAAACTTCTAAAAGCAGGCATCGCTTGAAAATGTATTTAAAATGAGATCCAACTGAAATGAGAAGCACATTAATTTACACAATGGAAAACAGACAAAACCCATAATATTTATTCAGAATGAGAGATTAGTTTTACCGCTGAGAGACTTGTTAATAACAACGATTCAACATTTGAGGAAATGTGTTGCTTTTCAAGAATTGGATTGGTTCCAATCTAAATAACTCAACACGCTGTTTGTCCTTGCCCTCTAGAATAGTGCATAAAAGCCTCATCTGATCAACGCTCCTATTGGCAATGTGATTATTGACAAATCAGTTCTGAAAATCAAATCAGCTTTGGGACGTGACAACAGCAAGGGTGGGTTAAATTGATTGAAAATTGTGAGTTGCGTAAACATGTGTATTTCTTTACGCTAATGCGACAAAGTGTTTGGTTTCATGTCTTGTCTCTTGATCCATGTTGCCACGTAACCCCTCCTTTTCTGTGCTTCTGTCACAGCAGGTAGTGCTATGGGTGCAAGAGTGCTTTTGTCACTTTAACAGACACTATCATAATCCTTTTTGGGGGTACTTGATGAAAAGAGTATTATTTATTTGTCACAGATGACACGTTATCCCCCTCCTATCTGTGTCTGAGTGCAGCTACAGAAGCTCGGCTTAGCACAAAGACTGGAAACAACTAGCCTGATCCTGTCCAAGGGTGTCAAAAACTTACTGCCAACATCTTTTGAAGAGCATTAATTAAAAAAAACTACATCTTGTTTGGTGCAAATACACCACACAGTACAGTATACATATGTCCAGTTTTGACTTTACAGGATTTCAAAAACGAGACTCTGAGAACAGATTAACTAAATGCTGACAACACAAAGGTCCCGTTTAAAAAAAAAACACTGCAGAAAATAAAACCCAAATACATCAAGAAACTCAACTTGATTCATTGATGTTGAAAAAAGGCCCAGGAAATCGAAAAGCTAAGGCAAATATGGAGATTCTGCAGAATGTGTGCAACACAATGGATGAGAGCAAGGGACAAGAAAAATCGATGAACAAAGGAGCCGTTAGGAAAAAGGTGAATGCCATAATATTTCTCAGTAAATATTGGAATCATGGCATCAGAGCACATACACTAAAATAAAAATAGTTCTTTTTCAGCATCGCTGATGAGAAGCCCTCTCCAGCAACTCCCTGAATCCCTGAATCACTCTGGTGTGTTTGTGTGTTGTTATTTATTTCTGGAAGCACCTCTTTTGCTGTATTTCTGTATTTGCATTTATGTATGTCTGTGGGTTATGTGCCGTACTGTAAATGGTGCTGAATTTTTTTTTCTTTACTCATGTTTACCAATGTTCAATATCTAAAGGAATAATACTACTGGCGTTAAGGTTGGAATAAGACCAAAGCAGATAGCGAGTTTTTGCAAATCGGCCTCTGGCTTGAGAGCAGCAACTCTTCAAGACAAACTTTCTCCATCAACAAGTTTGTGAAGCGTTTCTATTCTCCTGTTCGCCCTGTGTCCTCACAGAACAATGCGGCTTGAGGCAAAAGAGCAACATGGAGAAAGTTTTAACCGAATTGAACAACCATGTCCTTGACTGGGCGGTCTAATCATTGCATCATGTGATCAGTCACTGCAGTGAGATGATGGTGTTGTGGGTTTGTTTTGGGGGTTTTTTGGGACCCCCGCGGCCTCTGCTGCCACAAACTAATTGCTTTAACACACACAGAGAGCAAATGGGAGGCAGCCATTCTCACCATAACACTCACAGATATATTATTTTGAGTATCAATACTTGCATCAGCAGAATCAATACTAAGAGAAACTTCAATGAGTGGTCTTATTAAAGAACGGACTGTTTATGCTATTGCCATAATTTCTTCAAAAATGCACGTGTTCAAGTTATTACAAAGTTTTTATTGTAAAAAAATAATGTCTAATGGTGACAATAGCGCAAATTTTTGATCATCTATTCTATGATGGTACAAAGATGATGAATGACATCCTACTCTGCCACCTTTAGCAGTGGCAATACCCAAATACTGTAGATATAGGTAGTTCTGTCCACGGTGTTGCTTGGCATTGAATCAAAATCAAAATTGAGCATTGACAATAATCTCTACAAACATCCTGACAATCAGCAGTCGTGCACATTTTTCTTCCGTCAATCACAAAAAAATGATACTGACGCGATAACTGTGTGGATCTAATACTAAGAAAATCCACTTTGAATGCTGTTATACGTTTTGTACTAAGTGATGAGGAGGCATTATGTACGTCCGCATACCAATCTCCACGACCAGACAAGCCATTTCCATCTGTATGTAAATGCAGCGTATGTAAATAAGCCATGTCGCACTGGAGGGGGAGATAGCTGTTGGACTGGGGTTTATCATTTGCACACCATTCGATCCTGAGATCTGAGACTGCATCTGATATCCTTTACAACATATCAACTTTCAAGATAGGACATAAAAGGAAATATATGCCCCTTTCATTAATTCACTCAAGCTGGGTCAGGGATTCTGGACGGTTAGATTGAATAGAAGTGGAGCCACGAAGAGCAAATGCTTTCTAACAACAATGAAATTGAGGGGATGTGTTTTCTCACATATCTCCTTATTTCCTAATGTAGTGAAGCTGCATTCATTCCGAGTAACTTTAATCTTGTTCTGGAAAATTCCATTAATCTTTGACGTTGCTTGCAATACAAAGAAGATAAAACTGCTGAGCAGTATAAAAAAAAAACACTGATGCCATATTTTATGTCCTCACACTACGTTACCCAGATCCAAGTGAAGAACATGCTAGTCTAAGTCCCCACATAATACAGCTCATTCAAAGTGAATTAATGGAAAAAAAAAATCATTGAACAACATTATTGGGATGCCTGGAAGATGGGTTGTCAAAGGAATCTAATCAAACGGAGAGACAGACATTTTGTCCTTGACATATAGATTATTTATCAACCCGACCATGCAGTGACGCATGCCTGCTTTTAAAGTCACTTCACACACACACACACACACACACACACACACACACACACACACACACACACACACACACACACACGCACAAACAATCCTCACATCAACCATACAGCTGGCCAAAATGTGTTTGGCACTTCGGGGTTGACTGGCCACACATTTCTATTCCACATTTTATTCTTATTGTTAATATATGTACAGTGTGTGTGTGTGTGTGTGTGTATAAAAGCAATCATTAAACCCACACCTAAACAACAGCTTTATCAATAAAGGGCTACAGTTACATATTAAAATTTTTTTTTTTTTAATGCAGAAGCCTGGTTATTTTTGGTTTAGCAAAAAAAAAAAAAATGTTTTGCTCTTCCTCTACGATTGTAATCTCTAATGAAGTAAGCTGCCAGTTTCCCATCCCTCGCTAACGCTCTTCCATTTTGCAGTCATTTGCATGAGCTGAAAAGAAGCTCACACAGGACACATTTCAGTGCCAGGTCCCCCTCATTAAGTCACCTGTCACTTCAGGACTATTATACCTTTCTCTTATTAGCATCACCTCTCCCCCCCAATAAAACACCTGGAGGGGCAGCGTGAGCTTACAGGCTAATGGCAGCCTACACAACTCCCATCAGCCGCTTCTGCTTTACGCCGTAATACATCAGGTTGCTCATAATGGATTGCTGATTTTCATAATGTGCATAACGTACACAATGCCAAGTGGTGTAATGTATTCTACTGAACACAAAAATGACACCCATTGCAGTACATAATGAAACACACCAAATGTTCTCACTGACTGCCGTGCTCAGTTGAAAAAAAAAAAAAAAAATGAGTGAAAAATCCTCTGCATTGCCTGCCAGGGGCATGGTAATTTATTCAACCACATGAGTACTATATCATCAAGAATGCATTTGTTATCTCTTGGGTACAGATTCAGTGGCCCTCTAGATGGTTCCTGTACATTTCACTTACATTTGGCATGCAGTGAGACAGACAGCGAACGGGGTTTGGTCTTCAAATGGCTTCACTCTGTACCGCATTGACGTTAATGCTTTACATTGTAGGCTTTGATTGCCTTTGGGTTGAGGTGTCAAACCTGGCGAGCATGATAATGGTTATACTTGAGCTGTTTTATGGGCCCTACAGTGACCCTCACGTCTGTTAACCTTGCCTCCTCATGTCTTATAAATCTCACTTGTCACGCCTTCCCTGTTTGGTGGGTGGAGTCGGGGGGCGCAGACGAACGGCGTGGTGATAAATTCTGCATTTGTTATGTACGACGCAAATCCATGTTTGCTGCACTATAAGGGTAATGCACTTAGAATACGTAGCAGCAAATCAGTAATGAGACGATCTTTCCTCTCAGCGTCATTGTGAGGAAATGGGTGAAAAATGATATTTATATGAGGATGGAGAGGAAAGTGTTTGAGGATGAATAAAACGTTCACGACAAAGGTGAAGGTCCTGTTATGTCTATCAAAGGTAATGTCTGTTATGTCCAGAGGAACGTGTCTGTCAGACTATATCCTGTCCTCCCTACTCTCTTCCCCTGTGGGTTGCGCTTGACTACCACCGTTTTCACAGCTGCTCTCAACAGTGCACTCCATTACACCTTAAATCACTTAAAAGATCTGAAGCACAAAAAAAAAAAAAAAAACTCCCACTGCAGCTAATTCACTCTGACTGTTTGGATCATCTTGTGGAAAAAAAAAAAAAAAAAAGATAGAGCAGGAAAACACTACACCATCTGATTCCAGGCTAATAAAGAGCAACACTGTCTGGATGTGGAGATATGACTGCCTTGAATTAACAAGACTAAATCAAAATTGTGCTGTTTCTCCTTGAGATCTTTAGTTAAATACAACTCATTTGCAGCTGTAAATATATTTATACGGGAAATGTAATGCTTAACCAATTATATTTTCTATTAACCTAATGAGAAAATGTTGGTGATTAACGAATGAGGCCATTTCTGAACAATTTTAAAGAAGAAGATATTGACAAAATATTCACTGAGAGAAAATGTAATGTTTTTGTTTTTTTTATTCTGCAGCTTTTCACATTTTTTTCTGAACGTAACCACAGGCTAGACTCAAACTGTGACTTCTGAAGTCATGGCCTTGCTCTTTGTATGGCCACCGTCGCTCTGACTATCTCTCTGCAATTGCAATGCAGCATAAAACACAGCGTTTCACTCCGACAGGCTAACGTTGTCTCTGAGCATCGATTACCTTACCCTTATAAATGTATTTGCGGCTGAAATCTGCTGTAGTTATCTATAAGTATAATTTCTGGGAGACAAGAGTTTTACTGTGGTTTTAAAGGATACTGCAAAATATAACACTGCAGATAAAAATCTCATATATTACACCCAGTCACCCAATTCCTGGAGATCTTGGCAGCAGTAACCTCACAGAGGCAGATTGCTCTTTGTCAGGTATCCAAAAGCAGCCACAGAGATTAGGCACAATAAATAAGGAGGGATAAGTGGTTCTTGTCCTGTGTTTGGTGGCACAGAGCAGCAGACACACAGAGGTGTGACACGCAGTTGCACAATGCTATTGATTCTCCTCTGGTCTTCAGGCACCCTTCCTTTTCATTCAGGCTGCCTGCCAAGTGCCTCTGAACAGGAGCCCCTGCTCCCCAATGTCTGCACGTCTGCTTAAGCACAATCAATGGGCCATCAGCAGGGGAGAGAACGCATGCCACTGTCTTTACTTCCACAGGGTATGAGGCAGGGAAATTGAAAGTATATGTAGTGGAAAGGCATCATGATAGCATGCAGACATAAAGCATCATTGGCTATCAGAATGAAATCAAATACTTCAAAAGGGAGGTTCCGGCCAGTAGCGCAGCCGCCAGACAATTTATTTGTAACCGAAAGAAAATACTTCCCCCATTCATATCTGACTTGAATAACTATTTGGTCACGGATCAACTTTTTCCTGCATGCTGAGATCTTAAACAAACCATCAGAAAATCTCCTTTCACTCCCACCCCCCCCCCACCCCCAATCAGGTAAGCATTTGAAGGTAGTTGTAGGAGTATAGATGATAGATATTTTCCTCACTTGTGTGAACTACTATTCAGCTCTATGTGGGGGTCCCACGGTCACTTTCAAAAGCGGCCCCCTCAAGACGATGATGGATCATGAGCGGGATCCAACTTTGTCTTACACTGATGGGTGTTCAGCATCTCCACCGGTGGTCCACTATGCAGCATTTTGCACCACTGAGAGGCTCGAGTTCAGAAAGCAAATCTGTCATCCAGGCTTTTAAGGGTTTACAATGGAGTGACAGAAATGTCCCCATTATCAAGGACATTTCAGGTTTGTTCTTGCACAGCAGAACATCCTTCTCCATCCATCTTTAACAGTACAAAGGGGAGCTGAATGCAGCAACGTTGTTGTTGTTGCTCCCCAAAGATAAATCATGGACCATTTTACACAACTCGTCGTTCACCTGTGCTTTGAATCCAAATTGAAAGAATGGCCAATGCAGCATCGTATTTGAGGCGTCAGCTTGTTCGTGCATATCACTGGTCATTTTCGGGGTGAGTGGTAGTTCTACTGGTATTGACTGAGAGGCATTATGAGGGCGGAAAATGCTCTAATTAAATGTCATCCACAATATGACAGCAGATACACGCCAGTGTAGTGATAATTTATAATAATGATTAAAATAATAGCATGTATTCCCTGCTTAACTTAACCCACAGCTAACCATGTGCAGAGCGGCTGCACCAATGCAGATATGAGGGCAAACAAAACCAGTTGGGGTCGATACAAAAAAAAACAACCTAAATGAACCAGGACTGCATGGAATTGAATATTCATGATGTAGATAAAGCTAAAGTACACACATAAACTTTCTGTTTATCGAATTATGTCACACACACACACACACACATCCTTAGAAACACAGGGCCGCCACACACAAGTAAGCACAGCCTGCGGCGATTTGTTTTGCCATGTCTGATGTGTGATTTTATGACTTTAAAATGAAAGGCTGTTTTCACTTCATTTCTATTTCAGCAGTGAAGTGTGTGTGTGGGGGGGGGGGTCTCATGCAGCAGCGAGAAAAGAAGCAATAAGAATATTTTTACACACAAATTATAGTCTGTTTATTATTTCCTACTGTACATCGTCTCCCTCCAGGCAGCCAAAAATGCCGCATTCGCTCCATTCGCATGAAACAGATGAAACACAAATGGGAACCAATCGGCTCATTGGCGCAACTTTTCAGCACCTTGGAAAGCAAAATAAACGGACCACAATGCAGAGTTGGAGCAAAATAGTCTTAAAAAATAAGGAGAATGAGAATAATAACCAGCGCAGAGCAGAGGAACGGTTGACTGCGCTCATCAAAAGAAATGAATCTGATTTAATCGTCTTAAGCGGTTTAATTATTTTATGCTGCATCAGCACATTGTACGCTTGACGTTGATGTAATTGGCATCAAAACGTTTACTGTACCTCTCTGAAGAGGGAGGTTGGTGTGTGTGTGTGTGTGTGTGTGTGTGTGTGTGTGTGTGTGTGTGTGTGTGTGTGTGTGTGTGTGTGAGCGCGTGCGTGTGTGTGTGTGTATGCGTGTGTGCGCGTTTGTATGTGTGTGCGTGCGCACGCGTTGCGCGCGTTGGTGCGTTTGTTTTTTTTTTTGTTTTTTTTGTAAAACTACTTTGTCTTTTCTTTCATCACTTGTGCCTCAGTGAGGCTGTGGATGCGGCATGCGGGATGTAGGTTTGAAGCCTCTTTTCTTCTTTGCTCTCCTGTAAAGTGGGATTAAGATAAAAGACACTCCCCCACATACACACACACACACACACACATCACCAACAACAACAACAACAACCCTCCTGATGGGACTAAAAACATTTGTCTCTAATGGAACGAACCTTTCCAGACCATCCAGATCCAGTGAGGAACCCTGGACCAGGAGAGGCCTCAGACCTTCTGATGGGTTCTGTTGCTTTGTGGAGACGCGGGGCTCATTGGTAGGCGGAGAATGGCGCGAACGGCGCTTCAATAAATCTCATCTCTCATGTGGGCTGAGCAGCGCTAGAGGCCGTTAATATGCCCAATAAACGCACACCTGTGGCTGCACGACAATTAGTTCGAACAGTAGCCGACCATTTGTGGTAATGAGGATTGCTCTTCAAGGTAATTTAACTCCGCGAGAATTAGAAATATAAAAATACTTCATTAATGTCATAATAATTAAGTAACTGATTG
Source organism: Antennarius maculatus (assembly GCA_013358685.1). Lineage (NCBI taxonomy): Eukaryota > Metazoa > Chordata > Actinopteri > Lophiiformes > Antennariidae > Antennarius > Antennarius maculatus. The sequence goes on along the minus strand of CM023611.1, from coordinate 6,984,778 downwards.
ACCTGAATGTTCGGTGAAGTGTTTCGGAAGAAATGTGACAATTTGTCAAACGCAAAAAAAAAAAAATAAATAAAATAAATAAATAGCAATTTGAGGCGGTGATTTATGATGATCCGTAAAGACACCTACCCCAGTGTTGTCATGGTGACAATGGTGTACCAAAACGCTGCGGGGATGCTGGTGAACTTGCTGGCTGTGGAGCCTTTTTCTGCATAAAACATGACCGTTGCAAAGATAATGATGGCCATGGTGAGGGAGAATAGTAGGAAGCCCAGTTCGGAAGCGCAACTCTTCAAGGTGTAGCCCAGGATGCGCAGTCCCGCGGAGTGCCGGGAGAACTTGAAAATCCGAAAGACGCGGAAGACTCTCAGCGTGACGAAAGCCCCGCTCACCTGGTCGTTGTCCGTCATGACCAGTCCGATGTAATAAGGCATGATGGCGACCACGTCGATGACGCTCATCACACTTTTCATGAACTTGTACCGGCTGGGAGCTGCGATTAAACGGAGGAGATACTCAACGGTGAAGATCATGACGCACGCAGTGTCCAAACAAAAGAAAGCCAACGCGTAACGATCACCGCAGGAAACCTCCTTTGACCTGTTGGGCAAAGTCCCGCATGGGACCGTCTCCACCACGTTGGCCATCACTGATATGGCGATAAAGAAGCCTGTGACATAGTAGAAGACCAGAGCTAAGGTGCTGGTGTGAGGGTTTTCAAAAGCCCGCCACAGGTACTCCCGGTAAGTCAGGTTCACCGGCGTGACGTCATTGTTCATGTCCATCTCCTCATCATCTTGAAGCCTCTCTGCATTTTCGCGCCTCCGGTCCTTGTACTCCTCATAGCAGCAGTCTCCGATGATCTCAGGTATAATGCCAAAGAAAGCCAGCTCCTCGTCGTACGCAGATATGCATTCTTGGCGTGGATAGTGTAGTTTCCCCGTGCGGTAAAAATTGAGGATATGTCTAAAAATATCTGGGTCGCGGTCGAAAAAGTACTCATTTGTCTCCTCGTGGAAAAAGAAGTCTCTCTCTGTGCTTCCCAGCAAAGTGTCCGGGTATCTCTCCAAAGTGGTTCTCCACGTCTGAAACTTGGTCCCACTCACGTTGAGGATGATGAGCCCGTCCTTGCCTTTCTTCTTGTCTTGGGGAGGGATGGGCATCGGGGTGCTCGCCACGGGCATCCATCCTATGGCCGCCGCTCGGGCGAATGGGAGCCATGCCGCTACACCTGCTGCCATGCTGACCTGTAGTGTTTAGTACAACCCTGCTCCGGTTATCACAGTGCTACGGCTCGGAGATGAATTGCATCTGCAGGAAGAACAGCAGATAAAGACACTGACGGTTAGAGGATGCAGCGTGATAAGAAGACACACACAAACCCATTTACTTCTACTGATACTGCGCATTGCACTGTTGAGTATCGCGCTCCAGCCCTCTTCCACGTTGTAATTGTTCATTTATGGGAACCCACTTTGCGGCAAAAATAGGAATTGGTTTTTAAAAAAAAAAAAAAAAACCCGTCAGCCTTCCATAAAGCATACATTTTCTATGAAAATGTGAGTAACGGAAAAAACCACCCACCTTAGGTAAGACCGCTCTTTAAACTGCATCCACGGGTGAGTAATAAAAAATAATTTTAAAAAAACCTATCTTCGGAAGAGAATACTTGCGATTCCGCCACCCATTTATCTGTCACTGCGACCAGACGTGAAAAGAAAAGCGGTAGAATAACGTCGTATCAACAAGTTAAACAATTCAAGAGGCAGTTTCTCAGCACAGATTGGTCATTCGTCCGAGCGCGATGTTTCACCCTTTTCTCCCTTCTCACCGGAGCTCAATTGCATGCGTTTTTTTTTTCCTTCCCGTTGCAGCTACTCCTCAATAAACTCCTGTTCCTCCCGTCGACTGCAAGACCACCCTCCCCCCTCCTCACAACCGAGCCCCGACTGTGGCGAGAGGAGGGGAAATCATATGCAGAGAGAGAGAGAAAGAGAGAGAGAGAGAGGAGTGGTCCTATCTGCACCCAGAAATTCCTCTGCTGCTTCACTCCGGGAGGCTGTTCAATGCGTAATGACAGTCGCCATCTCCAAATCCTCAAGTTGACGCTCGCCTGTTCCTCCAGTCGCACACGGTGTACCCCTTGTTGCTTTCTTTTTGTCGTTAAAAAAAAAAACAAACATTAAAGAGAAGAAGAATAAATCTGATTTTCCTCAGTTTGTTGAGTTTTTATTTACGAATTGAAAGGTTGCAATGGAAAGCCACTTGATACCATGCGTATATGTTTTCTCTGAGAAATTGATCGATGCAACATTTTAAGTTCATTGGGACCCTTTTCTTTAAAAAAAAAAAAAAGGGATAGATATACAGATTTCAGATGTGAAACAAATCGGGGTCGATATTGTTTATTGGATTGGCTCGTTCTGTGATGCTTTTTCAACGGAGTTACACATCTGAAAAGGTCAACATCATCGGGCTCCACTTCTCCACTGACATTTTACCAAAATAAGCATAATCAATGAAATGTCTCCCGTGTTCTGAAACACAACATTGGCATCAGCTAAGGGGATTCAAGAGTTCCACAGTGAAATATGTGTTGCGGCGTGGGCCACGTTTGGCTTGAGATTTACCGTTTGGATCATAAAGAGCCGCTCCTGCTTTAGCCCGTCTTGTTTTTCAGCACCATGGACAGAACCGGAGCTTTCCACAGCTCAACACTTTGTCCCTGCCCGTGTGCGCTTTTGCTGCTAGTTTTTCTATGGATCTCCTCCAGCTTAAGCTGAGCACATAGGGGTTACAAAGTCCTTTCTAAATTCACAGAGGGACTGAGCTTCCAGAGGACGCACAGTCCTCTTTGACCACTGACCCAGACTTCCAGCCCCGAACAAAATGTGGATTTGTCCTCATTAGAACAATTGTCGCAGCTGTTGCTCGGGTCCAAAGTATTCTCACGCATTTTCAATGCGTGAGAATGTTATGGCCCAGTATCTTGCTCAAGGACAGTTGTAAGCGTCCGCTGATGGACACATTTGAGTCAGACCTGTGGCCTTTTGTTCTCCAGATCTTCAGTACTACATCTGCACTACATTCACACTCAGCCTCTGGTCCCCTCTGGCACAGCGCTGGGTTTTGTAGGATGAATGCACAGGACTGTCAGAAGTCCTATTAGTGTATGCTGAGCATGTCAGAGCACACTCAGTGTTCAGTTTGAGCAGTCAGGCCCAGGGGCTATGTATTCATCAGGGCATTTAAATATTCCAGTGGTTGCCAAATGGCACCAAACACAGGCGTCCCAGCTGAGGTGGATGCCAAAGTATAGCTGTAAGCTTGTCAGAGCACAAATAGCCACTGTCTTTTAATTTAAAAGGTAGTCAGAGTTGTGTTTTAGCATTTGCATATGCTATAATTTAACCACAATGAGATGATTTGTCAAAATGCACTGAATTTACGATACTTCTTGAAAAAAATGGTATTTTCCTCATAAAATGAAGAAACTTATTCTAGGGGTGTGACAAAGTGAAAATAAATGGTAGCTTTCAATCTGGGTTTTGTGCTTCAGAGCGTCTATTGATTTATTCATTTTCTAAATAATGATAAGGTGAGAAAAACTGCAGTCCTCTTTTATTATGATTTTGGTCTTTTTTTCCAGTTTGTTTCTCTCTTTGTGTTTTTTCTTGAGGCTGTTTTCAGAAATGTTTGAGCAATTAGAAGACGGCCTTGACTTAAAGAAGCTTGAGAACTCTCTCTGTGTCGAATCAGTCATTGTGTCGCCGCCATCATTGACACATCACCCAAGGTGCTGACGCGCTCCATGTCCGCATCATCCGAAGAAGTTCCAAGGTCATCCCATATGATTGGTGTTGACACAGCACCATGCAGATGATTTAATTACATCATCTGTGTGTTTATGGATTTACTCTTTAGACCAAATAATTAGCATATGTCCTTAACAAGGTTGAACAACTAATTCAGCAATTTTGGAATGTTTTTGAACATCAGCTGAATGATAGAACCCACTGATCCGGGTGCAAAATCAATATGTAAATCTAAAAACAACACGCAGACATTATGGTTAGCGGTTAGCATCCTGTTATAATGACATACAATCACGCTCTTGTCTTGTCAAGCCAGCGAGCGCCTGCTGATGCTTTGAACTTGCACCGTTGGAGTGACACCTGAAGCCATTTGGATTAGGTTGTGTAACAGGATACATTCTGTAAAAAGGCATTCAAATATTATGGCTGGACATTTTGCAAAAAAAGAAACAAAAAAAAAACATGTATACAGTCATTCACATGTTTATATAGCCTCATGGACACAAAGCTGTCCTCCACACAATGAATCCACTGGCATCAAGTTTGTCCACTGGGGTACATTAGTGCAGCTTACAGCCTGTTTTCTGTATTCTATATTTAGTCAGGGTCAGCTCAGTGATTGAGATGATTAAACAGATGAGTCCCCTTCACTGGAGACATGCTAGGGCTTGTTAAGGATCAACTGAAGGGCAGTCATCATTTCAAATGTTTGAAACCAGTGAATTAGTTTTACTGTATATTTTTTAGCCATTTTAGCAGAATGAAATCATCTACGATCCAAAATTTGTCTTCAGCACCCACACCACCTTAACAGACAATCACACAGGTTCTATTTTATGTGCTGAGCTGACTGTTGGATGGAAGTCTGTTAATAAACTGAACTTTTATGGAGCAATTCAATGAGATGCAAAGTTCTTGACAAGGGATAAAGGGGTAATAAAGAAAATGCCAATAGGATGAGCAGTAAAAACCACCCTGAAAGTAAGAATAAGGTTCAAGACGAATACAACAAGCAACTTTCACACAGCACCTTACTTCAGGCCTGGAAACTCCCCAGCATGTTTTATTGCATGCTGCTAATGAAGTCATGAATTGTCCTCATGACCTCTGGGTACAGTGACATGCATATATCCTCAGGTGAGCATCCCACGGCTACAAAACCCATCTCCAACCACGCAATCTCACTCAGCTGCCTCTGCCTTTCCGCCGCTCTAATGAGTTATTGACCCCCTGTGGATGTGTAAAATAGAGTAGGTCTTCTTGTTTCTTTATTGCATATGGCAGCTGGTGGGTTTGTGTTTGCGCTTTTGTGTCTGTGTGTGTACACATGCATGCACTCATGTGTGAAGGTATTTATATGTGTGGTCATGTGTGTGCACAATGGACTGCAAGGAGCTGGAGGCCGATGCTTTGGCTTGAGGGATGTATGACTAGCTTCATCCCCGTCAGTAATACCGGGATAATCTGTAATTTAACAACCGCTTGTTGCCAGAAAGCTACAAATACGCCATATGGGTGCGGGTGCTTCGCAGCATTTCTGACGCTACCTATGTTTTTTTTAAAGGCATATTAGGTTTACTAATTCTATTCTCTGCTGCCACTACTAGACCACCAAATATGTTGAAGCTTATGAAACTACTACCACTGCAGGCTTTCCCAGCAACAAAATGACTGTTTAAAAATGGTCCGACTCATTAAGTCATTCTGCCATTTATGTACATTGTATTCTGGGGATGGGGGAGGTGGTGGTGGTGGTGGTGAGGGTGCAATGAGATGGAGATAAGTGTTCCACCAACTAGCGCGTTTTTAATTGTTTTTCACCTGGCTCCTTTTCACTGTGCCTGTGGGGAAAGTAGCTCTTGTCATCTGGTGAAGAGGTGTAGAAAGGATTAGCGGAGAAAGGGCGGTATCTGTCACTGTGACTGCCTGTGCCTATAGCTAAAGTACATACACTGCAGCATGCGTCTGGCGCTTTGAGACGTCCTCAAGCGCAGTACATCACTGCAAGATCAGCCGTCAGTCCCCTAACTACTGCTGCACAGGGGCCACATCAGCTGGAAAATGCAAAGCACAGCCATGACACTAAACTGAACCATACTTTCCGTCACTTCTCTTTGTCAGTTCAACCTTGCGGAGCTTCCCTTGGCCTTGCAGCAGTGCAGAAAATTACTGATGTGTGTTTATCTCATGGTGTGTAAATAAAAACCCAAGACAGCATGGCACGAAACAGGCAAACTGTCATTGAAATTGTAATTCTTTCCAAGGACATTGTCTGCCTGTCTCATCTGTTAACCACAATCCCTATGGCAGAGGTGCTGAGTAGATGCGATGTGTACATCTGTACAAAAGGCTTTTAACAGGTTTGCACTGTGTGTGCAGCTGCAGCCCAAAAAATCGAAATGAAGGTGTGGGTTGAAACCTTTATTTTCTTGCTGCTCCTCTGCACAAGAGTTACCCTAGAAAAGATAGAGACTAGGCTTAAAGTTCAGCTCAGAATGAGATGGGACCTTAGGAAGCACAGCACTGGTGAGCAGAGATTTAATTTACATTTATGTTGGATCTAATCTACATTTGCATTGGAGTCAAATTTGTTTGCAAAAGGAGTCATTTCATTGGATCGTGTTGAGAATTTCTTCACCATTTCCTCTGACGAAGACTTAAATGTCACTAACTTTATCGAGATTACCACAGATGTGAATATTCATTCTTTTTTTAATTATTTTTATAGATCTGGGCTTTGATTAATAGACCATGAAGGCAATAAGTCCCACACACACACACACACACACACCCCTTAAATATCTCTCTCTAATCCCTGTACTGTTTTTTAAGCATTCAGCGCTTTTCCAGAGAAACTGCCACCCCAGGATAAGCTTTAATTCCTAGATCTCCTTCTCCATCATTGAGCCAAAGGGTCAGGAGGGGATGGGACTCAGTGGCAGGGTTATTTGTTTGGGCTGTGACAGCGTGGGCCCCTCCTTACGTCATTTGTCGGGACTTGGCATTAGCTGGCCTGACCGGTGACATTTGCTTTTCCACCATGTGGCCCCTGTACTTGGAGGCCAGATGGCAGATGATGCCTCCAAAGCAGACAACACATAAGACACACAAATAATCATCCGAGCATATCCCACACACACACACACACACACAAACACACACACACACACACATAAGTGCGTTTGCATAAAGGCACACACACATACACACACATGCACACACACACAGTGATCGCAATCAGAAGTTCCCCTTCACTCAGCAGGCAGGGGGGCAGAGCAGCAAATCGATTTGTCACCCAAAATAATTTATAAAGTCCTGATAGAATGCCAGAAAGTAAACTTGGGGAGAAGTGGATGTATTATGATTGGAGTCGGGTAGATCGATGTGTTCCTCTCTCTGTGAGGCTTAGCTTGTTTGTTCAGGGTGAAATATCATCAGAAGGCCCAGCACACAGGTCTTTCACCACCTCCCTTCATCTGAACTGCAAAATTTTTCTGTTCTTTTCATGTTCCCTCCTTTTTTTTTTTTTTTAGTTTTGTATTTGTGCCTCACTCCCATGTAAAGGAATCTCCTGTCATCTGTGGGCGGTGTATTCAGAGGAACGACCAGCGGGATTCGTCTTTATGATCAGACATCTTACAATGTCGTCTCGACGCTCAGGGAGCCACGATTTAAAAAGCAGACTGGAAACACTATGAAGTACAGTATATTTAAGTGTGGTCTAATAACCTCGTGATGAAGGGCAGATCAGTTTACTCACTGCAGCTTGAGGGATTCATAAATGACGGGGGGATTTCTCCGCATACATCATATCAGTAAATTATGATGAGCATCAGTACTTTAAAGCATCTTTTTCTAGCTGCTTTTATATAATTATTTCTGCTTTACTACAAAGTACACACAGCACAGAGTCACAGGAAATTATATGGACAAAGAGGCGCTGACAGAGAAGGCACATGGTGATTAAGCCATAAGAAAACCAAGTGAGCTGCTTCTCTTACAATATGTCATTATTTTCACACACACTTCCCACTGCTCCTGTTGTGTAACCCACGAGACTGCAGATGAGCGATTAGTGTTTGTGGGTAATAGAGCCCAAGAAATCTTGAATTTAACCAAATGAATGCACATGGCTCCACATAAATACTGTAGGGGGACGATGTTTCCGCCACGGACAGTAAAAGACACAGTTCAGCATTTTTCTAAAAAACCTTATTCCCTTTCTGTCAGAGGCTTGACTGATAGCATTGGTACCAATCTGCTCCTTTAATGTATTTCCCAAAATGCCAACAAATTCCTTCACATTAACAGAGGTTTAAGGACAACATCAGCGGCGATTTGTATCATACATATTAATGCAGAAAGCCTATAATCAGCATCTTTAGCCATGGATGCAGTGAGAGTGTAAAGACCAGTTGATGGGCTATGTGTCATAAACTCTATTGAAATTCAATTGAGCATACGATTGTCGCTCCTTTTAAAGAAAATCTTTACGTGAAACAGCTTGATACGGAGATAATGATGTATTTCAGTCTTGCGGAAAGAGCACTGCAGCAAATGAACGACTGAGCTGCAGAGAATTATGAGATAACCTGCCTATTAGAGATGAAGGGGAGGTGTCGAGGTCATCGGCTCCAGAGCAACTGTCATTGGCTGGCTGTTCAATTTAAGAGGGGTTGGGTCGTCCTTTGAGAATTTTGTAATTAATCAAAGTCCCCTTTTAAAACTCAACTATTTCACGTTCAATTCTATCAGCTCGTCTCCTACACGCAAGGCCGTTGTGTGATGTGAGCCCATATCTTAATTACTCTCAGATCATCGATACCACACTGCACGCACACACACACACACACACACACACACACACACACACACACACACACACACACACACACACACACACACACACACACACACACACACACACACACACACACACACACACATATGCACACACACACTTACTGTATCTCGTGAAGAGACAGAAAATCATTTTACAGCTGAGCAGATAAGTCCCCTTGCTCCTTTTAACAGCCTCCCTAGCCAAAGCACATCTGACAGGGCTGTAATGACAGATGGGCATCGAAGGACCTTGTTCCGATAATTCCGCAGCTACATACTAGTAATGAGCCCCCCACACCCTTGATGGATTTCAGATTGAACCCCAACAAAAAAATATTATAATTCCAAAAGCAGACATATACCATTAATATGTTATTCATGGCAATGGCTGCTGGAACTGTCCTGCTGCTGTACAGGTTTTTCAAGTTGAGTGAAGGATCATTATGGAACTTGTGTTTGGGCGTGGGTATGTGTATTAGTGAAGACGCGTCCTGCTTTGTTAATGACCTATGCCAAGGCCACCAATCACAAAGTCTAATTCCATGTCATGTTCGACTTAATGCAGCGTTTTATCCTGTGAGATTGTCTGCATCAGCACAGCAGAGCCACTCTGTGTGCTTCTCTCTGGGTGGAGTTCAGACCGGTCACGCGTCGCATCCGACATGTTTTTCTCTCCTACTTTTTTTTTTTTTTTTCCTTTTGTCCTGCCGCTTAAAATGATCTGCGGATTACCGTTAAAAGTGATCCATAAAAGTTTAAATGTGTGTTTAATGGGTAATTAAAGATTTGTGCACCCACAGGAGCACCTGCAAGGGCTGTAAAAGTGATTGCAAAGGAAATGTGTTTAAACTTGTGAATATGAAAATGGAAGAAGTTTTGACAGGGAGCATTACTGAAACCACTGCAGTCTTAGAATCTGACCCCTCCTTGCAGTACACTGATATAACCTGCAGCTGAGAATCAGATGGATTACTATGGAAAGGGGGCATGTGCACACTTCATTACGGCAGAGTCTCCCATGTTTTCTGATGCTAAAATAATTATACATTTTTCCTTCTATAAATAAACCTGCCACATAAAAGTAAAATGTTTTGATATGCAAAGCTGGAGGTTTCCATATCTCCAAAGGGAAAAAAAAAAAAAAAAAAAAAAAAAAAAGCCTAAAAAGGCCAGGGGGGGCAAAGCTGGGGCTTTGAGCATAGCTGCGGGGCTCTGCTGACAACAAAAGCATGCAGTTAAATTAAACAAGAGACTGAAATAAACACAAGGTGAACGACTCAAGCTTGAACTGCTGATATGAAATAGATTTCAACTTTTCCAATCTGCCTGAGCAGACAACATAAAAGCCTTTCCGTTTCCCTGCACCATGGTGTGGCCCCTGTCTAAATAAACCACATTTTACTACAATTTAAGATTCTCATTATGGTCGGGCTCACCGCCATGAGTATAAACATCATTAGAGCCACTATTACTGTAAAAAAAAAAAAAACGAAAAACAAATATTCACCTGCAGCGGTTTGGTTTTTTCCCACTGGCCGATGAATCAGCACACAGTTGTGCCTAATCACTTCCTTTCACTCTTTCAGCTTGTTACTAGCTAATCAGTTCATTTAAATGGCTCACATGTGTAATTACCACTGTCAAGCAGTCCCAGGCCTAACAGGTCAGCTTTGCTAAGAGGCCAGGCCCATTATGGAGACGCTAAGTTATGATCGCAGCTGTAGGCCAGCTTTAGTAATACAACCCCTGGGAACAAATGCCAGCCCTTCTCATCGGGAAAATAAAGTGTTTGTTTAACACAGAATGAAATATGTGTAATGTGTAGCTTCGATTAGCATAAATGACCATAACTCATTTATGGCTCATCAGCGGTTGCTGTTTTCCACTCAGGCCATTTCTGTGAAACTCAGCAGGCCCTAATGATGAAAATGGTGATTTCTCTCCCCAGTTTTTCTTCTTATTGTGATGGTGAAAGCTAATGATGGTCAAGATGAAGCAAACCGCATGCAATTGATCATTCTGAGGCTGGCTGAGCAACAGAAGGGTGGGGGTCCGTGCTTATCATGCTAAAAATGTTCTTATTTAGAATGTGTGGGAGAGAAATGACACAGAAGATTAGCTCTTAACAAAAAGCGCTCTCTGGACATTTTCAAGTTTATCTCACTTTCCCTTCAACTCCCGTTTCTTCCTTTTACTCCATCGTTCAGCACATCCCCATGAGGCCGGAGGGGAAAAAAAAAAAAAAAAGGAACCCTGAACTGCCAGAAGAGAGGAGGAAGAGGAAGTGAGAACAGGACGAACATAAATTCGCGAGGTGTTTCACCGTGATGTGTGTGTGTGTCTTCGCTACACGGGGATACACACACAGACATCTGGGGACGTCATGGTTCCTGCAGGCTATAAACCAATGTTAAAAAAGCAGTGCGGATCCTCAGCTGAATTAAACCAGTGTTATGGCTGTTTTATGGACTGTGGCCATCCAATCAGCACTCTAATTAAGCAAGAGCAGCATGGGAATGGTGGGAGCAAAGCACCTCATAGCCCTCAAGATTATTTTGCTGTTTACTAGAGCCCAAAGACTTTGCACCGTGCGACTGCTGCAGCCCCGTGTTGACATGACTGTTTTATTATGAGCAAATACAGTTTTTTTCCTGCGCCTTCCCTGCTTAAAAGAGTCTTGGCGAGGCAGACCCAGGAGGCTTTACATTCTATTTCATTTCCATTTGAAAAACAGTGCGGCGGAAGTGACAAATGCACGAGGCCCGTTGAGGAGCCTTCAGGGCGGTAATGTAAATAACAGAAATTAATCATCTTTTTCCGAAGAGGGACTTGCACTCACAACAAAGGTCATGAATCTGGCCCATGACTTCATATCTTATAAAGGAGTAATGATAGACTTCTGATCTGCCAAGAAGATTTTTTTTCTCTGGGCTTCCTGTGAGTGCTACCATTACAGCGTTTTTCTCGAGTGCTGTTTCTGTGCATTTCTGAATCTACCTTTGAATTTCTTTGGTTAATTTGTTTACAATTGCCAGGCAGTGCGTCTGCACACTTCTTCTCTCTGTGTGAGTGAGTGTTTGGTTGCAAATTCGCTGGATACCTTTTCTCCGTGGCTGAACCATCTACTTTTAGCTGACAGCAAAGAGTTGAGCAGAACCAATTTAATCTTGTTTTTCAGCCCTGGATGACATACTGGAGAATAAAGCAGCGAAGCTTGACCTAACTCTCCTGGTGTTAGCCGCCACTACGGGCTGCTGTACACTGAGGAAAAGATGGTAATTGCAATGAGTTGATTTGAACTTTATTGGCATCATGGGAAACTATGGCAACACAGTGTTGTATCAGTTTACACTGGGCGGATGCAACCCTCTCATCGCAGCTTTCAGGGAAACTAATTTGCAGCTCGGGAAAATACTACCTGACAGATCGATTCACCAGTTGTACCCACAATTAATGGACGATTCACTCATGGAAAAAAGAATCCTCTGGGTAGCTTCGACACAGGGAGAACAAATGTTGCTCTCCCACATCTCATAAATGTCACAATTAAAACCAACCACTAGCTCTGTGTACATTACAATGCCTCTCGGGGGACAACTTGACATTTGGACAATCATGTTGAATTTCTCATCACGAAAGAAGTTGGATTTTATGTACCCCGAAGAGCTTGCGCTTTGCAGTGTTATTGCTTATTTAGAGAGAAAGAGGTAATCATATTGGAAAGAATGCGTGGTTAAATGTTGCTCATAAATTCATAACAGCAAGAGAAATACTGAAATAGTCTTTCTTGGTGACGACGATCTATACATAGAGCTGGTCTCAGCTGAAGTGTTGCTGGTGAGGAGCACACACCAGCTGTCAGTGTGGGGAAGGGAAGAAAATAGCTTTCATCACTGTGGGAAGAGGACTGTCGGGCCACAAGGAGGCAGAGACTGAATCGGATGTACATTTTCAAACAAATTCACATGGGTAAACTGGAATTTGAGGGAGTGATATGTAATCAAACTGCTCATCCGCTCCGGAGAATCCACAGATGAGTAAAGCTACAAACAGCAAATCCTTTCAGCTCTTGGAATTCTTCAGAGTCCAAACCAGATTAAGTTTGCATTGAGCAGTCAATGAAAATTTAAAGAAAAAGGCAGAGCACCAGTGGGGAAGTGTGGGTAAACTTGTTTTTGCCTCCGTCTAGACTTCTTCCGTTTTGAAGCTGGGTAGCTTCATCATTACCCTGTTGCTTATGCTTTTTGTTGATGGATGAAATTATGGGATTTGACTAAGAGGATTAAAATGACAGCAGTTAATGAGACACAGCTGGGACTGGATCACGACAAACAAAACCGTAACACCCCCCCCCCAACCAATAAACACATGAGCAGACACCACAGTACACATGGGCATACACATCAGCACACGGGCACATATGTTCGCCTTCTCTGTTTCTGTGACACACACCTAGAGGCCGAGAGACAGCCACTCTGCCACTCACAGCCATATAATGCTCATTATCCCATTAAAATGAAGCAGATTAATTCATGTCTTTTCTGTTGGATTTGAAGTATTTAGTCCAACAGGACACAGTGGGAATAATGGTATAATTCTAAGATTTCTCTAACCCCTCTTTTATTAAATGCTGTTCATGGGGAGAGGGCCAATATATGCACAGGGAAATGTGGCTTCTGATGTTGAAAATGACTTTTAAGGTTAATCCACCTCGTATTAACACCTCAATTAATAGTATGTCTATTATTGTCGACAACTGCGACAGGATTAACAGCAGCGGCTGGTGTGCTTGCAACAAAGTAACGCTTTTCTCTTTTCTGATGTGGAAATAATCTGGTTTTGATTGTGTATTTTTTGCAATGTGGGACCAGTGAATCGTTGATTATTGATATTTTCTAATGAAGCGGAAATTATATGTTAGAAGGTTGTGTATTTAAAGATCCAGCAGAGCTGCATGAGCTTGTATTGGTCACTAGAGCGTCCAACACACAATTTTTTCAGCTCTTTTTTGAGAACTCTATTACGAAGCACATGAAATATATTATATGGCTTCACTTGACGTGATAACCGCTCTCTGGTAAGCAGCCACACATAGCTGGTTATAAACTTGATAACCCATCAGCATGTTCGGATAAAAGGGTGTTTGCATCATCTGACCAAATGCAAACATGGACAGACTTACTGGCAGCATGATGGTATAATTTAAAACCCAAGAGGAAACTACAACATCAGACAAATAGGAAGAAGGTAAACACACATTCATGGTTTAAACCAACAGAGCTCCAAATATAGGAAGGACAGCTGGAAAACAATTGTTTACTGTATGTACATAAATCTATAAACTCAAATTATCCATGCCATCGTAAGGGCACGACTAGGTCTGGTTATATTTTCATTCAATAAATAGATTGTTTACATCCAATCTCATGGCATGTGTTTTGCAGTTTTGTCATTCATTCATTCATTCATTCATTCATTCATTCATTCATTCATTCATTCATTCATTCATTCATTCAGCTGCAGTGTCACACAGACTCGGGAGTGAATAAAAATATTTTTTTTAAATATTAATATTGTGAGGTCCTTTCACATCTGATCACTTAAACTAGTCTTTTCCACAATTATACTGTGTTGTAGGATCAGTATACAAAAGTACAATCAAATGACTTTTAGAATGCTTGCAACCAAAAGGAAAAAGATTAGTCAGGAGTCAGTAGGATGAAATTCTACACTAGAGTACACATCTCTCAATCTGCTCCAGGATCAAAATGACATTTTCCAGAGAACTGACTGTGCGTTTATAAGCCTTGATCCCTTATCTCAAACATAACCTGCTCTAGAGCAGGTTAGGTGTACAGTGAAAACCCAGGATTAACCATGAAGCCACCTCAACAGACACAAATCCAGCTTTGTAGTATAGGCATCAGTCTTCACCAGCTCCCGTGCAAAATATCTATTTAGTTACTAAATGCTCCTCTTTACTCTCTAGCTTCAGGGTAACTTTGCCCCGTCAATTGTTTGGTGCTCTGTTAGGTAGCAACGGGAGGTAGGAAAGTTATGATTCTGAAACAACCAACTGATAGAGAAATGAATGCTGATGGGAACTACAATAACAAATCTGACACCCGTGATAAATCTATGTGGGCTTGTTATTATGCGCAGCTCCTTTCACATCACATGTAATTGTGCAGTATGACCCATTATTGTAGCTGTCAAATCACAATGAAATCATTGTTTGTCATGAATCAGCTAAAATCATCATTTATGTCAAAGCACTTGCTTATTTATATGGTCAAAAATGAAAGACCAGGCCTAATGTTGTTTAGAGGAAGAGCATCATCTCCTATTTTCTAAATGAACGTCTCCATCGGATCTTTGATGCAATAACATGGTCATTTAAAAAAAAAAAAAAGGATGCTTCATTTCATGAAATGATCACTGCAGTGATTTCTGTCACCAGATTTGTTCTCCAATTTGTCCGGCAAGGCAGATACTCTTGAGTAATGATAAATCCATTTGTATATATGGTGATGTGGAATGTCCAATGTGCATAAAATGTTATTGACATTCCCTGGACATCATGTCCTTGTGACCAGCCTGCAGCAAACCCGCATGCAGTAAAGACAACATGCTTAATTGAATTCATGGGCAACAAAATGGGCCAACATGACACTAATGTGGCCTGAACTTACACGATAATGTAATATGCATGTTAATAAAGAGGCATCTAGTTTAAAGATTCTAAATAATGTAAGCAACACATTATTAATCATGGATGGAACATGTCTGGAAGACAAAGTGCTTGCATTTCATTGCAATCTTGAGTGTGTCTGTGTGTGTGTGTGTGTGTGTGTGTGTGTGTGTGTGTGTGTGTGTGTGTGTGTGTGCGTGCGTGCGTGCGTGCGTGCGTGCGTGCGTGTGTGTGTGCGTGCCTGCGTGCGTCCGTGCTTGCGTGCGTGTGTGTGTGGTTTGTCCATCAGTGTGGGCGTTTTAATCTATATACTCCTTTTGACTAATGCACATGGCAGTGATGCATTATTTTACACTTCTTCATACAACTGGGTGCGTGTTTCAGTCTCACAAACAGCCCAGTGGTTGGTCGGTGCATTCAAAACAGAGACAGTGTCATCAGAAAACTTCAGTAAATCTACAGTAAAAAGAGAAAGCAAAAAAAAATATTAAAATACTGTGGCAGCAAAGATTACAGAGGGATATTGTCTAATAAACTGTAAAAAAAGAACATGTTTTACAAATAGTACAAATTAATTTAATTTCAGGCAACTGTCATTAATAGATGTTCATTAAACAGTGGAATAATATATCTCTATATTTTTTATACACTGTATATAGTGGTTCCACAGTGCACTGGCGTCGTGCTCGGAGTGTCCCCCGCCTCTCACACGCAAGCCATTTGGGTTAGGCTCCAGCAACCCCCCGTGACCCACCATAAGCGGAACAAGCAGGAGACAATGAATGAATAGATGAATACTGCATACACTGTATATGATGTATATACAATATTATACACAATAAAGTGAGTCTTGCTATTCAGACACAAAGGACAAAAAGCGGAGCGGAATTGGAAATCAGAGGGAGATCACTGCTGCAAGACTGTGGCTGTGAATTTCATTTAATAGTGTGAGGTGGGATGAGGAGAAATCTAACAAGATCAGTGGGACAATCCATCCATCTGCAGCTTTCCTATGGTCAAGCCGGCATGACGGACACATCGTCTCACAGTGTAATGCTGTCTGCACGTATTAAGGTTCAGCAATTAAGAGCAGCAGTCGTTTAAGCAGTAAAAATTCAATATGCTCAGATATTCGGAAACATATTGCTTTTTGAAAGCTTTGAGAGCCACAGCACTATTTGCTTTGGCTGGATGCTGTGATGAAAAAGTGAATTCTGTGACTGTGCTCTAAATTCCATTATGCTAATATTAACATGTGGCCTATCTGTGAGGAGCATCAAATGGAGTCTGTGTCTGTTGAACCGATTATTTGCAACAGGATGGAACACAGATTTGGCCACCTGTGCACGTCTTCTAATATAGCATGAATTTCACAAAAAGCACTACGGCCATGACCGGGGAAATATATTGAAATAGGAATTGACATTCTCACTGGAATGTGAAAAGCAGTGCAGGTGGTACCCAATGACCCATAGGCCTATATCATCACTGGGTTAAAAGCTGATTGAGACCAATGACTTTGACTCTTACAGTAGGAGGGAACAAAAAGTTACGCATCCATTTCAAATCAGCCTGAGTTTCAGCTCTCGCACAGGATATGCTTCAATGATCTGAGAAATTACAGGATAGCAACCCTTCCAATTCCACCATCACTGGACCAGACTGGTACATGCTTTAGAAACAATTACCCCAAGGGGACCAGCGTAACCTTGTTTATAGCTCATTGAGCATCCACAGTTCCAATATAGCCCAGGTAATTATAACATTGTTATCTCCTCCTAAATCTTTACCAAAGGTGTTACCACAAAAAACCTACCTTTGGCTCAGCTGTTTGCCTGTTGGACGTCGATCAGAGAAACCATCAGAATGTCTATGCGTTTTTTTGGATGGGTTTATGTTCATTCTTCAGGTGTCGGTGACCCAGTGCAGCCCGCTCACCCAAAACACATCAGTCACAGTAACACACATCTGTCGCAGTGCCCCAACCCACTCCATCACAGCCATGGCTGGTCTCTCTCCTTGAATGTCCCGCCCCACAAGGAGAGGACAAACAAATCTTCTGATTTGCCTCTAATCTGCAGTCTACCCTCAGCATGGTCCACCGTCGACCCAACACATCAAGGACAAGCAAGCCACAGGGGGGTTATCCATTAGCACAGCGTCCTGCATCTACCATGGTGTGATAGGGACATGGCAGAAGGATACGCTCCAATTAGAGAAGGAGGCATGGGGGTTTTGCCCCTGATACGTCCCCGCTGCTCTCTTAAAGAAGTGTGAGAACACCTTTCTCATGAAAACTAAAAGGTTTGCTTCCTATCATTCCTCCTGCCTCAGGCGTTTGCTGTTCATTCACCTTATGAAGTCAAACCATTTCACAACATGCTGTTTCGTTTTGTGTTTGATGCTGCCTGGGTGTTCGTGCCCAAAAGTGTGAATGCCGAGTCAACCTTAAGCCTGTGTGTATGCGTCTATGGAGGAAAATGTGTGTGTACTTGCAGTGGTCTTTTGGAATGCATCTCCTGTCGGAGGTGTCCACCCACAAGAATCCGTCCCTGCATCTTGTCTGTACTTGGCTGCGACAGGCTGGACTTGTTTCATGTGTACGGAATTTGCAAGATGCAAGATAATTAATGATGCACAGTGATAACTCTCACCATCCATTTGCATTATATTTACTCTCCTGTGTCAAAGGATACAGTTTGCAACCATAGTCTTTCTGATTTGCAATGTGTACATGACAGGTAAGAGACAAGGAGGAGAGCATAGCAACAACACTCTGGTATTAATATTTCATCTTTGTTCTATATGAATAAATCACAACACGGTCCTGATTCAAGTGTAGGACAGCATACTGTACCTTTCCTTGGTCCCATGTGGATCTATTCATTTTAAAACGGAGAGCTGGGCTCTCAGATATGAATGAGATTTTCCACCCTCAATAGCTCCACCTAAATTTTATCAATGATCTGAAAATGCAAATGGACATAAACTAATAAAAATGTACTATATTTGATTGACTAAACTGCGTGTCAATTGCGTGTGAGGCAATTACATGCCAGGGCCCCAGGGGTCAGATGGAAACCAAATAGATGAATTTCTCCAACAGTCCCTCTCTGTATTCTCTCTACTTATCCATTCTTTAATCCAGTTGGTGGGTCATTTGTTTTTGTGCATTTGTTTTTCTAATTGTCTGTTCAATCATCCATGGATTCTATTTTTTTTAATTTATTGTATCTGCATGAAGAGACAGCAGTCATTTGACCCAATCTATAAGAATTTCCATTTGCAATAAGAAGACTGGTCAATGGTAACACTGGTCAAAGGTGAAAGCAGCCTAGGGACGGTACTTTTGGTGACAGAGGAAGTGAGACGAGGAATAAACCACTGGATCCTCAGAGGCTTAGATTGATTGGAATTTAGAGAGAGAGGGGAGAGAAAAAAATAAATTGGAGGAACGGAAAGAGGAAAGGGGGGAGGGTGAGGCAGGATCAGAGGCGATGGAGAGAGAAAAAGAGAGAGAGAGAGAGAGAGATAAAGAGAGAGAGAGAGCAGGAGTATGATAGAGCAAACCAGAGAATGATATTTTTTCTCCAAGAGCACCAACTTCAAAAGCTTTGGGGGGGATGCCTCCACACAATTTCACTCTTAGCATAATCCAGATTTCTGAGCGAGGGAGTGAGAGACAGAGACAGAGAGAAAGAGAGAGGGAGAGAGAGAGAGGGAAAGAAAGGGAGTAATGATGGGCATGACAGAGATGCAAAAGAGACAGGAGCATCCCACTTCCCCCCATTGATCCCCCCTTAGTACAGTATTAATAAGTCATCACCCATTTCCTCGTCCAACATTTATGATTGCTTTACAGGCTAAGCTATACACCACATTAGCATGTTCTGAATGAATTAAAGCTGGGATGGACTCTGATGGGGTGTGCATTTTTTTTAAATTGTCCCATATGTACTTGCTTGTTTGTTTCTGTGTTTTGGTCTGTACGCCTGTCTGTCTCCTATTCTTCCATCAGGATTCTTTTAATCCCATTCTCTTCCCCTAATCCATCTTTCTCCGTCTCTTCCTCCCACATTCTCATCTCTCTCTCTCTCTCTCTCCTCACCCCCCCACCCCCATCTCTCTCTGCTTGCCTGACTGCATAGGGAGGAGCTGTATCTTGCACGCAGTAGTGATTCACTTGGCAGCGTCTCCACATAAACATGCAGCCGTGGACAGATGCCTGAGTCCCAGTTCAGAGAAGCAAGATGACAGACTTAGACGGTGGGCCATGCTCTGGTACCAACATCATCAACAGCGTCCAGCGGCAACCGCTCGGCCAGATGGTCCAGAGCCGAGCCCAAGCCACTGTTCATGAAATGCACCCACTTGACTTCCCTCGCCATGAGCCCCACCATCGTGTCACAGCGGAACCAGAGAAAATTAGCACCTAATTATAGATTCTTCTCTGTGAAGAATGGTAGTGGTGCTGCTGGTGTGTCAGTGTGTGGAGGCTGAGTGGTTGACTCACTGTGGGCCTGTAGACCTCACATAGGATGCACACATAGGCCAACAAGGAGGGGAAAGTGCATATGCATGGGAACACACGCAAGAAAAACAATGAACCAGCTCTGTCTCCTTGATTCGTGCCACAACAGTGTCTGCCCCTTCTTCCCTTCTTCTTCACAGCGTAGACTGCTTGTGTTCCATCTTTGATCCAACGGGATTAATTACACACACAATGGAAGCTGTTGCCTCTGGTCTCTTCGCTCTGCAGGCTCCCTTGTGTAAAAGATAGTGTAGTTAATCTTCACCGAGAACAATGGTGGTTTGCGTTTGGTGTGTTTTGTTGAGATAGGAGAGTTTGACTATGCTGCCATCTTGTGATTGCATATGGGTAAGTTTGATGCCAACGGGAGTATATTCTCTTCAATCTTAGTGATGATAAATTGATGTCAAAGGTACATGAAGGGTCTCCAAATTTGAAGCCAGATAAAAGTAATCCAATCCAACTGTCTATTTCCATGCTGGCCTTAAAGCACGAGATGAGATACTACCAATTGATCAAGGGAAAGTATGCTGGCAGCTACGCAGACAGAAGTATCAGCAGTGATCTGAAAATAGCTCTGATGGAACCATAAAAATCTAAAAAGTAAGAGATGTCTCATGCTGAATTAGCAGATGGCCCACCAGTGGTGCAGGAAACCCAATAAGTACAATCACTTTTGTCTGGAAAGTTAGCCATTAAATCTTTATTAGGTCTGCAAAGACTTACCAAAAATAGGTTAATATAACAAAAAGTCAATTTCTCATTCTTAAACCATACAAAACCACGTTGCTTCACAATAATATATTGCTGATTGCTCCAACATCTCTTATCATTCATGTAATATTCCATTCGTTCACAAAACAAGAAAGGAGTTTTTATGGTTTAAACAAAGCATTTGACCGAGATAACGCAAGGACCAAGCTGTTACCTTCACTACACTCTGAATACAGATGCATAATTGTGACTGTACTTTCTGGAGTTAATAGAAAACTTTGGCACAATAGATAATCTATCATCAAGATAACTGTGAGTAGAAGACCTTGCAGTGCACGATGAGAACATTATTACCCACTGACGGTTGAAGAGGAGTGGCAAAAAAAGGGAGTTTGGCTGATGTGTGCACATGTTGCAGAATTCTGTGGCGAGATGAGGGGATGGGGGCATTGGTGCAGTTTGTTTTATTACGCTGCCACTTTGTAAGGGCTACCGGGGATGTTTTCGTCTCCCCATTTGACAATGACTGTGTAGCTGCCCTGTTCTTTGATGGTGTATGTGACGTTATAGAGCTTGTTGCCCATGTGCTTGACATACACATCTTCACAGGGAGCATGGGGTCCATGAACGCCCACCATCAGCATGTTGGTACCTGGATAGAGCAGTAAGAGAGGACTTTAGGTTTATGCGTGCACGTGTGCAGTTATGTTGAGTTAAAGTTATTTTATATTACGTTTTTCATCAGTGGATTCTAATCAATGAATTTATTTTTTCCAATTTTTGTAGCTGATAATTATAGTGTCCTTCAGCCCTTTGTTTTGATTTTAAGGCCTTCACTAATTTGTTTAATATCACTCATGACCTTCCTTTTTTTCAGTGTTGGCAGGTTGCTGTGCTCACTAAAGACAAAGGCTATAATATAATGCGTAGTCCCTGGCCTAATTCCATAACATGAGTTCATAAATAAAAAATAATATAATGGGACATTTAACCACTAATGAGGCAGATATTTACGTCAGGAGTCAATGGAGACCAGAGAAAACTGATAGGAGTACATTGTTTCCTGTCTGCTAAATGTGTAGGCTATTGTTCAGTAACACCGTGACAATATGTGAGACTGTAAACAGCTTGTTCCTTTTGTCTGAAAGTGGACAAAAATCAATATCTCTTCACTCTATTGTGTCTCTAGCAAAAATGTGCATTTTATTTATGCTGTGATATATGAATATTAGGTCTGCCTGTCTCTCTCATCTCAGTGTTTGTGATCAGCTCACCTGCTTTGCTGCAGTCGACTGTAAAATTGTTTTTCTGTCCGACCAAAGCTTTGGACAGGCCAGCTCCGCGACAAACCACCTTACTGGCATCAGATGTCAGTTTTGCAGAGGAGGTGGAGGAGGAGCTGTAGGCGCTGCCCACTTTGGAGGACTTGGTAACTGTTTCGACCAGGACGGAGGAGGTCTCATGGAGGCTGTGTCCCCCTGACAGCCGGGTGCCTGGAGTAGAGGGAGACACACAGAGAGAGATTATCTAATGTTATAAGTCAAATCCTTACACTACTGAAAATGGGAGAGCGTTTTCAAATGAGCAGCATGATGTAGCATTATCTTCACTTCCACACTTTTCCTAGAGGAATACAGTCTCCATATCTGACATAGATGGATAGTACAAGCGAACCTGTGATTTTAGCCTTGAATGGGCTGCCCACTATGTGCTGTGGTCCTCCATATTTAATGGCAATAAGATAGTTGCCAGGCGCCATGGGTGTGTAGGTGATCTTGTAGCCCTCAGGACACTCCCGACAGTCCATCTTGACCTTGGATGGGCCGTCAATGTTGACAGACAGAGTAGCGGAGCCTGCGTTACAGGTGTTGACCACAAACTCTGAGGGCATACCTGGAAAAATGATGAAAAGATGAAAGGATGAAAAGGCAGCTCAAAAGCAAAAATTAAAGGAAACTTTATTGTATATATTGGCAGCAGAATCTTGGTCTTGATATTTACCGGTGGTTCCTCCCTGCAGTCCAGCACCATGTGCTGTCACCATGCCCGGGTCTCCGATCAGCCCAGGGTCTCCCACTCGCACATTAAAGGGGCTTCCAGGAATGTGGCATCCGTTGAACTTGACATCTATGGAGTGGACTCCGTTCTCACGTGGAATGAAGCGGATTGTATTTTTGTCTGAACACAAAAGGAGATGATACGTTTTAAATTATGGTGATGTTTGGATATAAAAGCTGAATTCTCTCTCATCTGAAGTCTCCTTGGTATTATCAGGTAAAGATTTTTGTGTATTTTTACATACCGCTGTCAAGCTCGGTGACATAGCATTCCTCAGAAGAGCCAGAGGGGGTGTGAACTTTGGCGTCAACCACACCTCGAGCCCCGTTCCGCTGCACCATGAAGGATGCCTCTTGGTTAACCTTCAGGTCCTTCTCCTGGTCAAGACAAGGGAGAAACTATTCAAATAGAGGCTCAGTCTAATAAGTGAACTGCTTTGGGCCCAAGTGGCCACCAAGGGCCTTCAAGAGCGGTTGAAATAACCTACATCAGCAGAATAGATTATTATACCAGTTTATAAGATGAAAAATATATTTAATCAAAGGAATTCATAAAATTTCCTTCATTTTTGTGAACCTATTACAGATCTACCTGGTACTATTATTCAGCTTTATTTTTATTCCTGAACCAGTATTGTTGTCTCATTAGAGGCTCTTCTGATTTATTTAATTAATTTAGAATTGTTATTTCACAGTTGCATTTTATTCCTCACACGAAAAGACGGTTTGCTTGAAGTTAATTGCTTTTACTTCTAGTTAATGGCTGTTCTGCAGCTTTTAATCTTGCAAATGTTTTAACCAAGGCAATTTAAAAAAAAACAATTAGAGCAGTTAATATGTTTACAGTAAAATGCATTGTCTACTGGTTTACTGCATTACTTTCCAGTTCACCATGTTTAATATGCCACATGCTGTATAAAGTGTGAATAAAGAGAGCTCTATAAATTGAATTATTACAGCACAAATTAACAATGGACCACTCTACTGCTGCCAACTCTGCAACTCTGTAAGTCTTTGCAGCATGAAATGGCTTGGACCAGCTCAGTTAAAACCTACTGTATGTGTGTGTGTGTGTGTGTGTGTGTGTGTGTGTGTGTGTGTGTGTGTGTGTGTGTGTGTGTGTGTGTGTGTGTGTGTGTGTGTGTGTGTGTGTGTGTGTGTGTGTGTGTGTGTGTGTGTGTGTGTGTGTGTGTGTGCCGCCAGGGACACAAAGTGCATGTGACTCATGCCTAAACAAGAATAGAATAGACTGAGCGGTCGAATGTGAGCAGCAGAAAAGGTCAGAGTTTGGAGCGAGGCGTTTAGAGCTTTTGCCCCACAGGCAGATGAGCAGTCCTACCAGACATTAGAGATACCCTAACTCGTTAAGCGTTTGCGCGGTGTTACCCTTTTTCTGGCTGCTGGTGGTAAGAAACTACTATGAAGTGGCATTTTGGAAAAATAAAAATACATATGTTTAGCACCGTTGACAGTTTGGTAACTTTGAAGGTAAAAAAAAAATGTTTTCAAAGAGAAGAGACAACATTGTGAGCTGTCACAGGTAACTTCAATACAGACTTCATCCTCTACTCGTTCTGTTCTTACTTTCTTCCTCTAAGACAGAAACACAATCGCATTGACGAGCTGAACGCCCACACACGGAACAGCTTGCGTTAGCTCACAGTAGTAAGGGACAGTTAATCCAGCCTTTCATCAGTGTCCAGCATCACAGTATTATAGTCGCTGATAATATTCCAACACTGGCATTCAATTACACTTAAAGGGCAAAGTGCTATTAAACAAGAACATCTACAACCACTCATGCATTATGTTCAGACTAACCTCTAATGCTATCAGCCCCGATATTTAGTGACTGTGTCTCCATCTGCGGCTGTTTTTTGTGTAATAATGTGACATGACATTTCATTTGTGTGTCTGTGTGTGTTTGTGTGATCATACCTGAAGGCTTGTGACAGTGAGCCTGCGGGCCTCATCTGACAGTGTAGCAATTGGAACAATGAATGGGCTGTCAGGGATGTGCTCATTGTTGAACTTGATTGACACCTCATAGTCACCTGGGGGGGGGGGCACACGGGTTATTTGCTTTCAATATAAAATCAACTGGATGAGGTACGGATGAATTACTGTCAAGTTCAACAGTTTGGAAAGAATCAAGTGAGGAAAATCTACAACTTGTGACCCCGCCCCCACACAAAAAAAAAAAGTTTCTACCTGGGTTCTTTTACTATGTAGGAAACTCCACAGGAACCATCCTTCCTGTCCTCAAAGGGAGATTCAGCCTTGCTGGGGCCCTCGACGGCGATGGACAGACCCACCAGCCACCCGCCTCTCTGGTCCAGATGCCTAATTCAGCTAGAGAAGGTGAAGAAAAACTCCATTAGAAGGTCTGTTTTTAGACAGTAAATGCACTTCATCCTCCAAACAGCATGTGCATGTCAGCGGGGTAAACTTACTAGGTGCTCCAGCCACGCCTCTCTCTAGACCAGGGCCTCCAGCATGGACTTTGTGTGCTCCCCCTTCACCCATGGGCCCCACAGTAAACTGGAAAGGGCTCCCGGGGACATGCTGTCCTCGGTACTTGACATTGACAGTGTGGGGTCCAGTTTCCTGGGGGATGAAGCGCACACTGTAGGTGCTGCTTCCTCCATCTACTATGTCAGCATCCACCGTCTTCCCACTGGGGCTGGTCACCTGAGCCGTCATAGCCTGAGATCCGCTCTCAACTGGATGAGGCAGAGAAGAATATAAGATGTTTTTAGTCAAAACTAGATCAGATATGGTCTGTTTTTTTTTTTAAAAAAAAGATGACTTAAAGCAATTGTATTCAAACATCTTCATCTTCAAAAAATTAGGGTCTCACCCTCGGGTCTGGCAGTGATTCCAGCGAAGGTGCTGAGGCTCTCTCTGCCCAGAAAGTCCCCAAAAACATCTCTGAAGGGGCTTCCTCCTCCACCCACCTGGGTGCTCTCCTCCACTCGTACTTCCCTCTTGGTCTCTCCCGCCTCGGTTTTGCTGATCTCTGTGCGCTCAGTGCGGGTTGTAGGTGTGGCTGCTGCGGGTCAGCGTCCTGGTTAGCCGCTCCTGAGCTGAAACCATCTGGAAACCAGTTTTCCTTGGGGAAGAAGAAAAGCAGTATGAATACAAATGTAAGTGCAAAGCAGGTTCATTCATTTTAATGCGGTTGACAGCTGCCCTTTTTAAACCAAACCTTGCTGTCCCCTGCACTTACCAGGGATCTTGAGGTTAAGGCCACATGTGCTGCCCACTGAAGCAATAGAAGACGCCTGTCTTTTCGTAGTAATGCTCTCTTTGATTCTTCCTTCTCCAGTCACTTTCACAGTGAAGGGACTTCCTAGAAGACACAAATACATAAGGAAGTAAATATATCCTGCACAGACTGACAGATGTTTTTGTAAATTTGATGTGTGAAAGACACACACCTGGGATGTGCTTTTCGGCAAACTTGATGTTAACGGTGTAACTTCCAGGTTCTGTTGGACAGTAGGTCACTCTGCACGTCCCGTCCTCCATATCTTCACAGTTGATGTCGACTTTACTCGGACCTTCGATCGACAACGCTAGACCCCCATAACCTAAATAAAGATGAGAAGAAAAAAAGGCTAAATATTTGTTTCCACTCTGTTTTCTCTGATTGTGCATATCATTTCTAACGGCTCACCAGCGTTCCTCGTGTCCACAAAGAATTCCGCCATTTCAAAAGTGTGTGCTTCTACCAGACCTTTACCGAAAGCTTTCACTCTACTGGCCTCACCAATCTCTGACTGGCCAACCATGATTTTAAAAGGACTGTTGGCTACATGCACGCCATTCTTCCTCACACTAACTTCATGTTCGCCGACCTCCTTAGGGGTGAAAGAGATACCTGTGAATATAAAGAAAAGATAAAGAGGGGGAAAAAATAGAAAAATGTAATCGAAATGCATTTGCTGTATTGAGCATTGTCTTATCTATGTTCTGTTCTTCCTGTTATTGGCGTATCGGGAGGGAGGATATCTCACCCAGGTGTCTGTTGGGCAGCCTCTTCAGCAGACAGGGCTCCTCATTGCCTGATGGAGCTCTGATACTCGCACTCAAGAGCTCAGATCAGTCCTCTGCGATCTTCAGGGACAACGTCGCCGCTGTGCCGACATTCAGCAGGGATGTCCTTGTTATGAGGTCATCCCCTTCACATGAAAAAGTTGGGGTTAGACGGGGGGTTTTTTTTTGCCCTTTAAATGTCTTTATACTACACACATTTCAAGAGTATAACAAAGTCAGAGTGTGGAACAGCAGATTCATTTCCTCACCAGTGATTTTAGCAGTGTAGGGACTGCCAAGGAAGGATGTGCTTGTTATCAAATTTGACAATGATGTTATAGTCTCCAGGGGCGGTGGCGTAGGACACAGGACAGGTGCCATCTTTGTTGTCCTTGCAGGTGATTCAGCTTAGATGGACCTTCTAACTGCCAGTGACAGGCCACCTGACAGGGAGGGACAAATATTAAAGATTCCCACTTTTATATGGTGTGGACTCCACACATAACTCCCAAAATATGGTGACAATCATTACTAAAAGTTCAGAATGATACCTTCTCCTGCATTCTTGGTGACCACGGCGTGAAAGTAGCTGCCTTGTTGACCATGCCGTAACTCAGACCTTGGGCCGTACGCAGTCACTACTCTCGCTGTTCACAGCATCCACAAAGAACTGCAGAGGGCTTCCTGTGTAGATGTAGTCAACGGCAGCAACGACAGTAGATATTACACACGAAATGTCTCAGTGTTTTGGGTTAAAAAAAAAAAAAGGCAGAGCTATATCCATAAACGTCTGTCGAGACATGTTTTCTGACCTGAATATGGTTTCCCTCGTACTTGATGTCCATCTCATGCAGGCCTCTCTCTGTGGGCTGGTACTTGATTGTGATGGTGCCGTCCTTATTGTCGGTGATATGTGGACGGGCGGTCTTGCCTGAGGGCATCCTCACCTCACCTGAGAAATGATAGCAGTTAAATGTCAGCGGGCTATTAAAGATGCTTTGGTGCGAGTGTGTTTGTGTGCTTTGTACAAGTTTTATTTTGTTTTTATCCCACCTGTGATTTCTCCTTGCTGTGGTGTGAAGGGAACGAGGAAGTTCACAGGACGAAAGAGAGGATCCACAGTATCGCGGGGAAGAACTGGCTCATTTGACGCCTGTCAACAGACAGAAAAATATAGTTCCACATGACTAAATGACAGAACAAGAGTGCATAAAGCGGCAGTTTAAACATTCTGTAACTTACCACCACATGGAAAGGGCTTTTAGGGATGTTCTGTCCTCCAAAGCGGATAGTAATGACATATTTTCCAGGTTCTGGGGCCGTGTAGTAAATGTCAAATGTCCCATCGTGATTCTCCACCACATCCATGTCAAGCTCCATCCCTTGAGGGGTTTGTACCTTGCAGGTCACCTTGCCCTTCCCAGCAGACTTAGCATCCACTGTAATAACTGTATCCTCTGAGGTCTGCAGTTTTTGAAGGCTTGCTGTTAAGGACAGACAAGAAAAAAGAGATAAAGTGCCACAGAAAAGCATGTCATATAGTAGTTTCTAATATTGTAGTGCAGAAATTAATGCAGAGCCTTGGTTACTCACACACGCCATGTCCTCCAATTGCAACTGTAAAATAAAAATACAAGTTTTTCATATTAATATACATAATAATCCATGAATGAGAACCTTCACACACATAAAATAGTAAAAACAAAATAACATTCATTTTATTCATTCTGATATCTTCTTTTTTTTACCTGTGAGGAGACATTTGCTGGCGTCTCCTGTGGGCAGGGACTGGATGCGGTATGGGGAGTAAGGAATCTCATCTCCTCCATATTTAATGGTGATGGTGTAGGGTCCTGTGGAGTCAGGCACATAGGAGACGGTGTAGGTACCATCTCTGTTGTCCTGAATGGTTGCATTCTTGGGCTTGCCCTCTGGGTCCTGCCAACAAAAAAGTATTTAGTTGTTTCAGAAAATACTCATAGTGAGAAATCATTGTGTAAAAAAACGTGGGTGAACCCACCAGAATCTGCACAGTGAGCAGTCCCTCTCCGGCATCACGAGCATCAATGGTGAACTCAACAGGCAGGCTTGCTGACACTCCTTTTGTGTCTAAACCAGGGCCACTTGCGCGAACCTTACTGGCGTCATGCCCAGGCTTAGACATTACCTTGAATGGGCTGTGAACGAAGCAGAGCATGTCGTTACTAAACTCAGACAGAAGACAGATATGGGAATAGAAAATGTACTATGCTATGATTTTCCGTGTTAAATCCATCTAGACAGGACGTAAGTTTCATCAGGACATATTTGCATATACTGCCTAATAGTCTTTTAAATTCACACTCCACCTATGTGGGACCTCCTGATCAGCATATTTGACAGCTACAGTGTAAGGGCCATCCTGAGCTGGGGTGTAGTGAACTGTGTGGGTGCCATCTCCGTTGTTCTTCACACCGACTGGCTCTGCAGTACCTGGGAATGAGTCAAAAAAGAAATGATTTGTCACCAACTTGCTGTTATCCGTCAGCTTAGAGTAGGCAGGTTTTGATGGGATGTAATAGTTGAACAGCATGTCCTCACCTGATGGGCCATAGAGTTTGACATCCAAGGGGGCCTGTCCGGCCTTTGTACAGTCCACTGTGAAAGTCTGTGGAATATGGGCTCTCACTCCACTGCCCAAACCCGGACCTGAGCACTTGACCTTGCTGGGGTCCACAGGGTCCCTCACTGGTACACGGAACGGACTGCCCGGGATCGGGAGTCCTCCGTAGTTAATGTTGACATCGTAGTCTCCAGGAGTGTAGGGGATGTACTCCACACTGCAGCTGCCATCTTTATTGTCCTTGCAGGATATTTTTGCCTCTGAAGCTCCTTCAATGGTCAGACCCAGGCCTCCTGTACCAGCACCCCTGAAATACAAGCAGACGTAACTATCACATGCACTTGAGCCGGTCTCATGCATATTTCTCCCTTTAAGTGTGGTGTAATGGTACCTGGTCTCCACAGTGAAGCAGTTGGGCTTGTTGGTTATTCCCCCCTCCAGACCTGGTCCATAAGCACGGACACGAGTTGGATCACATCCCTCCACCACAGAAACCCTGAAGGGACTCTTGGGCACGGGCGCGTCGTCATACAGTACCTCGATCAGATGTACCCCTGCACATGAAGAGAGACGGTCATTTATGTGGTCGTAGCGCAATAGAGTTTTTAAAGCAGGCAAACATTTTCTATAATTGCTGCTTGCTTTTAATTATGGGCCAGACAAATTCCCTCTAAGGGAGGTAAACATCTGTCTATTTATAAAAGATGATATCTGGAGCACCGGGGTTCCAGTGAACGTACAAGGTATTACTACTGTTCCCTATTCATTATTTTGCTACAGCGTTTTTATGGCAGAGCATTCTCAGTAGGTCTATATACCAGATTCCTTCCCCACCCTGCTATGATATTAGAGCATGTCTGGTGGTGGTGAAGTGCTCTGTGATCTCTTTGCTTTGTGTTATAGGTCTCTATTAATATCCCCTGTCATTCCCCTGCTGTATAGCTGTGTGCAGGCAGCCTTCAGCACACATACCTGCCTGGTTAAGAGCTTCTGTTCCAGAGCACACTATTTATAAAACACAGCCTGTCTGCCTCCCTGCTCTCTGCCCCTCACATCATTGCTCCACTGCATCATTCTGTATTTATACCCCACTTTCCCTCATTCTTTATTTCCCCACTCTCCTCCTTTATTCCCAAATGGCGTCCAAAACAAGCACCTGTTAATGATTTCCTCTTCTCACTCTTTCAGACATCCCGAGTACATAAAATCCTCTATCTGCTGCAGGTTGTGTTTGTTAATGAAAACCGTTTGATTCTGATCTTACTTGTAAGAATTTTTTCTGAAGCTGCTTGAATTTATGTGGTGTTATTTTTAGAGACGTAACACTATTAAATTAGCAGTTTTCTCCTACCGTCCTCAAACGCTGTGTACTCCACCCTGTAGGTGCCGTCTCCCTTGTCGGTGATGAAGGAGTCTGTGTTGCTGCCAGAGGGGTTTATAATGCAAACCTTTATGTGATTTCCTCCAACCTTGTTGATGGCACGAGCATCAACAATGAAGTGGGTTGTGACTTCTCTCAGAACCCCTGGAAACAGAGGATGTTTTACCAAAGATTAGCAACTCCAACTAGTCTCAATCAAGGCTTATCTAACACATTTATAAACTTTTATTACTCAATCTAGTCTAGTTGAGCTCAATCAATTAACTGTCCAACTATTTAGCATCATATTTTTTGGTTTGTTTAACACTGTCATGACATGCTACCACATTTTAAGACCAGGGTCTTGTGTCATTACCTCTGGGCTCCACTCCTGGTCCGTAGACGTGCACCCCACTGGTGTCCACAGATGGCTCAACTTGCAGGACCTTAGGAAACTGTGGAATCATATGGCCACCATACTTGATGGTGATGGTGTGTGTGCCATGGAAAGGTGGGATGTATGTAACAGAGAAGACGCCCTCTGCAGTTTTCTGGATGTGCACCTCGGCTTTGGACCCATTCTCTG
Organism: Antennarius maculatus; assembly: GCA_013358685.1. Taxonomy (NCBI): domain Eukaryota; kingdom Metazoa; phylum Chordata; class Actinopteri; order Lophiiformes; family Antennariidae; genus Antennarius; species Antennarius maculatus. Next base: position 6,953,542 of record CM023611.1, on the reverse strand, counting down.
ACACAATCTCAATGGTGAGCTCTCCGTCACCTGCACGGGTGCAGTCCACAGTGAAGGTTGCTGGTTCGCCTGCCTTGGCCCGCTCCAGACCCGGTCCACTAGCTGTCACCTTGCTGGGGTCTAAAGCTGCACGCACTGCAGCCTTGAATGGAGAGCCGGGAATGTGCTGATCGGCAAACAGGATGTTGATGGCGTACTCCCCGGGCTCGGTGGGCAGGTAATTCACCGAGCAAGTACCATCACCATTGTCTTGGCACTCGATCTTCGCTTCGCAGGGGCCCTCCACAGTAAGGCCGAGCCCACCTGCACCAGCTCCCTTTGTGTCAATGGTGAATGGAGCTGGTTTACCCACAATGCCTCCTTTTAGGCCTGGGCCAAAGGCTCGCACCTTCGAAGGATCAGCGGGCATCACTGCTTCAACGCCAAAGGGGCTTCCCATCACCGGGTTGCCATCGTAGCTAACTTCAACCTTGTAATGCCCCTCCTCTGGGGGAATATACTTTACATTGTGAGTGCCTTTTGCTTTGTCTGATTCCAGCTTGCAAGGGATTGGTCGACCAGAGGGTGATGTCATTTTCACCCCTACATTACCCTGCCCACCAGCACCCTTTGTGTTAACGGTGAACTCCTGATCCTTTCCGACTTCCACTTCTGCAAGATGGATAAACATGAAGTATTAAATACATTGCATCTAGTTGTTTAAAAATGCTAAGAGTGACGTATCTGATGTTTTGAAACTTACTGTTGTCTAGTCCCTCTACTTTCACCTTTCCAATATCCAGGGGTGGTGCAACTGTGATGTGGAAGGGGCTCTTGGGAACGGGATCTCCTCCATAATTGACTGAAATTGTCATGTTACCCTGAAAAGACACAAGATAAAAAGTGGTTGTTGGTTGATATGTAGTGGTATTTTGAGTACTCTCTTGCTTAAAAGCTAATGGTCTCCAAAGAGAAGCCTGTACCTGTTGAAGAGCAGTGTACTTGACAGTGTAGGAGTAATCGTGGTTGTCAATGATCTCAAAGTCACGAACAGCCTCTCCTGGGCTTGCTGCTGCAAAATGAACCTCAGGCTTGGCTTTACCAGCTCCCTTGGTGTAGATGGTGAAGTGGGTTGGAGTACCCACCTCCACTCCTGAAACATACATGTTTTCTTAGTGCTACCAATCCTTGTCAATCAAATATTGTATCACAAAGGCTGTATATAACGTGCTATGTATTCACGCTTATTCTGATTTTTGGAGTCAGCTGATCTCACCTGTCTTGTTGAGACCTGGGCCCTCTGCTCTCACCTTGCCAGCATCATGGGAAGGATCCACTTTAACTTTGAAAGGACTAATGGGAATCTCCTAGTAAAGCAAATTATAAAAAAAACAATATTAACAATGTACTCAAAACTGAGTAAAACTTTCAATCACAGTGAAAACTGCAATCTCACCTGGTCTGCAAACAGCACCATAATGGTGTACCGTCCTGGAGCTGGGGGAGTGTATTTGACAGTGAAGGTATCGTTGTCATTCTTGATAATATCGAAGTCAATGTCTGCCTCAGCTGGGCCAACCACCCCTGGGGCGCACTTGATTCCAATGCTGATGTCCCCTAATGATGCATAGAAATGAGTACGCTTCGATAAGGTCATTCATTCAACAGCAAATGATCTGATTAAAAAGAAGCAGCAGATCCACTGCCTGGATATTGTTTTTTAAATAGATTTCATGCATTTGTCATCAATCACCGAAGCGTTGTCAGCTTAAATGCAAAAATACTCATATCGCATTCATTCTGCGATTTTAACTCTTCATTAGTTTCACGAATAGTAAACAAAACTCGGAGATGCTTTTGTAATGACCCACACAATCTCCTTGAGCATGCTCACCTTGACCAGCCTCACTGCAGTCCACAGTGAAGTATGTTGGCTCATTAGCTTTGAGCCCCGTCTTCTCAACTCCAGGCCCATAGACCTTGACTTTGTCTGGATGAGAACCCTCTCCAACCAGCACCTAATGAATTCACAGCCAACTTGAGGCAGGAGCAATTGACTCAAGTATAAATGCTCCAGTTCTCTTGCTTTGCCAGTTTAGCTGGAGGACCGTTGTGTTAATCTGACTGAATGTTAAATACAGTGGTCATGTGATGTGTCTTACCCTGAAGGGGCTGTTGGGCACGTTGACGTCTCCCCAGGTGATGATGATGGTGTGTTTAATAGGCTTGACAGGAGTGTACACACACAGAAATGTGCCGTCTCCTTTGTCAGTAATCTTGATGTCAATGATGCAACCTTCAGCATCCTTAGTGGATACAAAGGCATGTCAACACTGGTCTGTGCAGCCGCATGCAATATAAATGATGTGTTCTTATAAATAAATGATGTATGCTTCTCAAAGCCAGTGCTCTCTGTACCTGTGCGTAGATTTTGAGATGACCCTTTTCCTGCCAGGTTGTGCGTCAATGGTGAACTCAGTGTGGTTTGTTAACTATCACACCACTTGGTTTCAGGCCTGGACCGTATGCTTTCACCTACAATATTAGAAAAACACGTAGATTAGAGAGTAACAGACTCGGATCATTGTCTGTATTTTTATAATTCATAGGGTGGGGAATTACCTTTTCAGGGAAGACGTCATTGGCTGCAGGAAGGATGTGTGCAATGAAAGGACTGTCCTTGATGTCCTCATCATCACAAATGACATGAACGGCGTAGTCACCAGGTTCCAGTGGGGCCCAGTAGCGCACATCACAGGAACCATCACCCTTATCATCACATTCAATTTTAGCTTGCGATGGCCCTCAATGGAGAAGCCTGGGCAGCGACATAATTATGATTTACAGTTCAAAAACAAAATTTGAAATATTACTTGCACACGGCTCACCTAGAGTTCCAACATCCGTGCCTATTGCCTCCACCACAAAGTCAGCAGATTTTCCCACCATGCCCGTCTTCAGACCAGGACCCCAGGCCCTCACCTTCTGAAAACCTGCCTCCTCACCCCACCTCCACTTCAAAGGGGCCTGCAGCCAAAAAAACACACAGCATATTACTTGCATGAAAGTGAAAGTGATTTGTTAATGAATACTTAAGGCAGCAATTGGACCCTACCTGCGTGGGATGGGATGGCCTCCCCAGGTGATGCTAACTGTGTATTTACCAGGCTTAAGGGGGTAATATTCACATTCATAGACACCATTTCCTGTATCTCGCACTTTCACTTGCTCCTCTGCTCCAGCTGAGGATGAATAATATAGTTAATATAGATTTTCGTTAAGTTGGAGAGACGTTTAATGTCTCTAATGAATGTCTTTAATGAATGCTAGCCTGCAGGCTGAAAAACCGGAACGTAGGAAATAATCCTAAAATATATGAGGCGCAGTGAGGAGTGGAGCAGAGAAGAGACTGCTGTCTGACTCACTTGGTCCTTTGACTGAGGACCTTCAGCTCCCACTGCCAGCCTCCCTTGGGTGAAAACTTTGAAGTCTGCAACCTCCTTTACTCTCACGCCTTTGGGCTGAAGGCCTCTGCCTGTAGCTCTGCAGGCATTCGGGTTTGAAGCTGAAAGGAACAACAACAAGTGTGAAAGAGAAATATTTAGCAAAGCAAAAGGCAACTGAGAATAGCCAGCAGTTGACAGCCGTGTTAGTAGCAACAACACTGAAATGTCCAATTGATGTGGAGCCTTTTAAAGTTTGACTGACAGAACCCGAAAACGAGAATGATGCTTTTTATAGCATAAATAACTCAAAGTGCTGAATTTGGTTATTTATTTGGAAATATTTACACATTTGAGAGCACTGATGGGGCACATGACAACATTTCATTTTTTTTGCTGAAATGTTGACTGCAGACTTAATTTTGAATGCTGACTGATGCAAATTTAGGAGAGGGGAGGGGAGGGGAGGGGAGGGGAGGGGAGGAGAGGAGAGGAGAGGAGAGGAGAGAACAGAAATCCAGAGTGGGACAAAACTAATACCAACTATTTGTACAACCCTGCATCTCCTCTGTGAACAGAAGCGAATCATCAAGCACAAAAGATGCAGGAAGACGGACCAGACGACCAAGCACGGCTTTGACGTGGTGTCCTAATCTTATACAAAGCACATGCATTGCATGTATAGGGAAAGGTTTCTGGGGGGACCTTGCTCAGCAACAGATGCAGGCTCTTCCCTACATATAATACTAACTTGGGCGCCCAGTCCTTGGGGGAGCTACCCCCCTCCCACCTTTTGCTCCAGGAGGGGTACACACTGACTGAGGGACTATCTGCAGTGGAGATTTCATGGGAGGGACAACGATTGGAGCTAGAAATGACAGATAGGACAGATTATGGCCCATACTGGATGGTTGACACCAGGAATAAAAAGATGACTGCAGAGTGTGACGGATGACCCCGGTACTAAAAGCAAACAAATGAATCACATACTGTGTGTGATTTACAGCACAGAAGGGAGGCTCACCCTCTGCAACATTCACGATGTAAGGACTCTTGGGGATTTCCTGGCCCGCAAACAGTATGTGAATGGTGTGAGGTCCTTCCTGGACAGGACGATATGTGCAACGGAAAACACTGTCGCCCTTATTCTCCAGGATGAGTTCCACAGTGTCCTTTTTGCCCTGAGGGTCGATGATGACCACACTGATGTCACCATGACCAGCACCTGAGGGTGAGAGGGAAATAATCAATTATCACTCATCAGAGCAGATGTTGTAACTTTAGACTCTTACAGACACATCTAGCTCTACTACAGAAGACATTCCCGTTGTCTACATGTCCACTTCATAGACATTGGTATGAGTTTGCAATACTAACCAGCTGTGTAAATGTCGAAGTAGGTGGACTTGTTAGCTACATTGCCAGTGGGCTCCAAACCAGGTCCCCTGGCGTGCACTTTAGTTGGGTCACCCATAGCCTTTGCTACATTCACTGTGTAGGGGCTCTTGTCAATATCCTGACCAGCAAACAGAACTTTGACCTTAAAAAGAGAAAGAAATTCAAATTTTAAGACACCTTTGAATTCAGTGATTTATCCCTGATGTGCTGAGTGATTGTAAATAAGAAAAAAAAAATCAACACTGTGGTCTCACCTTGTGAACTCCTTCAACTTTAGGAAGATAGGTGACCGTATAGGTCCTGTTTTTATCATTGTTGGGTTTAACCTTGGCCTAGAAAATAAAATGAGAATGCATTAAACATTAAATTCTACTTTGGCAGGATTATTTGAGATGGTTAACAGGCGGAATGTTAAGATCTCTTGTCTATTAGGTATATCTCACCTCCTCTTTGTGTCCCTCGGGATCCTCGACATAGACTAGAACTTCCCCGCTGCCAGCTTCCAGAGTTTCCACAGTGAACACTGCTGGTTCCAACACCCTGTTGCCATGAGGCTCAATACCTATAAATATACAGTGAGTAGTGATTCTACAAGGCCTTGGTGCAATATAATGCAATATTTTCTGGTTTCAATATAAAACACCAACAAATAATATTTATAAGTTTCTTGAGGGCAAAATGCTTGTTCTATGTGCTATATAGTACTTCAATGAACATTATGCATTCATGCTGTTCATATGAAGCGTTGTGAACCATGCAGGGTTTTATTGCTATTGTGCAACCCACCAGGTCCATAGGCTTTCGCCTTGTTTGGGAAAAGCTGTTTGGACTTTAGGGGAGCTCCGGGCTTCAGTTTTGCCTTAGGAAACTGAGATAAGTAGGTCATCACCGAGTGCTCATCCACATCTGGGTCCACAATCTCCTCAGGGGCAATCACCTAGAGCACAAAAAGACATTGAGCACAAAGGGTTAATCATGCATGAGTGGGCTTTTATTGAAACAAAGGAAATGGCTAAGTTTTGATGCAATATCCTGAAACAAATGCGGCCATTAAAACACCGGTGTTTTTAATGTTCAGATCAATTCATTGTTATAATGGTATGATTTACTCGTTATAGAACTTTCCCTTATTAAGCATGGTGCAGGGAGATTTAGCAAGGATTAAATTTATTTATTACCCCCCACATCTGACTCATCTCTCTCTTCCAGCACTCATTTGCCTGTCTATCACACAGTGGCACAAAGCCATGCACCAAGGCAGTTATATTTAACCCCAGGACAGCAGGGTTAGGGATTGTTGCCCTCAATAAGCCACCCAGGGGGATTTATCCTGAGACAGACCTCTCCCACATGTCCTTAACACCACAAGACTGGAATTCAGCCCCCAGGCCTGCAGAGTCATGACATACACCCCACGGCTATCTCACCGATGCCAGGCCTCATGCAGAATAGCTAACCCTGTGTCTCAGAAAAACAAGTAAATAACCTGCATAGTGCACATTATAATGCAGAGTCTAGACTCTTTTAAACACGGCTGGAAATTCTGCACTCTGTTCACAATGTTATTTTCATGAACACAGGCATATTTACACCTTTGTTTCAGTGGTTGGCTCAGAACGTGTTAAGAAATCTCACCTTCACAAATTCACAAATCTACTAAATATAACTCCTACAAACTCACTGACTGAAAGCAATAATACAGTAAATGGAAATTTTAGGAGTTACTGGGTAATAAATATTTCATGACACCCTCAAGCGTGCTCTCGCTGGAAATGCTAGGTGCCATATCATGCACAATGCTGCATTTTTTTCAGCTCAGTGCACAATACTATGCTTTTTTAGCACAGCGTTAACACACATGTGATGAGGTATATTTGCATCTAAATGCATCTTCTTACCTGCTTTAAACTACTGAGGTTGAGTATCAACCTCACCCATCTGACACCCAGCATAGCCAAATCAAACTACAAACTCATTGTGACTGCGATCAATCATGCATTTTACCTGAGGCACGCCCAACCAGTCGTCAGCCTGTTGCATGGCTTCTCTGGCATTCTGTACAGGCTGGTTTGGGTCCCACTCCGCCCAATCAGGACACAAACCTGTCAGAATGTGAACAAGGTGATTATACAGTCCTGCACACACTGATTCACACTCTAAGCCCACTTTGTCGCTGCCTAAAGCCTCCAACTTCAGCATTGCATGATCTTACCCACTTGGTTCTGCTCCTGTGAATTCAATAAAGATATCTTTGGACTACTCAAAATTAGCAATAAGACGTTAGGGTGCTTTTGATGTGGCTAAAGCTAGCCTCCAGCCTGTCTGCTGCTAATACCTAAATTGGATTAGAGTTGTGTGTTGGAGTGGCCACTCACTCAAAAAGCCCATATAAGCACACAGTAGAATGATATCGTCCAGTTAATAAATACACAGGAGAATAGCATTAGCATAGTTGACCTCCCATGCATCTGCAAATGAGTGAACGAAGAAAGGGAAAATCTTTGTGAGCCTGTCTGCTGGGAGACACTGGATTTTCATCCATGCATTGTTGTTCGTAATACAACATCACTGCAATGCCAATGGATGCAGTCCAATGGTATGTAATATAAGACCATACTGAAAATACTCTAAATACATTTATCTGTTAAATTTTTTTTTCCTAAGGTGCTTTGTACACTTGTATCTAAATTAAACGAGCTTCTGTGTTCCAGAGCAGAGCTCCTTTTGTAAGTTACCAGGTTGTTTGATGTCAGCTGATGAAACATCACAACCTTGTATGGTCAGTATTGCGGCAGTGTTTGAAAGATGCGTCTCCACAGATCAATGGCTCATATAAACACTGTTACACACCGTTCTGTTCTCCTCTTGCAACTCCTCCAACTTTCACTCTGTGAATCTCAGCTAGGCGAGGATTTTCTAATGTTCTGTGCTGGAAGCAGAATGCTGAACTGGCAGAGGCTCAGTTTGTGGCCTTACGGCCCTTCAAATCTGTGGCTTAGGCACCTCCCGATGACAGATCACTGCATTTTGATACAAAGCCAAGCATCTCCCTTGATGGAGGGGGAGGTATGGTGTCCAAATTTGGGGGTGTTGTGTAGCAGCATGACTATAAACACTAAAGCTGGGCTTGGGCCTCAGGGCCCAAAACTGTGACACTGAAAGCTTCAGTCATTGTGAGACAGCTGGAAGGGATGACCTCCAGCCATAAGCAACCCCTCAACACCCCAGTGACACCACCGTGTCCCCTAAGACAGATTACAGTGTCTGACATCTGAATCTGAATGTAGATTCGCATTCGTGTGCCTGCTTAGACGGTGTGAGAGATATATAGCCCTCATTTCTAGATGACTGCCAGCAGACACAAATTGTCATGAGGGCCGTTTCAGATCCACTGACTGGCACTTTCTTGACCCCAACCTCTAAAGCAACCAACAAAAACCACTACATACAGTAAGCATTTTAACAGGCACTGCGCGCATTCTGACTCAGCACTTAATCCACTCACTTTGTACACTCAACTCAAGCTGTTTCACACTTCTTACCGGGGGCACAGTTGTCTACCAGAGCTCCCAGAGCTTTGCCATCCTGCCAGTCACGATTGAAGTTGTTGATGGGTAGCTGAGGCACCTTGTTCTGTATCCAGCCCAGCAAGCGCTGTTTGGGAGTCATCTTTTTGGTCTCCTCTTCATCCTCGTCATCCCACATAGGCATGGAAATGGAGTAGTGGAGGATGAGAGTCCAAATAAGACCCAGGATCAGCTTTAGATTCCCATCCACAATTGCTTTGCTATCTGTAGTCAAACATCAGAGACAACGGTGTTCATGAGGAAAAGTTCACATGATGCACAATGACCTACATAATTTAGTGTAAACTGTATTTTTTAAACTAGATTTAGGGTTTCCAAGTTAGATCTGTGCAATCTACCAGCAACTCATGCTGTTTAATCTGCTAAAATCTAAGTCTTGAGCTCTCAATGTGAGTGTATTACATAAAAATAAAGTCTTTCCTGGCCATTCTACACAGTTGACCAGGCTATTCTGAGCAGCAATATAAACAATGGTGACTGACTGCTGAGGAGACAAGAATCTAGCGCTCCTCACTACTTCCCCCGAGCCCCCTTTCTCTCAGACAGCTGTCTGGCTGAGGACCCCTGACAATCTGTCTTCTGGTCACAATGTTACTCTGAAGGCAGTGACAGCTGAGGATATGTGGAAGTGGATCCCTCTCTGCATAAATACCACTTGGATTCCAATTACATCCACACCGCCAGCGTGTGACAAATCAAATAGGTGGAGATTAGATTCATTGAGAGTGAATATGTTGTTTCATTTGCTGAAAGTCAAAGGAAATGTTTGCGAGGTGATCCTCTCCAGCTCAAGTAAACCATCAAGATGTGCCCGTATAAAGAACCTGGGGAGTCGGGCGATGCACACCCCCTTGAGCAATCTGTAGAAAATCAGTAATTTGAAGAAAACCTCTGGGGAGAAATAGATTTGAGCAGTTCATTAACTGGTCCTAGGTGATATACACACTGGTTAACTCATTAAAAGAGGGACTTTAATGCCAGTTGTTTATTATGGGGCTGTTTCATGGAAGCTACCTATCTATCACAGATGAGCACTTCCCATCAGAGGGTCGTGTTTGATGTGTCACCATTTGACTGGCAAAAGCAGGTGGCACAATGTGGCACAGTGTGGTTTTGATCCCGCTGTTCTGACTTTGAGGACAACTGCAACGTCCATCAAATAGTATCACGTTACACAGCCTGACACATGCACAACCATCCCTGTGGTGTTCTTTTTTATATATTTGGCGTTTCTGTTTCACTGGAATGAGACTGAGATATTATCTTAAGAGGTCTGAACTGACCCACTAGTGCTGCATGGGAGGACGGGGTGCTATGATATGAAATACCAGGACTTCTATTATCACTTCCTATTTCTGTCCAACAGTCTGACCTAGAGTGTGTCTGCGCAGCAGTGAAACTAGCACATGAAGCACCAGACACACTATCCTGGACACATACTTCACAGATTTCGAGGTGATGGCTGTGATTTTGACATTTGCCCTCCGGTAATCATCAGGAGATTTGAGCTTTCTATTGCGTGTTTGCCCTCGTATCAGCACATACACTCATAGTAACACACTCAGTTTCCTGACGGACATGCTGTGGCCTTCGCAGTCCATCGACTAGCCCTTCAGCCATGCCAGGAATTTCACTCAAGTGTGTTACGAGGCCATTTGTCACCAAAAAAAGTTATTAAAATCTGTGGAGATGCTAATAACTTTCCTCATATAGGAGATATGCAATTCTCTGCTGTTATACAATTCATCTTTTTTCTCTCTGTGCTTTTCCTAGAGACTGCTAATTTCTCTTACTGCAAAACATCATTAAGGGTTCGCCATAGTGGAGTGAGATCTTGCTCCACTGACTCCATGGATGTGTTACTTATCGACAACAATATATTGCAAGTCTGATCCCAAATTCCCTTATGAGTTAGTCCTCGCCACCCACGAGAGGCTGATGGCTCTGGTTGTCAACGAAGAGACGCAGTGAGTCATTCTGAGCCCTGACCTGACAGAGATGATTGTGTGTGTCTGCTTGTGTCTGTAAGCAGAGGGTGTGTGTGTGTGTGTGTCTGTCCACATGCATAATTTGTGTCATTCTCATTAGCACAGTCCTAGTGAATTTCCAGCCCATAGTTTACCACATTGCTGCAGAGGGAGTATGCTGAAGCGTAGTGTGGAGCCGCCAGGCCCTGACGCGGTAATGATCTATCTGCAATAATTTTCCAATGACCCCCCAAGCTCAGCTCAGCGTTCCAGAGGCCTTTGAAACTCATGTGTCACTGCTGGCTGACACCTGGGTTGATAACATACCCACAGAGGACCTACAAGATGTGAATGTGTTAGTGATTACCTGACAGCACTGGATCTTAGTGTGTTCTATGCTCACACAGTTCAGTGTCATGAAGTGCTCTGAGTTTCTTTGTGCTGCTACTAGACATTTAAATAGTTTAAAAAAAAAAAAAGTGCTTCTATTTTACATGTGAGTTGTTTAGAAGTCACTAAATTCCAGGTCTTACCTATGGAAACCAGTTTGATGTGCTCTCTGTCCAGAAACTCAAGTGCCACAGAAACATTTTCCAGTTTCATCTGACGGAAATTAGGTCTGATGTGGTACTTTCTGTACATTCTCTTCTGGCTCAAAACTTCCAGGAGTGAAATGAGCTTCAGACCATCAGTGAATTCCCTCTGCAGGTCGGTGATGGTCTTGTTGACGCACTTGAGATGCTCGTTGCACCACCTGGTGAAGGTGTTCTGCTGGATCTTCTTCCAAGGCGCGTCCTCGGCCAGGTCCTTCTCCGCGGCCGGCATCTCGTCGTCCTCCTCTTCCCCAAAGTCAGTAGCCTGGTAGTACTGGGGAGGGAGCTGGTCTTCACCGTAGTTATTGCTCATGGTGATGGCTTTTCCTTGCTGACTTTTATACCTCGGTGATACTTGCTCGGCAGCGATGAAGATTTTCGCAGGTCAGTGGCAGGCGCGCTCCCGCGGAGGAAAAGTTCAGCCTTGACGGCGTTAAAACGCAACCCTAAAGATTTTTCGGACTCACTTGCGAAGAAACTACGAATGTCAGCAGAGTGATGGATGAAATGATCCAAGGTACAATGTGAAAGGCAGCCTGTCGTCTTTTTTTTTTTTTTTTTTTTTTTAATTGGCTCCGGAACGAGTTGAAGTTTTCGTTTCAGGTGAGCTGGAGCAGAATTGTTGGAGCTGACTCTAACTTAGACTTGTCAGCTGAAAGAGATAGAGTTGGGTATATAAAGGACCCGGGGCCACGTCACTCTATGATCATAGTCTATTTGCTAATCCACGGGGATAACGGGAGTCGGAGTCGGTTTACTGGGAGGATGGGGCAGTGATTGGTCAGACCCCGCGCAGCGCAACAGTTGTGGCATGCTCCTTATTTTTAGGCGCTCCTATTTGGGATGTCTGTGGGCTGGAACTAAGCGATTGTTGCAAATGTGTGCCGCGTTCAGGTTCCAACTGGGTGAACAATGGAACTAAGAAAAAAAAAATGTGAGACGAGCCTGGAGTCTGTCAATGAGTTGTCTTCTCGCCGAGGATTCCAAAAGTGGATGTTTGCGCTTCATCAACGAGGCTTGGAGAGAAACTTCAGGATGAGGTCATCTTTGTGAAGATGACGCGGACGCATTACGCGTGATTTGCAGCTATCTGTCACCCCTGAGCGAAATACTTGTAGAACAGCAAAGGTCAATAAAAGCATGATGGTTTACATGAGAGATAAACACCGTGTCTGAGCTTTGAGATACACTAATTCAATTTTTCCAAGTCAAATATATGTTGTTCTTGTTGTTTTCTATCAGACTGTGTCCCAGTCACTGCTTGAAAATGGAAAATTTTCTCGCGTTCACTGAAAATCCGATTTTACGAGGTGTGTCTACAAGCATAATTTGTGACATCTTAAATATTTACTATCCAAATCTGGTGTCATTCAGCTTACTAAAACGTGATGTGAAATCTGAAAAACTAAAGCCTGCAGTACATTTTGTGTCCTGCAGTTATACTTCCATCAGACATTCTTTCAACCAACCCTTTTCTTTTACCTCATTTCCCTTGCTGGAGTGTTTCCCACCTGACACTGGATGAGACGCGGGGTTCATCCCAAGCAGGTCACCATGGACTCAACGGCCATTCATGCCCACATTGACACCTTTGGAGAATTTTAAAGGTACCATTTTTTTCTGGTTTTATTCCGTGGGAGGAAACAGGAGCATCCGAAGGGAATACACACAGGTGTAGGGAGAATGTCAAGATGGAAAGGCCCCACTTTGGGATTCAAACTCAGAACCATGGCTAACCAGTATATTACTGTGCTGCCTAAGGTTAAACGTTTTGAATTAATGATATATGTGTATTCAGAACTGTTCAAGTCTTATTTTAAATGTTTTGATGTGGTATTTCAACATTTTCCCACAACAAATTCACTCACGGCCTGATTTACACATTTAAAGCAGTCTTTATTTCTAGCATCCATCCATCCACGTAATTAAGATTTCATTAAAAATAACACGAGCAAGTGTCTTCTCGGATTCTAATCAGTGACAAGATGACAGCATTCATTAAATGATGATGTGGCTGTGTACAGAAACATACAGGAACAGCTGTCGGTCTGATGATCTACATCAAAATGAGACAGTTCCAATAAATACTGTGTTTGCCTCAGATACCTGGACTGTCATGTTATGACTCAGCAGTGACACGGTAGTGACACCAGATGCCAGCACCAGCTTTGAAGAAGTGGTGGTAGATAATTATAGCTGTGACCACACACAAAAGGCATTTCTAGGATTCTCAGTCTGGACACACTCAGGTGTCCCCGTCTCCCACAGTATCATGTTTTATTATTTCTTCTTCTAGTTTAGTCATGAACCAAAACAAGCTGTAAGATTGTGATGCAATAAGGATAATAAGCCACAAATATCAGCAATCTTACTCAAATTAGGGAATTAAATGAGTTAGGAATAATTTGTTTATCTTGTCAAACAAAGATATGCTTATACCTTCCCTGTTTGCGCAATTATAAAATATTCTATAACTCAAAGTACTACATTTGAAATTTGACTTGAGTGAAAATACAGACGCGCTGCTAGCAAGGTGAAGAATCCTTTTACATTTAATAAACGCAATTATCAGAAGTTATTTTGTGAAGGCAGGTTGATGTGTATTAAATGTTGTAGTGTCATTATGTGCTTTAGAATAGGTTCATTGTTTACAGTGCATCATACTTAATGAACCTGTTATACATTTTCATGCATATCCTGGTTTTTAGTATTAATTTAATCTGGTAAAACTGATGGAGCAGTTGTTTTTAAATACAGCAGTTGCATAATCAGAAAGTAGTGAAGTAAAGGACATCAACACTGTACTTATATGTATTTCTTGAGTAAATATATTTTGTCACGAGTGGCGGAATATGGACCCAAATGCAGGACACCAAAAGCGAATCCTTTCTCCATCATTTAATAACAAACTCAAAAATACTCCAGACAGACAAGAATTACAAAATCAGAAAATATCAACAGGAACCAAACTAGAGAAAACGAACCAGCACCGGCTGTGATATGAACCCTGGCTTAAAAAGCCTCCTAACAATAACACCCAATGATGTTCAGGTGTGAACAATCGGAACGGGGTGTGGATGAGTCTCAGGTGTGGAGCCTTGGCTCCACCCACCAGCCTGGCCTCTCCCTGCCACGCCGAACCGTGACAATATTTATTCCCTGAACATGTATGAAATATAAATAATATATGTTTTAAAACCAAAACGTGTATGAAACAAATGTTTTTGACATTTTATCATGTGTTCTGAACACTTTCATGATCCCACCACATTATAATTCCACCCTAACTTCACAGCTTTTAATCAGCTTTTAGTCTGACAGAATATGTTAAATATTTCAGGAGTCGATTTTGACTTGAATTTGATGCCTGAGGATAAAATTTAAACTTTTTTATATCCTCAAAAAAAAGAAAAAAAAAAAGACCCAAGCCTACTTCAGAACACGTTGGGAATACTTTATCAGCAGAATCTGGAAGTTAACATAAGTGACAAACAGCTGCTCGATGAGATTTTACGCACACCGTTCCGCGTAACCGGGATTGCGCGTTCACGCTGCTTTTAGCCTGTTAAACTAATAAACCCAGTAAACCATGAGTCGTAGGTATGAGTTCAGACACACTCGTAGACAACGTTGACACACCAGTTCCGACCATCTGTGTGTGTGAGCTAATGTCCCTTCTCTGGAGTGAAAGATTATTAATATCCACACCTCTCGTGTAATGTGACTCCAGCCGATAGACTCAGGTTTACTGCTGGCGATTTCATGAATGAGACCCACTGAGGTCACCCCACGTAGAGAAGAAGTCATTCACACGTCATATGCAGCGCGTATATTTATTTTCTCAAGTCATTTACGGTACAAAATAGACCCTCATTAAACAAAATAGCCACGATATACTGAAAACAACAACATTGTACATATTTAAAGCAACAAGCTGAGAAACACTGTTTTATAGAAGCTTGTAAAACTGAGCTGAAAAAAAGAGACAAATAACATTCACAATGAACCATTGGAATCAATGGGAATTTCATTTCTATTGTGAACTGATGAATTTTTTTAACAGACATTTTAATGACATTTGCAGTCCAATGGCACATTATTACCTTAATGCATGTTAATGTGTTGAGATAGCATCTCATATCAAGTTTTCATTTCATGATAAATGTTCCAGATTCTTCTGTACATCTGGGGAAAAAAAAACATGAGTCAAATTGCTCTTTCAGGCAACTCAGGTTGAATGCAATCTGGATGCATGCAATGACTTTACTGGCTTTGAACAAATGGTATAAATAGCAACGCAAGCAGTTGGTCTGAGTCACGCCACCATAAATAAACATTTACACATAATTAGGCTATCAAATATACAATGCTCTTTCAAAATAGAATAAACTTTCTACAAAGCTAGTACAAATGGATTTAAGAAATATCTCTCCCATAGTACTGTATGTCACTTCTATTTACAAGAAATACAAAGAATCAACATAAGTTAGATATTGTGCTTCTCTGTTTTCTAGCATGCTTCTGAGATCTAAAATATCCTCACAAAAAACAACATTTCACAGATATATATGTACAACAAATAAAGTCCATCCACCTAAACACATATTTATGATCACTGATTCGTAAACAACTTACATTTTTCGGAAACCTTTTTTAATTTACACATTTCTAAACGTTCAACGTTCAGTCATGCTTTTAAGGTGCGAATGGATGCCACACTCAGATCGTGAGCGTTGGGTGTGATCAATGTAAGTTTAAATGGCCATACACTTAGAGAAAAAAAATCTATTTAACTGCTGCTGAGATGAAATTTCCCTTTATTTCAATATCAAATCCAAGTCTCAGAAAATATGACAATATAGCTTGAGCATTTTAGACTTTTCTCCCCGAGAAAAATTGTACCTAAACCCTGTTGTAGATGTGACAGAGCAGCTGTGGGTGTTTAGTTTAGGGAATTTCAAAGTGACCCCTTCGAGCAGGTAGGATGAATCAGAGCTGGCCCCGCTGCCTCTCAGTTTGCCTAACTGACAATTAAAAAGAAAGAGGGAGATGTTGGATTTCAGAGTCATGCACAAGAGGATTGTGAGGCAGGTGGAAATGGCAGAGTCTGAAGTGAAGCGCATGACGCCCATCGCACTACAGCCATGACGGGTGACATCAGCCGTCTACACTGAGCTCACATTGACACGTTTTTAGATAGCCATACCGCTTCTGTTCCTCCAGTAATACCATACCAGTCAATTTGAAAGCTGAAAGTTTCTCAGGGCAGAAATAAAGTGAAGGAGATGACTGTAAAGTCATTGTGGCTTCATATTTATTCATGAGTTCTTGTGTCATTTAGTCCTGATTTACTGTATATTGCATTTATTGCATCTAGTATTTGAGGGGAGACAGATATTAATATGCAAATATTACATGCAAGGTACCGTGTTTGCTGTATTTTAAGGGCACATGTACATTTCTGGGATTGCAGACGCTTCCTTATTAGACAACTATGAACAATATTTAAACACACAAATAAATAAATAACGGTTAAATAAAGTGAAAACCACTTAACAATCAAGCTGTTCATTTTATGACATTGTTAGAGCAAAATAACATCGACACACGAGGAGTGGCCTATAGCACTAACGTACATTTATTGGAGTGTGAGCTTGTTCTCATGTCGGCTCTCTGCAGGTCATCAGACGCCACCTTCAATTCAATTTCAAAGAAGACTGAGAGCCTCTTTCTCAGCACGTTTGTCAATATTGTACCTCCTGTCTTTCCGTACATTTTCTATTTCACAGTCTTCATCTTCATCACACTCACACAACCCCATCTCAGTCTACAATTATGGCGGGAGAGAACCAGGGCTGGCCTGAAGCAGACATCTGTCCCTGTGCAGTTATTACCCATCCAGTCAACATCGGACGAGAGCTCTCAACAAGCTAGTCATCATCAGCATCACTGCTGCGGCTGCAGCGATGGTCAAAATGGAGTTCCAACCTACCTCACTCCCCTGAGGGAAGACAGGGAAAAAAAGAGTCACTGAGAGGCAATAAAGGTTATCAGTCAGGCATTGATAAGTGACTTAGGAAATGCTCTTGTTTAAACAGAGTGAGATGAGAAGATTGTTACCACCCCTGCATCTGTCTGGAATCAGGAGGTAATTCTTGTTGAACTTCACTGAAGCAAGGATGAAGAGTGAGTTTAGCTCCCGTCCTCCAGCAAGTTCACTAATCATCCTGTTGAGTCTTGTTTGTTTTACTTACAGTCAAATGAATAAAACATATGAGATTTCATAAATACTACTTCCTGTTACCATTTCTGCTGATCCTTCCAACAAATACTTAAATCCTTTCTGCTCATTTTAGTGACAACTATCAT
Source organism: Antennarius maculatus (assembly GCA_013358685.1). Lineage (NCBI taxonomy): Eukaryota > Metazoa > Chordata > Actinopteri > Lophiiformes > Antennariidae > Antennarius > Antennarius maculatus. Next base: position 6,936,206 of record CM023611.1, on the reverse strand, counting down.
TTGCTTTATTATAAGATTTAACCCATAAGTAAAAAAATGTATTCATATTATGTTGTAGCTTCTATAGAAATTAATGAGCTTCACGTGTGCTGGGAAGAGCATATGGGATACCTCCATATGCTAAACTAAGTGACTAGCATCGCACAGAACAAAGTGGATGATAAGAGATTGGTGTCAGTCTTCTCATCTGACTTTTGGAAAAAAAAGCAAAGAAGAATGTTGGATTATTGTTTATTCACTTGAAGGATTTATTATTTATTTGCCAAACTGCCCACCCACCCCATGTCCACCTTCCAAAAATGCTTAATAACTGGGAAAACTGGAAATCATTCCAGCGAGTTTAGACCCACTTATGGCAACCACCAATCCAGATGAATCTTGACCAACCATTCACATTAAAGGTTCAGTTCACCCAAATAAAACAAAAACATATTATGTCACTTCTGATTGGGAGACATTTGAAATATCTGAAGCGCTATCATACAGTCAAACACAAAAGCAGGGGCTTTCTAATATCACAATTTTGGATAAATTAAATTAACTGTCCAAGATTGTCACTGAGCTACATTCTTCTGTAGACAGTCATTATAAAAACAAATAATCAGGATCTATGAATTACTGAGAATCAATGGGAACAAAATTTTAACATACTGTATTGGGAAGAGACAGAAATCTCACAGATATATCTAAAGATGGGAGTAAATAAATAAATAAAAAACTGCACACAGCTAGATATGGTATGTGAGAATTTTGTGTGTGGGGGGGGGGTTAGGGGGGTGAGCTGACTCTTTAATCTGTGTCTAAGGACCACATGTAGCATTAAGCATCAGGTAGAGACAAGCTCCTCCCATACCTTGCCCTCTGGGACGCCAGCTCCGACAACCAGCACCAGACCACAGCCACTATTACAATCATTCCTATGAAGGGGATGGAGAGAATAGGGTGCTCAGATGGATTGATGAATCTCTGAGGAAATAAAAGAAAACACAAGGGGCCATGGGGATGAAGGGAATGAATGAATGAATGAATGAATGAATGAATGAATGAATGAATGAATGAATGAATGAATGAATGAATGAATAGAGTAATCAAAATAATGAACATATAAAAATGGTGTAACTCAAACACAAAGGAAACGTTGCTGCAAATTACAAAAATAAAAGCGTGGCATGGTTTATTTTTTTGATATAAAGGGGAAGGGTTCAAATGGAGTGATTTACATTGCCTATTAAACAAACAGTGCATAACTTCATGGTGACATAAGCATCAACTGAATGTGAGTATGTGTGAGCAGTCCTGTGTGGCATTTAATGGTTGTGTGAGATGTAATGCTGACAAGAAAAAAGAAAAGAAAAAGAAAGAAAAACAGAGAGCATGCATGTTGTGACCAGCGTATGGTGGTTTTGTCTCTCTATTCTCATTTTGTAGTTCTTTTTTCATGCTTTGCTAAATTTGTAATTGTACAGGTGGAGAGTTCATGGACATTCAGAGAACAAGGACAGCGGCAGAGACAGGTAGGGGTAGACAGTTTGACATGACCCCATCACGGCAGTTGTAGACAGAACACACACTTTTAGCCCTGTTTGGTTCTAACCGCAGCAAACAGCAAGCTTCCAAACAAATCTAAAAACGACAAGCATCTAACTTTAGATGCCATAGAAATGACTGTCAACTTGGTTCTGTCGACTTTTGAAGAGTTATGGATGTTGGAACCTTCCCGTAACAACTTGAAGACACACAAAAGCAAAAAAAAAGGAAATGCTGTCAGGTGATTGAATGTCTTCCAATCATGCTTAATTTCACTGTTAGCTGCCTTTCTCACAGAGGCTTATTAAAATTAAATGAGAGTCTTAAAGTGGGGGGAAAAAAGGCTCTCCAAAAGGTGCAAATGTCCTTTAATTGCTATTTCTCTATTTCACGGTATGCAACGTGATGTGGGACTTAGTTATAAAGGATGCCATTATTAACTGGATAGCTTAATGCAGATTTTGTGTTTCTGTCCCACAACAGTATCAAAGCATTGCTGTCACACAAAAGTTAGAACACAGACAAGACTGGAGAGAGAAATGTTCTTCGGCCCAAAGCACACAATTAATAGTGATATGCGCTGACAGGCTGGGTCAGATCATATCAGAACATATATAGCTACAGTATGAGACACATAAAAAGTGGGCTCAATAGACACACAACACAGTCGGTGCAATGTGAGGTGTGCAATGTGTCAGGTGACCGTATGGGTGAAAAGAAAATTGATTAATTGCGTAGTAGTGGTTTGAAATGTCAAAACTAATTCTTGAAAAAGCTCACATTGGTTTTTTTAAGTACGTTACTTGAGAAACAACACAATTCTGCACAAAATTCAAGTCAAAAATGCAAAGATGACAGTACAACTTAGACGTTGACTGTGTAGATTTAAGGGCGTTAGAGGCAGAGAGCGAATACCCATCCATTTTCTATAACTGTTTATATCCTCCAGGATCGCAGGGCGGGTGGAGTCGATCCCAGCTGATGAGGTCTGACACGACAACTGTCCACACTTGAGAAATTTAGAGTCACCGCTTTTTTGTGTAGTATTTTTGTGAGAATGGGAGGAAGGCAGAGCAGCGCCAACCACAAAATCATCATGTCACCCCAGTAACTGTATATGATATTTTATTTTATGCCTTAGAATAAGTTATATATTCAGAGGGAATGGGTCAATGCCATGTTTCTACTGCAGCCCAAATTGGAAAAGGAAATTCCAGTAAATCCTACACATTGGATTTTAAAAATATCGTTAATCAACTGGATACTACTTTAAATCAGTTTCCCTACTTTTTATACGACTGTGATATTTATAGCTCCCCCTCACCTGAGCTCCCCCTGACAGTTTCTCCAGCTCTGCCTTGCAGCGCTGCAGCTCTTCCTCCAGCTCTGCTCGCTCCCTCTGACTGTTGTCATAAAGCACCTGCAGCTCCTGCAGCTCCATCTTCAGACCATCACACTGGAAGACACAGAGGTCACACACCGTCCTCAAAGTAGTGAAATTATTTTTATCATATGTGATTCAAATCATCGCAACCTAAAAATGACAAAAAAAAAAGGTGTTTATGTTTAATTCATATTTCTAATCAACACCCGAGACGCTGCTGACACACTCACCTCTCTCTGGACCTGTGAGGCTTTTTCCTCTGCCTGTTTGAGTTGATCCCTAAGGGAGAAGATCTCCCCCATCCCTCCATTCCAGCTGCTTGGTGTCAGGGGTTTCCCATCAAATGAGATATTCTTCTGGATGGAGGCATCAACCAGACGACAGTTCTCAGACTGAGCCATGGTCATGTAGCTCTCTGTCATGACCTCATCCGAACCACCTTCCATTTCCTTTTCAGGTGTGCCCTCAACTGCGTCCTCCTCTTTCAGGGACAGGTAGACACTGGAGCTGCACAAAAAAAAAGTCACAGCGAGGATTATATTATATGGTTGTATTGCTTGTTAACAGGCAAAAATGTCAAGGATGATTTTATCTAATAATCAGAGAGGTTTGGTCTGATTTTTGTTGTCCATTGCAGCTTCATAATATGATCGCAATAAAGGATTATTTTCATTTTCAACCAATCAAATTATTTATGACAGATCATCTGCTTTTTTTTGTGTAACAGACCAAAATGAGAAATTAAATCTGTTAAATTAAATTAAAATGCAAAATGCAGAAATGAAGCAAATGCCATTAAAGAACAACTGGAGGGCATTGGGCATTTTTGTTTGATAAATTCGTAGATTAGAATAGATTTTATTTAACCGATATTTTTAAAGTACAATCCCATAACAGATGCAACAGTCTGTTCAATATTGCTGCAGTCTCACAAAAAACAAACATCTTTTTAAAAAAAATCTCAAAACTACGACACTATTTTATACACTAATTGGATGAAATAATGAAATTATATTTTATTTGTCAGAGGTCATTTTTTCTGTGACAAAGTTCTTTGTTTTTTCACACTTTTCTGAACTACTCCTCTTTTATGTTGTCTTTTCATTTCTACCTCTTTTATCTCTCCTTTTTCACGCTGCCGTCTAACATCTGTTTTTACACGCGCTATAAATAAAGGTTGCTTCCCAACATCTTCTACAACAGATGGAGTATGTCATGTTTCATCCGCTGGAGAAAAATCATGGGATGTCTTAAAAATTTCAGACAAAACAGATCCTGGAGATTTGGAGATTGTTTTCAAGGTCAGGAGTGAACTTTCACTCGCGCCATTGCTGTCGACTAATGGTCTCTCACCCCTGTAATTGATCAGTAAACTAATGGTTTCGGTGCTTATATATAATCCCTCACAAGATATTACTGTCTTACTGCAGTGATTAAACAGGTGGTCATTATTTTCTAAATGAGACTTGACGTGAATGACTGGCGAGGGACTCGTATTCCAGAGGGTCTCTTCTCCAGCTGATCCGGTCACACAGCTGATGAGTGAGCAGCCATTGACCTCTCACCATGTCCTCTGTCTCTGCAGCAGCTGCAGCCTCTCGGTGAGACGTCTGTTGTCCTCCTTCAGGGTTTGACACTCCTCCTTCAGCAGGCAGCACTCCTCCCTCAGCAGGCCCACGTCACCTGACAGGACAAGGTCGAAGATGAAGACGTTAAGAGAATAAGGGAAGTGCTAATGCATGGCTAATGAGCATTAATGCTCTCACTGCTAGAGATGTTTTATTGACGTTCTTTTGCATAAGATGAAAATGCATATCTTGTAGATTTAGCAGATATTTTAAAAGATTTGGGGGAAAAACGGTAAAAATTAAGTGATTATTTCAAGAGTCGACTGTTATATTAATCACAGGGCTCAGGATCTGTATAGGTAGGTGGGCTGTGTTCCATTCCTACGTTTCATCATGTGTTCCTTTACACTGTATTTCATCATGTGTTCCATACACTACACACATAAACAATCCTTCAACAACATGATTTTGTCACTGATTTGTGGAATATTCAGCTCTGAGTGTTCCTAAAAATGAAATTCTAGCAGAAGTTCTGCCAGGAAGGCTGTCGCTTTGCCGACTTACACGCATCCTGTCATTCACGCCGCTCATGCATGGTCAGTCGTAATTTCCTGTCGTCATTGTCTGGGGCTGTCAAACCAAATGGCAGCTGTTCACATCAGCTGGCCTCATCTAAGCTTCGGCGCTGCAACACGCCTTCAGTCTTAAAGCCCATTTATTCTCGCTCTGCGTATGTAAATGAATATGTTCGTCCGTCAACGCCGAAGTGCTTCATTTACATTTACATCGATGCTGAAGCAGCTGCAGGCAGGCAGTACAGTTTCAACAGTTTTGGCAACATATTTTAAATGTATATCTAAATATAGTCATTTGCCTCATTCATATGGTCCGAGCAGAATCATCAGTCGCCACCACCAGCATCTGCACTCCAATGGTGGGGTTTGTGTATTCATGGTTCGATCACGTTCTCCCAAAGGGGTCTAAGCATCACACACTTTCTGCCAGACTAATTATTCCATATCATCTGCTGCAGTAAACAAGTATTTTTACTTCATTCTCTTGCTGCTCCAAATTGATCTACTGCATATGTACAACAAGGGAATACACCTGAACGCATGTTTCAACATAAATGTACAGTACGTAGGTATAAATTACTAAAAAACGACAATGGTTTCATTAACTGTTCCACCCTGTGCTCAGCCACAGAAGACATGCAATGACATCGTGTGTTTGGATTGGGCTTCCGTCCTCCTAATAATTTTATGGCCCTGGTATCCCAGAAGAGGACGCACATCTGTCATATCACTCCCTTTACAACAACCACCAGTTATATTTCTGATTTGTAGAGGCTGAATTGTGGGCTTTTCTGCAGGATGTTAACAGGATGTAAGCAAAAAATCATATTTTCATAATATCTGCAACAAATACTCATCGTAGTCTATCTGTACAACTCATTGTTGGGCAGTACAAACAGAGATGTTTGTTTTGGTGTGTCATTGTAACTAATTACTGTTTACAAAAGGTGTGAAGATGAGGTGTAAAACCCACGCATATTTTATTTTAACTTGCAGGTACTGTAAATAAAAGTCATTTTTAAGTGCATTTATTTTCTGCTTGCATCCATCTACACCTATTTTCACCTCATCCTGTTACTCCACCTCGTCCCTCACCCTCTCTCCTCTCGGCCTCCCTGCGTTGACTCTTCATGCTGATCTCAGCTCTCAAGGTGGTTATCTCCAGCTCGTACTCCTGGGTCTCCTCGCTGAGGCGCTGCAGCTCGGCCCGTCGGCGGCACAGCTCCTCCTGCAGAGAAGCAATGTCGTTCTCCCTCTCTGCCGCTGCCTCCTCCGCTGCCTGTTGCAGCAGCAGCACCTCCTCCTGAGCCACGCGAAGCTCGTCCTGGGCTTCGGCCAGCTCACTCTCCTTCTCCTCCTCCAGGCTGTCCATCTCCTCCTGCACAGAGCGTAGCTGCGCTGTGGGGAGAGCAAAACAATGTTATCTCTTCTTAATGGGGTGTGTTTGTATGCTAAGGATCCCACCTGGCATATTGCAAGCAGTGCATGTTTGTACGTGCGTGCGTGTGTGTGCGTATTTGTGTGTGTGTGTCTGTGTGTGCAGATGAAGAGGGAGTAGTGATGTAACTTGTTTTTTTGTTTTTTTTAAGGTCAGACTCAAATTATGAGTTTAACATTTTCAGAAAAGGAAAATCTTCTGCACCTCTAACACAGTTTAAATATATTTTTGAAATCAACTTCAAGATGTTGGAATATTTATGATTTAATCAACAGTTAAATAAAAATTGGCTACAAGACAGAAATTAAAACTAATAAAAAATAAATAAATATCACCAAATCAACAAGCCAAAATATTCCCATTGTTCTAGTCAACAACGTCCTGAATCTACTCATTCAGTACAATCTGTCAGTCAGTAAAGAGCTGGACGAGACACATAAATCTATAAATAATAAAATAACAATAAATAAATTGATTCATGGAGCAGTCGCTGTTTTATTCATGGTTTATTGGTGGGCAGAATTTCATTGCTCAGCATTTTGTTGTTGTCAGTACCTTGAAGGTTCTGGATCTGGCGTGTGAAGGCTTCAGCCTGATGGGCGCTGGCCAGTCGCTCATCCTCCAACAGGCCTGTTGGGAGAGAGAGATGAGAGGAAAATGTCGCTTCAGCAGGCGGAGAGAAAGATGACAACCTGATAACCTTGAAGCAGGAGTGAACGACGCGCACTCCTGTTTGTTGTGTGTTCATGCAGCCTGAGCACAGTCGTACACTGTGTGTGTATTTGTTACCTACTTTTTCTACCTCTTTTTAATATTTCAGACTTTATGTTTGTCTTGTTAAGAACTCGATACATGGCTGGAAGTCAGTGTCAGGTTGTCAGAGACTGTAGGTCTGTCTGCCGCTTTGATCCTCACTGAAATATATTGGGAAATTCGGTCGCCATGGTGCCCGGAGGATGAAATTCTCTGATGTCAGTGCTGCCCTCTCATTTCATCATAAGGTAAAAAGTTTAATTTGTCCAATTATGTGCCAAAAATCCTAAAATACTGAAGTTAGATGATGAAGAAAACTACCATTTGTGAACTTTTTCTAATAATTATAATCAAATTGATGCTACCAATGTGATTCCATATTCTAGGGCTAAGCCACTAGAAGTAACTGCTAATAGCTTCAACAGTGCTAATTAGAATTTTTATAATTTGATTGATCAAACCAACCACTAACCACTAATCCAGATTATTTCCTATTTTGTTCCCACTATTTCTCTTTTCTGATATTAGATTTTTCCAGACTTCTCCAGCGAGTGCAGAACCCCACAATCGCCTTGGATGCAGATACTCTTGAACTGTCGACACCCAGCCTTACATCATTCTCTGACCATGTACATTCAGAAACACCCCCCCCCGCCATCGCCTCCACTCATAGTAGCCTGAACAGCTGATGGTTCCCAATGGGAGCCAGCCAATTCTGATTTGTCAATCCAGTCTAGGAAACTTCGGGAAGCTTCCATCAGCCGGACCCCAGTTGTCCCGGGAATGTTTCTACCACTGCCAGAAAAGAAGGTGAGCTCAACGCACCATGACTTTTAATACCGCAGACAGTCATGTACACACACACACACACTCGTAAATACACACACATTCAGCTCCCTGTGGCCCCATACCCAAGGTCTTAGTCACTGCTGGTGTGCCTGAACGTTAAGCTCATCATTTCTAAGGTCTGATGTGATGCTCCCTTTAGTGCTTATGAGGAATCGATCGTGTCAGTGGCTGCATATAAACATTTATGTTTCCACAGCTTCTTCTAGACTGAGCTAAACAGGAAACATCTTGGCTGGAGGGTTGTTTTCCAGGTACAGGAGAGGTTCTCCTGCGTCCTGATATCGAATAAAAATGAAGATGTAAAGTTGAATTTTGCTTAAAACGTTCCAGGTTGAGGTAATCAAAATAGAAATCCATCCCCATGATGTCTTACAACATAATTTTTTTTTTTGGAAGATTATTAACGAAGATTATTAATGAAGATTATTCATCATTTACATTTCAGATAAATGTTCTAAATGTTCAAATGTGATTCACACTGACCTCAGGTTCACATTTTGTCCACTTACTGGTCCTGACAGGATTTTATCCACCAAAATCTGAGAAACATGGACTAAAAATTTTTTTAAATAAAACAATAAAGGTCTATCACAGCAAACTACGGCATATACAAGGTCTGTTTTTGAATTTTAAGAGAGAGGAAATTACATCAGGATGTAAATCTGGTGTAATCGTTCAGCTTCCATACTTGCTGCTGATTACATAAGGATGAGGCTGTGACTCGTTTTCCAGTTAATTGTGTTTATGCTAGAGAAATAGGAACACCAAGCACAAGACGATGATCTCAACTGCATAATTAAAATAGCGAGCTACACGCTGTGCCTCCTCATTGACTGGCACAATGCAATTAAAGGAGAATTCAGTGGCAGCTAATTGCAACTGTTATCCAGTTCACTGTGATTACAATAGGGATTTCCATGGGTTCGCTCTCTATGGTGGAGACAGTGGGTAACATGTTGTCAGTAATTATGTTCATAATAAGTCAAATATGACCCAGTTGTATGACCCAAATGTCAGTTTTTTTTCTTTTATGACGTCAGGTCAGGTCAGATCAGGTCAGATGTCGACTGAAGTATCGTGAGATTAAAGATTCAGGACGTGGAAGAAGGAAGTAGAAGACAGAACCTCACCCTGCAGCTCATGGAAGCTCTCCTGGTGTTTGTTGGAGGTTTCTCTGGCTTCATCAAGCTCCAGCAGGAGATGCAGCACCTGGCCCCTCAGCTCCTCCAGCTCCTCTTCCTCTGTCAGCGGCTCCTGCTCCTTCCTCCTCTTATCCTCGCCTTCACCTTCCTCCTCTTTCAGCTTCTTCTCTTCCCCCTCCTCGTCCCGAGCTCCCTCCTGATCCATCTCCTCCTTCTCGTTGTCCTCCTCCAGGACGCCTCTCTCCTTCGCCGTTATCTCGTTGTCCATAGTGGGGCTGCACTCGGCTTTCAGATCGCAAAGGTCATCTGATGGAAAGACCACAGCGATATTAGAAAGGGATACCTGATCGGGAAAGAGAGGGAGACAAAAAGAGAGATTTACAAGCGATCACAACACAGCACAGGTTGTTACCCCCAACAAGGAGGTTGTGTTTTGGAAGGAATGTTTTATTTTTAACTATTTGATTTTAGCTGTCAGCTGGGTCCACAAGGCAGTCTTCACAATTTGCATCCAAGGCTTTCATCATGGAGGTGAGTGAAGAAGAGCTACACCCACAGCTTTACAACTGAGTGAAGGAACCAGGGTCCTGGGGGATGTGAGCTCCATTACAGATTTCTTTAGAAAAGGCTGTTGCATATCCACGGATTTTATCGCATCAGTGGCTGTACACACCCCACCACGTGGGATGTGTGCGTTCTATAGCTTTTTTTCTGAATCAATAGCACCATCTTGTGATTCAAGTGGCATCACCTCCTTTGTATACCAATCTGTTCAGATGAGAAAGGAATGGAAGAATCCATTCATATGGTAAAGACGGTGACCGACGTCATTTTTTTAAAGTTGTTTCAAGTGAAGGTTTCAACACGTCAATAATGAAGTATTATTGACATATAACGTATTGAAAATAATTTGAGGCACATCATTGTTTTCCATTACTATAACTGCAGAGTGAATTTCAATTTCTGACCAGTAGGTGGAGCGAGTTAGCCAACCCAATGCAAAGATAGAAAGGTGGGGGGGGGGGGGCTGCATGCTGAAGCCCTCACTATGACTCACCCCTCAGCAATGCACCTCAGTGTTCACAACCATACAGGCTAGTAGCACTCATGCTAAGACAGATGTGTCTCAGTCATACTGCAGGGTTTTGCCTTTTTCTTGTTTTCCTCCTCCTTTGCAGACGACCTGGGCCGGGTCGAACACTGTAAGGCCCAATGAGACGCTGTGTACCATGTAGGTGCTATACTAATGAACATGATTTGACGTGTAGCAGCTGTTGCTTGCTAGAACTGCAAAGACAAATGCAGAGCGGGTCAGGAAACTAGAAAGGAGGGCATCATTAACGGCGCAACAACATGACAGTCAAGTCCCATTTGACTAGGAGGGAAAGACTTTTCCCATTAGTCTGATGAGATTTACTGCGAGGCAGAAAAGCTAAAAAGGAGATTATTTCCACAGTGTTGTTGATTTTTTTTCTGACATACATTTAAGACCTGGAAAAAAAAAGACTGATTCCAGTAAACTGAGTTAACTATGCTTACATATCACACACTGCCCTACTATAATTTCTCTCTTGTTTCTCAATAGGATGCCCTCCAGGGTTTGTCTCACAAATAAATCACACAATCATTCTGACTGCTTCAAAGTTGCTCTCTATGTCGAGAAATCGGCGAAGATCGGCGAGGGAAAGGTTGGTTTTTTTTGCTGGGAATAGATGAGATAATAATGAGAAAAAAGGTGCAGCAGGTACAAAGTAAAGCATTAACTAAAGAACTACCTAATTAGGAGCGATGCTCATGAGTGTAATCCCAGCTCAGGGGATGCCTCCATTTCTGCTGGTAATTATTTCTCTGCCTTGTTTTTCCCTTAACTAGACCTAACTCTTTCCATGGCAGCCAAACATATGCAACAACCCTTTAATCCTATCTGCATTATATGACCAGTAGGCTCCTTTGTTATTCCGTCCTGTTTTGTAATAATGTTAATTTAAACAATGCGGCCTTTGAGAGAGGGGAGAAAGAGGTTCTGATGAGCGATGGGCTGTTTTATCATTAAACTTTGATGCTGCTATAATGGGGTTAGTTATAAAAGAAGAGCTCTGGAGCTGGATGGCGGGGGGAGAACCGGAGCTGCTCGTATAGCCGGCGGCAGCTAAAGGCCATCATGAGACAAAAAGGCTCCTCGGTGAATATCACTCACATCCAAATCCTCCAGGACGTCCAGAGCAGGGGTAATAACTCGGAAAGCTCTGGCTCACGTGATTCCTGATGTGTTTTAGACGTTTGGTTTTGTGGATGTAGCATTCACATCGTCATTCAGTCAGCACCAACTGCTCAGACACAAACTGTAATCCTCTGAATACACTGGAGTGAAAAGACGCACTTTTATTTGAGACATTAGTCCCGCTAATACCAAACAGATGGTTCCACATTCTCACCTTTCTTCAACTTCCTTTGACGTCATCCGTATTTTTACGGCACCTCTCATCACGTTATTCACCCGTGACCTCTACCGAGCCACCCCGCTATCTCCCCAGCGTTCCCACAGGGCTACCTTCATTACTCTCCTCAGAAGCTTGTCAATGGTTTCACTCCTTAAGTAAGCTTAATGCCTTCAGCTCGTGAGCGAACAGAATCAGCTGCAGTGACACCTGTGATCACTCCAGTGCATTCTTGACACAGTGCAAAGGGCTTTAGTCACGTAGGGATTGTATTAGACATGGACGCCGAACGCACACAAGAGCAGAGACGGCGAGAGACTCATCTCAGGAGCACTTTTACAGCTCATGGGAAAGGATGGCTTTATCTAACCGCTGCACATTCCTCCGTAATCACATCCCAGCGAAGCACATTGAGGACGTCAACTGCAAACATGGTGCCGCTTCAGAGAGGAGACGGTGAGCAGGCCAAGCACACTTTCTCATCTCCAAATAGCTGCCCGGGATTAAATTTAAACTCTAACGTGGCAACACAAGCACTTTGTTTTGCTTCTAATTTTGGTGCTCAATGGTGGAGTGAACGAGAGTAATGAAATTACCACTTAACAAAATTTAGGAGCAGAGAGAGGATTTTAGCAGAGAGGTGCATGCTCGAAGAAATGTGGATGTAGGGCAGAGAGCTGCTTTGACCTGAAAACCCAGGAGTGTCTTTCTTGACAAAAGAAATCATCGCTGTTATGGTGATGTGTGCATATTAAAAATTCAGAAAAACAGAAATTGTCTCTGCTTGTTAAATGTCTCTTTTTTTTTAAACTATATTAACAGGAACATCTGCCATCAAATTAGGCGTGAAAAACGATGGCTGCTCGCTGGAATGGGAGCTGGAGGCTGTCTACAGGTGTATTTGATGGGCTGAACCAAGCTGAAAATGGTACTGAGCCAACAGAACACAGTACTGCAGGATGTGCTGGATGAAGAAGAGAAGTTTTGTTATGGTAAACTGTGGAGCAATGAAGAAGTGTAACTTTTCAAGTCTTGGGATCAGTGGTGTGTCTGGTGGAGGAACAAAGAAGCATATGCTGAAAGGATTACGCTACAGCAAGGCATGGCGATGGGGCTGGAATGGTCCCAAGCTGGAAACCTGCAGCCTGCAGAGGGTGAGATGGATTCCATCCACCGGACGGAAGCGTCTTGCCATCTGTGAGGAAACTGAAGATGAATATTCCAGAAGGACAGAGATCCCGAGCGTCAAGTTAAAGTCACCCAACTTGAATCCCATAGAAAACTAAAAGGTGGTATTTGATCATGGTGGCAGCAGGAAAAAAAACAGGAATATCACAGAAATGGAGGCTTTTGCTTGTGAGGAATGGGCTAAGATTCCTTAGTAATGGTCCCAAAGCTTCACGGAGTGCTAGAGATACTTGTCTTTAAAGGTTTGAATGAATTTGAAAGTGCACTGGTGAGTAAAGGTAACAATTTGTGTTATACTGGGAGAAATACGTGTGTCAGATTATTTAAGATGCTTTTATGTCTAATGCACAATGCAGAGGGGAATGCATTTGCTTCTACACTATGTTGACATGCAGAATTGTGTACCACAGTATTGTACGACCTCTGAGCCCCACTTCAGGGCCAATGCACATATATGTGATCATGAAAGCCTTTCATGTAAGTGCAGCACGTGCTAAGCATCTGTTTGTATGCCATGGATCTCTCCAGCTGTGTAGGTGGCCATGCATAATGCACGCCACCCCTCCTCCCCCAGCTTTGAAGCAAGCCCAGTGTGGATAATGTAGTTTTTTTTTCCTTTCTACTTGCACACTTCCTCGGCAACGCATAAAACTGAACAGGGAGAGGAAGTTGAAGGAGGTGAAGAGAACAACAGCAAAAGAGGGAAGAAGAAGACGATAAGGACGATGTGAAGTAAGAGGGCACTAGAGCCAGGTGCTGCATGAGTCCACGAGTTCATCGCCATGGTGAACGGTGCACATCATGGCAATTCACCGTAATGACGCAGCTGTGATTTTGCACATGCTTCCTTTCTTCCGTTTGTGCTGCAGCACAATGAGGTCCTCGTGTTGAGAGGACCATCGTGACAGATCTGTTGACTTCAAGCTGTGTGAGAGTCAGCAACTTTCGATGAGGTGTGAGGTGCATGTGACGAAGGTCTCCTGAGGATGATGTGAGTTCACATCTTCCTCTCTTTCTCTCTATCCTAACCTTTTGGGACTGAAAACTCAAGATAACGTGAACAACTGAAGAAAAGAAGCACAAGTGCACTGGCTTAATGAGCTTCTCTGTTATTTAAATGGAAAAACCATGTTTGCATTTTTAAAAGGGAAGTAAGAGAAAATGGGTCAAAGTAATAGAGAGGCATTGCAGAATGTACTCATTAGATGAGCATGTACAAATACAGTATGAGTGTGTGCGTACTGTACATGATTAATTCAGGGAATGTGGGTTTTATAAGTGTACAGTTGTGCTTGTTGTGTAGAGTTTCTATTATGGGATATGAGTAGTGACAGATAACAGAGCGTGAAAACAAGTGAAGCAATACTAATCCATTCGATCACAAATCAGCACCTCCTACCTGAGAGATGAAATCTCTCTGGAAGGTTTAACATCAGTTAACTCAAAGAGGAAACGGGGGATGCCACAGCGGACCGACCCGCTGCCAGTTTCAAAGGGGATAAAAACCCAGAGGGAGAGAGCGGGTAGCGCTAAAGACCGGCTAATAATGTTTCTGCCAGGGAAAAAAAAAAAAAGTAATGAAAAAAGATCTGTAGGATAAGCTGCAAGAGGGAGTCACATGAATTCAATAATATTTTCTGTTCTTTAAAGGTTTTAAGAGATTTTCCAGAATTTTGACAGAATGCTGCGACAGACTGTTTGAAAACTTCATACCACGTGTGTCAAACTCAAGGCCTGGGGGCCAAATGTGGCCCGCCACATCATTTTATGTGGCCCGCGAGAGCATGAAAGGTCAGCATCTAAAAATGAATAGGTCAAAAGTGTACTTTGACCAGAAACTACATTTCCCACAATGCAGTAATTCAGCGCATTCTAACTTTGACAAAAAACTTTTGAACAAAGTTGATGTTCTAACTTGTGTTTGATGTTATTTGTCTTCATTCTCTTGGATAGTTTGATCCTTGATTGATGGAGTTTTGTGGGTCTAATAACCTGACAAATTAAAAGAATTTATGTTATAACAGAGACACACGTAACATATTTTTTTGTGTAACTGTAATGTTTGTAACTTGAATAAGTAATAAATTCAGTTATTTAACATTAAGGAGTAGTTACATTTACTTTACATTACACTGAGTTACATTTAGTTACATTTATTAGTTACATCTGGCCCTTTGAGGACAGCCATTATGCTGATGTGGACCTCGACAAAAATGAATTTGACACCCCTGGTTTAGACCTTCCCAACCAAGAGGGGAGGAACTGGGATATAGGGGGGGCACAGAAGGAGGCAAGATTTGTTTTCTTTTAATCTCTGACGTGGGCCCCCCTCTTTGCTGTTTTTCTCAGAGGTCTCTGCACAAGTATGTCTGAGGCAGCAACTTTTTTTTTGCTGTTTATTAGTTTCAGAGAGATGAGAAAATCCTGTTTGTTCACCCCCGGGGAGTATCGCCACTGGTGGGAATTTCACTCAGGGAAGGAACAACGCTGGAGAGGGATGGAGGCATAGCAGGGGAGAACACAGTGTGTGGGCTGTGGCACTGGCAGGTGCAAAGGTTTTACAGGCGCTTCAACATATATGAGTCTTGTGTGCCTGTGCGTATGTGTGTGTGTTGGAGGGGTGTGTGGGCGCGATATTGAACAGGATTATGATAAAAAGAGGGGGACGAGATATTGAGTGGGAAAGCAGAGATAAGGGTTGAGAGAGATGTGATCTGAAACTCCTTCCATGTGGGAGGAGGAACAATATGGTGGCCGATGGTTGCGAGACACACAGACAGCTTGAGAATGTAAAGCCAGCGTCCGATGGCGTCTTCTTGCATCAGTGTGAGTGTGTTTGTGCAAGAGCAGCCACAGCCAGTGATTTTAGTGCAAGTGCAACGTGGCATTCATTAATCAGCAAAACAAAAAGCCAAAAAAAGAAAACTACTGCTCAGCACAATGATGAAGCTTAGTCTGTAGAACCACAACTGATGTCTCGCTGGAAGTGATCTCATCCAGGACCTTTAATCCATTTAAATTCCTAAGCACATGAAGTACAAGAAAGAATCCACTTTTTGTTCGATGCATGTCTGCACATAATTTGGTCAATCGGAAGGATTCGTGCTACATTAAACCAGACACTTCCTATCACCAGATGTTGAATTCATTTTTAAAAGCGTGCCTCCGGCTGTGATGAATGGAAAGAGGTCCCCGGGGTTAAGATAACAGGAACAAACTTGTTATGGAGGAAGAATATCTGAGACAACATCCCTGTTATGATGGTCAACAAATAGGCTTCAGTGTTATTAATAAATGAAGGGATTACTGGATGCATAAACCTGAGTAGTTCAATACATCACAGTTAATGCAAACTGCTTGAAAGTTCAATTTAGAAACAGCACAATCCAGGAAGAGGAAGCCTGTGGCAACCTGGCCAGAGGTCAATGGACTGTAAACAGCGATAAACCCTGACCCCCCCATCCCACCCTTCAGTGGCCCACACAAAGCTGTGTCTGTTTTCAAAACATGCACAAAACCTCAGAATAAAACATTCCACGAGTTCTTCCACCGAGCCCAGAGACACAATGAGACTGTCATTACGATCCACGCACAGCTTTCCAACACGGCTAATCTGTGACACAAAAACTATGAAAGGTTAATAAAAAATAAAAAAAATGAACCACATTGATTGGAATCTGAGCTGGAATGACAACAACACTGCATGACTCCGTGTTGCATCAGAAAGACGCAACACAGCCACAGGGCTGCTGTTTGGATAATTTCCTGCCATCCATTACCTGGCAGCAGGCAGTCCTGACCAGATCTCTGCAGATGCCACATCTAGCGGTGATGCATCACACTCCTGTCAGTCTGTCACCGCACATCCAAACCATTAACATCCACCATCATCATCCCCACCTCACTGCCACCTGACCCCCTTTTTTCTTTTGCAACCTCCGCCTCCTCGGATCACATCCCTCACTTCTGAAGTAAACACTCAGGGAAGAAACACATACCCCTCTGCCTTTTTTTATTTTTATTTTTTGGCAGATCGCTTCCTATCTGTAGTGTGTGAGGGGCTAAAAATAGCCACGCCGCAGCCAAGCGCACAGAATCACAATATAAGCAGTGATATATCGGGGGGGGGGGGAGTTGGACAAAAAAAAAAACAACAGCTGCACAGACCTGTGGAGTCCAGAGCTTCTTCGATGAGTGGTGGTAAACGCAGTCCATCCATAGCTCCCTGTAGCTGCAGCAATAAGGGAGAGACGGAGAGGGAGTGGGTGAGAGAGGGTCAGAGGCTCCGAGAGAGAGAGAGAGGGGGGGGGGAGAGAGAGAGGGGGGGGAGAGAGAGAGAGAGAGAGAGAGAGAAAGAGAGAGAGAGAGAGAGAGCGGTGCCGTCCTGGAGCGCACACACCCAGGCGTCAGTGCGCACACGCTCACACTGAAACGCGGCTGCTCTCCGGGTGGACTTGGGAGGATCCTGGAGCTGAAGGCTGGAGGCTGGAGCGTGGGAGAGATGCAGAGAGGGGCAGGGGGGAGGGAGGAGCAGAGTCGAGGGAGAGATGTTGTTTTCCAGACGGCAATCTATCTATCAACCTTCTTCCTCTTTTCCAAGGGCGCTGCTAGACCAGTTTTAGTTTGGGCAACGTCCACGATTTACGCGCAACGTAACTATGTGAATGGACCCAGACCCCGTTTCATTCACTTTCAGGCTATGGCTGAAGTGATTTGATTGTTTGATTTTTTAATGTATTTCTTGCATATGGGATGAATTAGATTTGCTTTCTCAAGACGTTCAAACATGAACACAAAAATCTGATCTCTTCTAATCCGATCCGATGGTCCAGGATCAGACTGATGTTTTTACACTGATGAGTGTGCTGAGCATTGTCATCATTAGTCAACACTATGCGGTTTTCTGTACACACACACACACACACACACACACACACACACACACACACACACACACACATTGTTGCAGTGGAAGTTGACATCTCCAACTATAGATTATTGATATCTTCCCCTCCAGCTCCACCTTTTTTTTTTTTTTTGCTGACTCTGTGTAAACAGATATCAAACAGTCGCTCTTGGTCCACAAGAAGCACCTTCATCACTCCCCTCAGTGCCGTTTACACTCACACACACACATATCTATTTGTCTCGGTTTCAGCTGCTATCACATCTGGCAACGTCTGTGCGAAACACAAGGAGTCAGACGAATGAGGTAAGCTATGAAAAATTTGTGAAAATATCCGTGCAGGGAGAGATGAAGAGGAAAGGTAGGCCAGACTTGGCTGCTGGCTGGCCTCTTAAGAGGATGTTCCTATCACAGGGCTGTCAAAGAACAGGAAGTCCTTTGCAGAAGTAGAAACAAACAATGCAATCATATAAAACCCACAGACATCTGAAAAAGTAAATGTGAAATAACAGAACCTTTGCATAACAGAAATAGAATTTTTATTTTTTTTAAGTACCTGCCTGAGTGTCTAAAAGTAAATGATACCAGATTGAAAAGATAGACGCCAGCCCATGAGCACTTCTCCCCCAATGTGGGTTGTCCAGCACTAATCTCAAAATGACACAACTGAGCACAAAGGTATCAATTTGAAGTCATCCCAAACCACACATAAACACAGCATCCCCCCCTCCACACAAACACACACATACACACACACACACACACACACACACACACACACACACACACACACACACACACACAGAGAGAGACTTGGAGGAAGGGAGAACTGTCAAACTCCCGATAATGAGCTGACAATGCCTGGTTTCAAGATTCTTGGTCCTACAGCACAACGCCTGCAGAGGAAATACATCTTATACCATGGTCAGATACATATAATCATCATTGTTTGTTTGTAACTGCTCACTGAACCAGAAGGGTGGGCTGTTAGCGCCTGGGGACGACGCACATGCTCGCACTCATAAAGGTGTCGGCCAAACTACATTTAGATGCTTGGTCGAATCTGCACTGTGGGAAGTTACACTTGAGTTTCTCCTCTGCAGAAATCCACACCCAGGCTTTGGCTGTAACTAAAAACGTAACAATCGAAGGGAAACTCAGACAAATATAAGTTTCTGCAAGAAGAATCCGTTGAGAAGGCCTGATCACCCTGCAGACGACGGGTGTGAGAAGGGAGCTGTTTGTTCTGTAATGGAGAGCTGTCCCACAGAGTGAGGTCATACACAGGGAATCTATTGACTCATACTGTGGTCTTTGTTTTGTCCAAATTCAACAAGTCATTGGCGAGGGAGCCCACAGCTACAGCGTAGACCTCAGGAATGTGAGCTTGTAATTCGTCCTACAGCTACAAATGGACAAAAAAACCCTGGACGTAAACACACAGAGGGACAGATTCTGCAGTGACTATCTAAGATTATATATTCAACTTCCTCCGTTCATGTGACCTTTAGGGGACAACGGTTTGAAAGGGAGTGCTTATAGAGAGGTTTTACAGAAATATGTGCACCGTGACGATGACTCACTGCAATGCCAAATTTTTTTTTATTTCTTCATTGGTCTCAGTGTGATCGTGAATGTCTGTCAGTTGTATGTCTGTGTGTTGGCCCTGTGATAATCTGGCAACCTGTACAGAAAGGACCCCACACACACACATACACACACACACACACACACACCTCCCTCTCTCTCTTCCGCCTTAGTGTCAACTGGGATAGGCTCCAACTCTGCCACAGCACTGCAGAAAATAAAGAAGAAGAGAAATTGGGTGGCTGGATTTTTGTTTACGAGGTGCCTGGTCGTGTAAAGATTTGTAAGCAGAACTGGGAGCATTTTTGTGTTTGCTGACTCCTTAAGAGAAATAAGTTTTTGTCATTTCGTTGCCTGCAGTGTGCTTTTAATAGGAAATTGGAAAGCTAAGGTATTATATGCATAGAGAGCAGAAGGAACAGATGGTGAAAAGGACTCCAAAAGCTTATTATAGTATCAGGGGCCCAGATTGGTTTGTTAGAGGAAAACAGATCTTTAATGAAGAAGGACCTAAAAAACATGATATATGATATCCAGACGTTAATAAGTGTTAAATATTTATTTAATTAACATGGAAAATATTATTTAAAACACACTGGAGCTGTATTTTGTTAAATCTCCTTACTTACTCATAATTGTTATGATTTATCAGATCGTCCAATGGGAATGGTCAAATACCACAAGCCTGACTGCAACAATCCAGCTGACATCATTGACTTGCAGATACACCAGAACAATAAACAAGATGTGTAATTACTCTCCAGTGACAGCGCATCATTGTCACCGTCAGCCGGCTGTGTAATAGAACCTCAGCGCTTTAAAAGACAATGATTCACCCCACAATTCACTTTACAACAGCGGGCTGCCAGCCTTTAACACCCAGCATCACAGTGGCGCTACACGGTTGCCTAGCAACTAAAGGAAATTCGAGGTGCTTTTGACTTAGGGAAATTTTAAGGTGCTGATTTATAGAAAGACCTTGATGATAAATGTCTCCACGAATCAAGTCAAGTCAATCCGACTTGTCTCTTCATTTGTTGTTGGAAGTTCTTGCGCTGCAGCGTTTACCTGCTGACATAAAAGATTCAGCTCTTCACCAGATGCAGGGTCCATTTTTAAGTTATATTGCAAAAGTAGATGGAGAGAACTGGCCCGTTTCCATGACGGCATAAACAGGAAATGGGAAGGGGCAGTATCAGGGGAGTCAAAATCATGTGTGTGTTGCCTCAGAGGTCAGAACTTTCCCATGATGTGAGTTCACACATTTAGCACACCAGTGTATGTTTATTGTATGCATAAATGAGAAGTAATTTAAAAACAACAACTTCATTATATATAAACCATCCATGCTTTAAGCTAATTCAATCCACACACTTCCCACTCTCCCCTTTTATCCTCTGAGGGTTTCTCTATCAGTGGAACAGAACAGAATTGAAGCCATGGCGGTCCTTTTTGTGGTCTTCATGCAGGTCCCATCCTCTGTGGGTCACCATGCCAACCTGGGTGATGAGGAGGCTGAGCTGTGGGCACAAAGAGACTCAATGGGGTCCTGCGATAATTAGCAGCTCTTTAGGGAGCCGCAGACGAGAGCACAATAGAGAACAAGGAGGATCTAAGCGCACATCAAAGGGAAATGTTCACTTTTCAGATCGCATAATGCCGAGGAGGGAGATTGGGGGAAATTATTAGCCTCCATTCACACCTACAAATATAGCTAAAAATCCTCTCTTTCAAGTCTATTTGTGTGTTGGGGGGTAGGGGGAGGGAGGGAGGGAGGTTGGTGGCCGTGTGCATGTGTGTGTTTGTCAGGATTTCATAACATGCAAAGCCAGAGTTTTTTTTTTTCCTTCTCCAGAGGCCTTAGATGCTCCAGCTATGCATGAACAGTCCTCCTACTCATGCATGCACACACACACTCACACACACACACACACACACACACACACATACACGAATGCATACAGATGCACAAATACAGTATGATAACAAAACACAGTTCCAGTTTCAAACTTAATCTCTGGTACAGTACGGTAACACAGTGAGTACCAGAGTGAAGTGCTCTGTCCATCCTCCCATTTCCGTATCACCGTATGCCTGCATCTCTGCTGTGCATGCGGGAAGCCAGCAGCAGATGAAAGCATGCCAGGTGACCCATATTGCAACATGAGCTTCATTTTATGTGTAGGTGTGTGTTTGTGTGTGATGTACTGTGGTAATGTTTATACTACTGACTTGGGCTGTTAGACTTTATAATAACAGTGTAAATCATATACCTAACTACTGTATTGCTTCATGCAGAGATCCGAGGACCCCCAGGGTAAAATTAGGAATCAGTTGTTTTCCTTTTAATTTCATCTCTATGTCACCCACTCAAATAACGCATGACTATTTTTGGTCATGGCTTTTAAAGACTGTCTAAACATCTAAAAGGAAACTTTTTAAGGACCCTGGTACAAAATCGGATCCTGATCTGTGGTCTTTTTCTTTGGAAACTTTGGAAACCTCTTTCCTCTCTCAGAAAATGTGTGACAAATGATAATTAACAGGCATATGTATCACTGATTCCTGTCTCTCACTATCAAGAAATGTTTTAGCACCACGGCTCTCTGTGACTTGCTTTAACAGTGCCAATTATAGCATGTTTGGTTTACATAAAGAGGAGAGATGTAGAAAAAAAATAAAACGGTCTACAAAAGACTGCAATGTAATGTAACATCCACGTGAGTATCAGTTAATTTAGGTACTCATGCAAACAAGTGAGATCTTACACATCCTGGGTTACAAGATATCCCTTAATGGGAAAAAGTCCAGTCAACAGATGACATTCCTAATCACAGTGTATTATTTTGTCACATTATTGCAGAAAGTCAAAGATCTGA
Organism: Antennarius maculatus; assembly: GCA_013358685.1. Classification (NCBI taxonomy): domain Eukaryota; kingdom Metazoa; phylum Chordata; class Actinopteri; order Lophiiformes; family Antennariidae; genus Antennarius; species Antennarius maculatus. Next base: position 6,913,972 of record CM023611.1, on the reverse strand, counting down.
TGTCATTAGAAGTGTACAGACGTATGCTGCCATGGGAATAAGGGCATACAGTACTGTAGTTTTGTACATATGTAGTTTCAATGTTCATTTGTGACAACAGCAGGGGGCGCTACTCTTCAACAATAAATGTAATTGGCCACATGGACTATCGTCTTCTCCTTCCGATGATATTGGTGGTCTTGAAGTTTGGATTAAGTGTTGTGCTTTAGTTTGGATTAAATGTACGGGACAAGACAAATTTTAAAAAGCTTGAAACGTTATTGGCAACATAAATTTACGAGATTCTGTTGCCTCCCAGTCAGGAGCTTTTGTGTCAACAACGCAGCACTTACGACCTCTAGTGGCGACAATAATAATAATAGTACTGTACTGTTACAATAATAATAATAATAATAATAATAATAATAATAATAATAATAATAATAATAATATGGATTACATTATATAGAGACTCAAAGCGCTTCACAGTGGTTCCATTAGTATTCACTTCACACAAGACATGGTTTTTAAAGATCCTACAAATATTTATATTCACATTGACTTACTTATTAATTTATTCACATAAATTACAGAATGACTCTGTGTTCCGAAGTTCCATATAATAAATAATATAATTATAAATAATATTGTGTTAGTGACTAGGTTACTGTTAGGATGTTTCCATCCCCGTGACACATGATGAAGTCAATAATAAATGGGTTTATCCACAGTGTGAGATGGATCAATAAGCCTGTCCCAGCTGAAATCCTGCATGGAGAGGTGCACCCTGAACACATCACAAGTTCACAAGAGGACCGCCACACAATTCTCTCTATAAACATCACCGATTGATTAAAAAGGATTGTTTAATTTAACAGAAACTATCAGACAAAGGCACATAATGTATGAAAACACACCAAGACAAAAGAGAATGTAAACTAGATCTGCAATCTTGCTGCTAAAAAATACTAAAAAGACATTAAAACAGGAGCAAAACACACAACAAACATAAAATAAAGTTATTATGGTATTCAACCATTGAAAAGTGATCCATAGCTTAATGTTAGATCGTCACAGGCAAGGATTTTAAGATATACATGAAACAATGCATTAGTCAGTCCACAAAATAGGCTCATAGTTCATGATGTAAAGCCTGTAATGCACTCCTCACACATCACTGGAGTACTGAAGGCCATTAGATTCATTATAAAGAAGAAAATTGCATTTTTTCTTCAAAGAAAATCACAGTTTGACCCATCGGTTCTTAATCAAATTATTAGTAACGTACAAACATCAGACAAATAAGATGTAAACAGAGCAAAGTGACGGACTGTTCTTGTGTTGTTTGGGTGTGTGTGCACATTGTGCTTGTGATGGGAGATGGCACAGTAATGCAGTGGGATTGATTTTTGGTCCTTGAGAGAGGAGACAGCTGGTCTTATCAGAGCCCAGCAGTGGCTTCAGTGGTTATGGATCTCTTATGCCAGTGTTAATGACACTTCCTAACTGATCCCCCAGCCCCCACGGTACCAATACCCTGTTCCTGCAAATCACCGACGAAAAAGTTTCACTCCTAAGAAATGCATTTTAAAACAGTGCTCTTTGAAATCAAATATATTGCACTTGAAACATTGGGAACACAGAACTGAAAAACTCTTGAAAGGTGAATGGTGAGACTAGAAAATAAGGAATCCAGAATCTAAGAGCAGGATAAAGCCGGATGTCCTTTGCTTGCAATAATCTGGGGATTCTTCATTAAAATATAGGGTTCTTAGCATATTGGGGGTAATATGCTAACTCTGGCATCTGTATGCTAAATATGAACCAACAGCAAGTTAGCTTAGCATAAAACAGAGGGAAAGAGCCAGCTTGTCTCTGTGCAAAGATAACAAGAAGGAAAAGAGAGAAAGAGTCCCATGTTGCTGCATTGCAGTGATAATAAACTTCTCTCCGCCCTTCTTCTTACTTGAATTGACTGTTTATGTCTTCTGAGGGTTTCAAAGCAATCCTTGGGAAAGTAACAACATTTAGTGTTAAATATTAAGTGAAAATGTTAACAACGGCCATTCAAGTTCTAGACAAAAGAAAAAAGATCACAGAAATTAATTTCAGTCTAAGATTAGAGTAAGTTTTGTAAAACATTGGCGTTTGCCTCTTCTGACGATTGTACAACCAATCCTCTTTGACAGTCCTACCCTGACAACCAAGTGTTCATGTTACTACAATATTTTTAAAGTATGCACATTGTACTATCAAGCAGGCACCAGTAGCCGGTCTATGGTGTGCTGTAAATGGTCCCAGTTCTTCCAGAATATGGTCAAAAAACAAATTCCAAGTAACGTAGCAACCACATGGTGCCGGCTCCTCATCAGGGGAGCAGCAAACTTTGCAGCCGTGGACACGCACACCAGGATGACGGTGATGATGGCCAGCATGATGTTGATGGTCTTCCCCAGCAAGACTCGGGCATCACGGCTCTCGAGCTGGACCGTCTGTTGCTGATGCTGCTGCTGCAGCTCCAGCTTGGACACACGAGTCTGACAGGACTCTAGAGCTTCCTGTAACAGATTGAAAGGATGGAGAAAGTTTGTGGTTCTGAATGTTTCCCAAATAGATCACGAGCTCTTTGCTGACTTGATTAACCAAAGTTCTCCAAAAGACTGAGGCACAATCATCAGAGAGACACAAAGACTTTGTATTGTCATAGATGTCAAAGATAATTTGAATTTGTTGTTTGATTAAAACCATTAAAACATGAAGCCATGATTACACAATGAGATGTTATGGATTATAGATTGACTATTAGATACCTGTATGTCCCTGGCCCTTTCTTGAGCCTGGTAAGCCACCCTCTCCTCGATGCTGGCCAGTTCCTGCTTCAGATTAACCATCTCATGTTGGTGAAGCTCCGTCAAGTCGTTCAGTTGGTCTTCCAAACGCTCAAACCTGACAGTTGATTTCAGAGAATACAGAAATATGGATGAAATCTATTCAGGCAGATTCAAACATGCTGTATACAAGGCATTTCCGTGGATGCTAATGTGATCAATCAGCGTACATTCGATAAATGCTTTTTATATGAGAGTTGATGCATTACACCTTACATCTGGTGCTTTAATGTGAAGATTGACGTTATTGTGATGCAATGATAATAAGAACTGAGTAAATATACAACCTGTATCTCTCTTCCTGCAGTGCTTGACTGATGATGCTGTACTCCTTCTTGAACTGAGACTTCAGCTCCTCTATATCCTCCTCCAGTTGGCTCTGGGCATCTTTGATTTCGCTCACCTCCTCCAGGCTCAGGGCCAATCTGCTCTGGCTATCTTCCCCAGCCTGCTGGCCCTGTGCCTTCCCCACAGACAGTCCTGGATTCCCATTACTGTCTGGAATGGAAGCGCTCCCCGAGGAGCATTCATCATCACTCGGGTACTTGGGTTTGGCCACCATAGAGGTGCTACTACTCAGCCCTTTTCCCACACTGTCAGAGGGCAGCGGTGAGGTAGCATCCAGTGTTGTCTTGAGGTGGGCTATGTTGTCAGCACTGCCAAACTTGTTTCTGATGAGGTTGGCAAACTCTTTGCTCTTGCTAAAGAAGAAAGGCGGGGAGAGAGAAACCCCTGGCCCGATAGTCTTGATCTTATCCATGGTCGGATGTCGGCCACTCCCTGTCATGTCCCTAAGCAGCTCTCGAGGAGACTCCCGGGGTATGGTGCTGTGTTTGACAGAGGACCGGTGAGGCGAAGAGCTGCACTGGACTTCATTGTCCTTCATCTTTCTATGGTACTGCTCCAGCTTCTTCTGCATCTGGGCAATGTTATGAGCAGACTTTTGGTTTTTCTTTTCAAACACTTGCTTGATGCGCCCAACTTGCTGCTTGTCCGCACTGTTCACCAGCTTCAGGTACTCAGCAACGTTCTCGTCACGTGCTGTCTGCTCGATCTTTAGCTGCTCTGTGACTTTCAGTATCTTCTGCTGAAGGTTGTCCAAGCAAGAACGACTACGGTGGAACTCAAAGCCCAGACCTGGACCGGGACCTCCATCAATCAGATCCAGGTCCAAGTTGTTCTCTGAAGAGCCGCGACGCATCGATGCAGCGATGCTCAGAGGACTTCCCTCTGCACTTGCATCCTGCAGGAAGGAGAAGCAAAAACGAGATATAAATTCTGTATTATTTTGAGACTATGAAGGGAAGATCTTTTATGATGGAAGTTAACACAACATATCATGTGGAAAAAGATCAAATAAAGTCTTCTGTTCCACTTCAAACACAAACGACCAATGACAGCCTGTAGGAGCATTTCATCCCATCTCAAATTGGACCAAATATTCCACTTTCAGTTTCATTCCTGTTGGTAATGATTTGTTAATGCATGACTAAAGGCAATACATTTTTTAAGGAAAAAAAAAAGTAGTTCTTTATTTAAATGAACATTTTCAACAAATAATTCCATCCAAATTTAATGCTAAAATTAATAGTTTGGATAATTAGTTTAAGCTTGAGGGTGTTTTTACAAACCTGCTACTTCTTTATGTCTCGTGACAAGGACAGTGAGTAAAATGTTTTTAGCTTTTATGTTATTGCCAATGGGAGACCAGCTGGGTGTGAATGTAATGCGCTTATTGCACACATCTGTTACATTTTAGGAGCAAGAGCTTAATCCTGTTTGTTTATAGTATAGCACACAGATGACAGGATTCAGATAACAGTTATTAATATGTGTGAGAGAACTGGAGCGTGAACATCTGATGTAGGTCAGTGATAATGTCACAGAAGGCCACAAAGCTCAGGAAATCCCTTTTCCAGACATTGTCCCCTATTTTATTATAAATGACTTTTTTTTTCACCATAGATGCTCCAGTGAATTACCCTCACATCAGACAGTCTTGTATTATCTGCAGCAGATTTGAGGTTGCGAGACAGAATATATTCAAGTAATCCATTTCAACCACCAGCAGGGAAACTGAGGAAAGCTTTTGAGGGAGAGTTTTATTAGGTTTCAGAGAAGCAATTGCAGAACAGAAGTGTCACTTCAAGTGTAATAGCACTGCAATGAACAATGGCCGAACAAATCTTGTGAGTTGATCACAACACAACACCAGTGCCATGATAGGAGGTGCAACAAGATAAAGCCGTACAACAAAGCGTTGTACAACCGGCACTACAGGCTCTACAAAGCTGCACTAATCCCAGACAAATGTAACACTGCTAGTTTCTGGCAAACAAACACATCACATCCGCTTTAAATGGACTTAAGGCTCAATCCTATTTAGCACATCCACATCACAACGTCATGGTTACATATTGCAAGCTAAGTACCGTCACAGTTCATTAATGCAGAGTTCCCCCACACACCGATGCTCCTCCACACATGACTGTCAGGTGGAACTCTGACAAGATACACACCGACAAAGACGTAGAAGATAGATACTTACTGATTTCTGTAAGGCTGTTCCACTTTCAAAAACCAATTGATTTTAAGTTCTCTAGTTACACATGTACAGTCTGTTGTCACTGTGACATCACACTCAATCGACTGGTCAAACCTGTTTGCAAGTGTGAGTCAACATTTAAGAATTTATCATCTCTGAAATCTCCAAGCTCTAAAGGGAATACTCACTGTCACATGCAACACAGAAACTGCTTTCTAATTGTTTAGCAGCACAGCTCCCATCTCAACATCTGCCTTTAAGTCCACTGTTGGGGTTCAGGCAGAAACACACACAACTCTACCAGCAACAGTTGCCTTCAATTCAACCAAACCTTTTCCAAAAATCAACCTCCTGCTTCTGTAACTATAATTTACAGGATAGACATGCCTCCATATAAAAACATACTGAGATCTGATGCATTCAGATTTTTATTTTGAAACACCCGAACTCCAACATACGCTGCTTTAAACAAAAGATTCTTAAAAAGATCAGTTAATTAGTCTCTGAGAAATTAAAGAAAATGTTCAAAATTCACACATTCATTCAAAGTTAAAGGGGTCTAATCCAGCCTGGGACCCGTCTTCCATCCAGGTTACATGGAAATCCATTCAGGGGCTGTTGTGTATTCGTGCTGACAAACCATCTCGACCAACACGAGAGAAAATGCCAAGGTAGAAAGAACTATCATCGAATATCAGTGATAATAAACTGACATATTCTGTAACACCACCATCCAGTCCTGTGGACTTTATGAACAAATGATCTTCGAACTCAGTTCAACACTGCTGACTTGTCTGTAAACTGGCTTCATTTATATATTTATTTGAAAACCACACATAACATCATATTAATGATTTGAATTGAAGGAGAGAATGCCACATTTATTTCTCCAAGCATGCCCGGGGTATTTCTGCCTCTCTCCTCATCCCAATCTCCCCCTCCCTGGCGTCTGTCCTTCTAGAACACAGGACTCCTTGTTTGCGGAGGAAAAAGCGCACTTTGTAACATCCTACCTCTGCTGTGCTCAGGACACTGATGAGCAAAGCTACTGCATATGGAACCACTGGCCTGATGTATAGCAACCAGAGCTCTGCATCCAATCACAGTCCTGCTCCTCCCAGAGTACATAACATTATTGCTTCAGACAACAATCGGGTTCAATCATAAGCTGTTCTTTTGTCAAACCTGTTTGCCATACAAAAGAAATTGGAGATTAAGAACCTCCGATTCAAGAGGAGGTACAGTGATGTGTCAGTTGCTCGTATTACCCTGTCGCTTTGGTGTTCAAACACGGAAAACAAAGAGGTGCCTGTTCAGCAGGCTGGATTTGGATTGCATGCCACTTCTGCAGTAGCAACAAGAACTAAACTATCACCTCAGGCCCTCTTGCTCCACCAGCCAGGGCTTATAAATATAATGTAGCATTATCTCCTGTCAGATCTGGGCCAAACACAGAATCCACAACTGTGACTCTATATATTTTATTGCATTTATTGTTTCAGGGATATAATAAAAACAGTATGAGAAAAGATCGATCAAATACGGCCCTGGTAAACTTACTGCTGAGGCCTGCGACAAAAGCAAGCAGTGTTGGAGATTAGAAACTGCATGGATTCAACTTACATCACAGCCACAGAGTTGTGAATGTTGAGCTGAAGACATGTTACACAACTGGACTGAGGGGAGTAAGCTTTTTGTTATAAAAACAAAATGGCAGCGTGAGGCCTGATTCATGAGAAGAGCTCGTGTAACATGACCCAGATGTTTCAGACGCACTAGAACCCAAACCCAGACTACGACATGTGACTATTTCCTGATAAGACTCCACAAAAATTGTGCTATTTCAGTTTAATGAACTTATTTCCACTCAAGGTTTCTACCCATGCTGTCTAACTGCTGCAGAAATCTCAGGGTTTCTGCAGATGAACAGTTTTGCAAAACGAATTAACCTCGTGCTGATGAAAAATGTGCTGTGAAGCTGCCCTACTTTTCACTCTGTTTCTCCCACATACTTCTGCAGTTCTCAGAGGTTGCTGAGGTGGAAGGGTCAGGGTGGAAACCCGGTAAAGTTGGCTCAACTCAGCAGATGGCGGTTTGGTAAGAGGAAGGTCCTTGACTCGGGATATTGTTTCATGGTTCTTCTTGTGCTTACTTACTGTGATCCTTTCAGATCTGAAACCTGATGATGAAAAGCCCACTGCTGTGTGAGACACCTATTTAAATGTGTCAAATCAGTAGAAGACAGACACACAGAAAATGAGAAAAGAAACAGAAAGCTACAGAAAAAGGAACAGGACGAAAGGAGAATGCAACCCGACCGTCATAATCTCCACATACACGAGCTGCAGGAGGCCATTGTGCCCCAAGGAGGCCTCCCTAAACACTTCACCCCTGCATGAGCCCCATGTCCCCCCACACTGCCCTACATAGCACACAGAATCCGTCAACCATGACCCATTTAATATGCTCGCTAGCCAGCATAAGATAAAAATCCAGCTGCATTAGCCTCAATCTTCACCTAACAGCGGACGTCTGTGTGCAGAAATCTTCTCAAAATTAATCAGTGCTTTGAGGGTGAAGTCAAAGGAGCTAATAGAAACTGAAGATGATGTAGAGTGCTCTGTCTTGGATCAATGATCTAGTTAGCAATTCAATTCTTCATCCAGAAACAGATCTCACTCTCATCTGCCCACTGCAGTGAGGCCCAAACTAGACTGAGGTGAAAATGCTCAAATAATTTAGAGCCATGTGAATGTGCACAAAATACTGAGCAGCGCTGGTGGAATAAATATTGATTAGGATTTGCAAAATGTACACACACAGACACACACACACACACACACACACACATAGAGCCTGCTAAACTCACTCTACCACCTTCTTATTAAAAACAGACATTTTCTTAAGCAAACAGGAAGATGTGTTTGTAAGTGCTCACGCTCGCGGCGTTAATCTGGTGAAACCATCCGTTAACAAATGTCGTTTCGTGTCACGCAGGTGAGCAGCAGCCTGCTTCCTTTCAAAAGCATAGGTGTTTGCAGTCATCTAAAGAAACTGCATAAAAATGATGAAGATGAGGAGGGAGAGTGGTTTAGTGCATAAACAGATACAATACAGCAGGCCACTCACTGAAATGGAATAAAACAGTCCCTTCAGGAGGGAACAGAACCACAGCAGGGAAGGAGTCTGTGCTGCTTATTGGTATTCCCTCCAACTGATCCGAATGGATACGGACTCTCTCCCATTCCGAGCTCACACAGGGAAATGGAAAGCAAGCCAGGCTTATGAACGGGGGGGAGGGGGAGTAATAGGGAGCACATCAGATAGCTGACCCAACATCTCCTCCTCTTCTACCTCTCAACTGCATCCCACAGCTGCTGTGGCCACTCTGTGATTGCAAAACCTTTGAAATAGTGTGTCAACTCATCAAAATGAAAGAGGATGTAAAAAAAAAAAAAAAAAGCGAGTTTTGAGTTTCCTGAATGACTAATCCCCAGGAGGTCAGGGGAATGAATTGCTTAAGACGTCTTTGCTATTATCTCTGCAGAAGATTGTCCAGGACTGAATCAATAGCCCATTAACACTCCCACTGCCCGTTGGCCCCCATGTAGACTGGGGAGAATGGGATTCAAGTAAGATAAATATGAAGCATTCTCTGTGAAGGAGGCAGCAGAGTCAATGACAGAACACTGGATTCAAACACAGAGCAGAATACAGCGTGTTAAATGGTTGCTAATTATATTGATCCGATGCCTAATGAATGTGAGGCGCTGCAGCAAACAGGGTTCATTAAAGGACAAACCAGCTTCCACATTTTAGCAGGTCCAGCATCCATTGAGGGTTAAATGCAGGTCGGAGAAACGAGCCTCTCAAACTGAACTGTTGCATCATCTTTGGCCTCTAACCCACAATGTCTGCTGCACAACGGCTTTTTGAGGAAGAGCACTGGAATGTTATCTGAGGCCAACAAAAAGAGAAAACACATGATTAAGTATAGAGTTGGGGGAAAATGATCAGAAGTGTTGCATATAGATTCTGATAATCATAATGGAGCAAGTGTGTGATTCCATATTTGAGAAGCTGCTGAAAGATGTTTGTGTATGAATGTTTGGTACTCTGAGAGAAAAACATTGATTCTATTCACTTTTAAATCAGGAGGTCAGCAGAGGAGTTTTGGCAGGACATAATCTTGGTTGAGGAGTGTTTAGTGAGTAAATCAAAATATCACATTCCACCTTTGGAGTCTCCACAGGCCGAGGGATTTCTCTGAACATTAAATTCTGTGTGGTTTGAGTAGTTTGTTTCTATACTTGATATTACTATTATATAACTATCTCAAATTATTATAAAAAGAAAATTATAAAATCATAGCTTTCTAAATGCTGGTATTTCCAACACATGGACATTATAATGCTGCTGCTATGCTACATATTGTTGGAAGCAGTGTCTCCACCCGCCTCTTCAGACCCAGTTTATATTCACCAACTCCAGGGATATATTCTTCACAGTCAGACCCCAATTATGATCCAGATCATAATCCAGATGTGGATCCATTTTTGCATAACTGTGGAATGTCACCTATCAATTTTGATTATGTCTATTATTTTTCATTCATTGTCAAAACAAAAACTTTCAAAATGTTGAAGAAACTGAAAAAAGTTACTTCTAATACAGAACCCAACACTATTCAGCTCTTCCTCAGCACAAGAGCCACATCTGCATCTAATTTCATCAAAATCCATTGACAGTGTAAGTTCATTCAGGAAGATGAAACTTTATTCCACATGTTGTTCTATTTTACACACCTTACACACAGGTTCAAGATTATTTTCCTGCTGTACTAGTCAGACACATCGACTGAGGTCAGCCCAGCTCATCAGCCAGTCACACCTATCAAACAGTAACACACCTCAATGATCAGCCTATCACGCTGTTACTATCCCAAATATGAATCTCTTTGTTCCTCTCCTTCTTTGTCGCTGCTCTTATGTGCACACCTCCACCTTCACATTATCCATCGTCCCAGACCCACAAACTTCATCAGCTTCACCAGGATCATCAGCCCACGCCACATCACAGTCAGCCTGAAGGCTCAAGTGCTCAATACTTTCCAAAAGACCGTTTATCACATAAAATTTGATGAAATACACATATTTATTTACTTCAGCCACTGTTCTCTCATTTCTCAGAAAAACAACCATGCAATCTTTATCTGATCCTCGATGGCAAAGACTAAAAAACTGTCCTGATTCAAAGTTAAAACACTTTAAGCATGAAGGATTCTGTCCAACTTGACTCTTGTGTGGTACAAACTTCTATTGAATTTACGTTAATTTTTGTATAAATCTATATATGTAACTTTACAACCTATGCTCTATACAACCCTGATTCCGATTACAGCTCAAAGAGAAGATTAATCAATCATAACTTGACATGAAATTACTCAGTTAAATAATTTGAACAAACTGATCCATTCACTTCATAGAATTAATTCATGATCTCAACTTTGGCTCTGGGAAGCCTTTTTTTTTTTTTTTTTTTTTTAACTATTTCACAACCAAACCACGACTAAATAATCGATACACTAACAATGAGATCAATAGATATGGAACAGAAGATAAAACATCCACTCTGTTTTGTGCGTGTCCATCCCGCGACATCTCCGTGACGCTCCGTGCGCCCCACGCAGCCTGGTGACAGTCACCGGCTCTTTGTTGGCTTCTGGGCGACGCAGCTGTCGGTTTCAGAAGCGCTGCTGATCAACAGATAACACGGAGACCTGTCTTTAAAAAAACAAAAAACAAAACACACACACTCACCATCCGGCTGTCGAGGTATTTCTCTACTTCACATAAACTTCGCACGGAGACGTTTGCGCTGGGCATAATAACTCCGTTTGTTGTCAGATGGGACCATTCAGCTGACTAGTCTACAAACTCACGCCTAACGCCGCATCCATGATTAACCTCTCTCTCCCTCTCTCTCCCTCTCTCTGGCTCTTTTTTCTCTCTATCTCTCTCTCACACACATACACACTCACACACACACACAAACACACATCCACATACATACTGTATACACACATTCGGGGATATCTTCAACGTACAAGAACTGTGAAACTCCGCCTCTTTCTTGTGTGTGTGTGTGTGTGTGTGTGTGTGTGTGTGTGTGTGTGTGTGTGTGTGTGTGTGTGTGTGTGGAGGAGGGGGGGGCGCCATATGACGCACGTCAGCTTCAACCCTGTTAGTGCAAAATCACTAAATTCATATCGTTTTTGGACAAAATTGGTGAATTATTTAAAAAATTATTAAAAACGATGTGTCCAGTAGTGTAATTTTTGTGTAAGCGCCACGAGGAGATCACGTGGTTTACTTGTCACTCTTTATCTTCGACCTCACCCCCTGCTGCTCATGAGCGCGTTGCATATGTTGCTAAACTGTGAATATAGAATACTCACCAATTCATTAACTTGTAACTTTTCATAAAATGTACACATTAAAAACAGTTACTATTTAAATAAAAAATAATTTGGAAGGTTTCAATAAAGTAGTGAAATTTGACATGCCAATTATATTTTGCATGGAGGTTTGTGCAATAAACTGAAGCTTCAGCTCACAGCTTCTCCTTCTGTTCTCTTCCTATGAAGATACTGTGTGCTCCATTGTTCCACTGGGATGTCCACTGGTATTTTCTAATTTATATCTGTAATTCATTGGTTGTTACTAATTTTCATAAAACCAGTTCAGCCACTTTTTTTTTTGCTTCACTCAGGCGGTCAAAACCAAACCCAAGATGCCATGAGAACAATCAAACTGGCACTTTCACTCACATTGATTTGGCTTGGAATGAACTAATCCACAAGAGCTGCAAACCAAAAAGCTTATGTTGCATCACAGCTTGCTTAACCTTTTTAGTTGTGGATAAGAAGTGTTTATTTTTGCACCCTGTAGATGAAAAATGTGTGAAGAATCACACACCGACGTGCACCGAAGGTAGGTGCATTGATGTAGAGATATGGTAGAGCTGTGGAAGAAAAAAAAATCACATAAAAGAAGCTGCTGGGCACAATGGACCGTGTACTCTAAAAGCAGCAGCAGACAATATCATCCATGTGGTCATCAAGTTTTAATGGTCCTATCACTGCCTTTAATTAGCTGCACTCACAAAGCAAAAGAATGCTTACGGCCACTGTCCTCGGGTCACCCATATCCATACGGCCCTAATGAAATATTGATTGGCTAATAACACGGTCCAACTCTAGTCCCTTGCACAGCATGATGCAAAGTCTTACACCCCAACGTCACTTGACACGAAACAAAACAGCAAGTCACCGGGGCAGGATACAGATTTTGCATTACTAATTCAAAGGGAACATGTAAACCATCGGCATTTGTTTACAAAAGGGGTTCCAAGAAGTAATGTTGACATGTGTTGACATGGTTATTTAAACCCTGACTCAAGTCTGGATTAAAACCAAAGATCTATTTCAGGATTTACTTTACAAAGTCATTCAGACGATTCAAACCTGCTTCTAAAAAAAGAAGTCAGGTGAATTATGGATTTGTAAGTTCAACAGGTAGAAAACATGTTTACAAGTGTCCAGAGCTGAAGCTAAAAAGACCAGGTGTTTGTTTAAGGTCAAGCACAGTTCTAAGAGGGACTTTAAACCAACAAAGGTTAAAGTTTGATTTACTGTGTACTTGTTGACTTAATATTTTGGCTACTCCACCGACTTTCATCTGAATGCTGGAATGAAAAAGTTCAAAACTTTTGAAAGAGTTTGTCTTTTTTGTGACGTACTTTAAGAAAACACTACAAACCCAATACAAAACCAACCACTGCAAAATAAATATGTCCGATTTCTCTCTTGTGATTTTCAGGATATTTGACATAGTAAAGACTCTGGTAAATTAGGTCAAGCTACTCGGACCAAAAAACTGTCAAATTCAAAACTCATGTGTTAAAGAGAAAAATCAGAAAAAAAACTTGACAGGCGTTTTTATTTCCCAATGACTTAAACATCATGTCCTGTCCACATTTATGTGTCCAAAAGATAGAATTCGTGAATTACCAAGTGCCGTTTGTTGTGGCCTTCTTGGTGAATCCTATACACAAACCTTAATACATAATGACGACAACGGCTACGCTGTCCGATCCTTTGGATTGGCAAACAAATAAGAAATAAAGGTTCTAACCCTCAAATGACGAAATCATCTCACAAATAAATTCACGACACATTTTCCTCATAATCATCAGGAGAAAAACAAAAACAACTTGACATGAACATTTATGAAAGCGATGAAAAAAATAACATGGTTCCTGCAGAAGAGGAGAGGCTGGGGGGGCATGGAGCATAAAACAGTATGTACAATAAAAAGCGCAGTCCTCTACGTAGGTTTCAAGGGTTCCTTCCTGAAGTGGCCTGGAGTTGATTTTTACTCGTCCTCTTTGTGAAATGCGTTAAGCCGTCTGGTTAAAGAGGACCTGGGAGTCGGAGCAAGTAATTCCCATTGGAGTCATAAATACAGCATGTTCTGACCACTTTGTGATCGTTCTATGGAGCACTCCAATTGGTTGTCTGAAAAGTATTCACAATCCCGTGGTGCAATCACAAATGGCAAGGTGGTGTCACACCCCGGAAGATGCCTGGCTATTGTAATCAGTGGACTCCATTTTGAGGATGTAAGGGATGATGCTGTCTATCTGAACGTTGCCAATGAGCCCCGCAAAAAACAGCTCCTCTGTGACGGCTGCACTTATCAGTCTGAGGGCGGGAAGACGCAGCAACAGCTTGGATAACCTGAAAAATGGGGACAAAAAGTTTCAGCGTTTTCTGTAGCAAGTACTTAAACGGTGCTATTGGAAACCTGGTATGCTAAGTACCGCCTAGTTCTTAAATAGTGTGAATGACCAGGAATTAAGTAGGTATAGCTAAAGCCTACTGACCGGTAAGAGTCTTCTGGGTAGGTCGTGGTTACATAGTCCTGTAGCTCCATGTAGGCCTTCTCCTGAAACCTCTCTATTTGTGGGGTATTGTCTATGCCTGGGTGATCTAGTTGAAAAACAACACATGCAAGCAGAAACATATGAGTTTACACACATTAAGTCCTGAGGATATCATCTGAGAATCTGTCTTCAAGGGGAGAATTCTGAAGAAATCAAATGATGTTACATTTACTTAATAATAATACACTGATGAGAGAAAATGAATGTGGTTTCTATTTTTCATTTTCAGCTTCAATAATTTGTTCTCTTCATATTTTTGAGCAGTGCTTGTCTACGTACCAGGACTAAAAAGAACAATGGCTTTGAGGTAGGCATATTCATAGGAGTCAGGGGACAGTTTGAGCATACTGTTACAAAACTCCTGCATCCTCCAGATGTGCTCCATCACTAGTTTTACTCGTTCTGGAGACAGCTTATCTATACAAAAAACAAAAAAATAGACACGTTAAGAGGAGCCAGTGATGTGAGGGGGTGAGATCTAAAGGTTTTAAGCAGAATCAAGGCAAACTGTGTCACAGAAGCATCACAGATCTCTAGGATTACATGGAATAACTTGTTTCCCTCCACATTGAAAACAATGTGTGGACTTCTTTGTGTTTTGTTCAAGTGTTTATCCATGGAGACAGACAAGAGCTGTGGCCTCTTACCTTCCTGTAAGCTGGTCTGCAGATGGTTGATAATGGCACTTAAGATGGTACCAACATTCATAATGCTGGAACACTGTGCCAGACCCAGGGCAAACAGTTCATTCCAGCAGGCTTTCATCAAGTTAATGTCATTGTCTTGACCACTGTAAAACAAATTAGAATTCATTTAAACAGACAAAGAACAGAGTGGCCATAAGGAAAGTCATCTGTCATTTTATAACATGTAAGGTCCAATAGGTTAACAAAAAAATAGAAAAAAAAAAAACATGTGACAACGGCTTACCCAAGGGTTTGAAAGGCAGGAATAGAGCGAGCCCAGTGCATAGAGAGAAAAAGTAGCCGGGAAGCTGACTCACAGATGTAGTTCACATTGAGGTACTCTGGCACAGGCAATGGCATCATAAGCTGAAAGAAAACAGAGTGGAGAGGGAGAGAAGATGACTGCAGTGATGACCAGACTCAGGATAACAAACTAGGGTTTGGTTTAAGCTGGTTTCATCCACAGGATCGATGTTATTGGTCTCACTTACCTTGAAAGGGAAATGGCCGTCAGAGAGTAGAGGGCCCTCCAACTCCACCACGGGACCTGACTGGTCCCCTGACATCAGCTGCATTGTGGCCTCCAAGGAGTCTGCTGCTGAGCCATCACTGGGATGCAGTACTTTAGCCAGAGTGTCAAATGCTCTAAAGAAAAACACAATAAAAACCAAAGAAGTCCACATTAAAAGCATTGGGCTTTTTCATTCAGAAATCTAAAACCGTCCAAAAGGTACAGCATGGTAAAAATGATGATTAATTTGCGAACAACCTGTGCTTACTGACATGACTTTCTCATTGTTCTGTTCAATTTCCATTCTATTCATTTTCTCTAATGCAATAACAACTAAGTAAAAGGTTTAAATTAATCTTTAAGAGTGTGTGTGAATTGGCAATTGAACTGAGGAAAATCCACTCAGGACTGAGATTTACCCTGAGCTTTGAGGCAAAGATTCCTGCTGCAGAAACCAGGTGCTAACTTAGCTAATGGAGAGACACATAACACTTGTCATTTATTAAACACATGTTGAAAGCTACTGCTATGGTACCGTTTTCATTACCTTGTGTCTGCTCCACTCTGAACTCTGAATAGATGACTATGTTTCCCTTTTCCTTTAGTTTAAGTGATACTAGGATTTGGATTTTTAGTATTTGAGAAATTTTAATCATTCAAAAACTCATATCAGTCCCTACCCGTTTCCCTGTAAAACTCCAATCCCCATATATTTTATGCAGAAATCCAAAATACATTTAGTTTAGCAAATTAAATTTCATGGACTAAATATATTGTACCTGCATGATTTTTCAAAAAGCAGTATCCAAACTGGAGCAACGTTTGCATTTTAGAGGCACCAAAGAAAGACAAAATACAGTAGAATAGAAAATATAATACAACGTAAGCTGCAGTAGTGGCAAATGGCACAGTTCTGACTGACTGTGGGTGAATCTAATTAAGCCCTTAAGACCACAGTCAGAAACCACATTGCCCTCCAGGAAATTCTATTAACGTTTTGTGACGACCAGGAAGAAACAGCCCTGTGTTTCTTTCTAATGCTGCTGTAGATCTCCTGTGTGTGCATCAAGAAATCAAAATGGTCCACTGGTCAATGTCAAAACTTTTCATTCTTTATGACATCTCCCTCACCGAGTGATATCACTCGCCGTTTGCTCATCTCCTTGGATGTCTGTCATGGAGCTATCCCCGTTGCTAAGCGTTTCCACTCCCATCAGATCATTGCCGCTGTCACTTGCCTCCCTGTTCTTGCTGAGGTGGGCGAGGGACGTCACAACATTCGCCAGAGTGCTGAGGTCACCTTGAGATGGGTCATCCTGCTGAACGGGAATCATGAGTCTCAGCGTGTCTCATTAATAATCAAGTTAACTCTGCTATGCTTATCACTGGACAACATCCACAACAAATAACAAGTGCAGAAACACTCCACGGGAAAGTTGAATATAACTAGTGTTACCTTTTCAGGAGATGCTGGAATCAAAATGGTGTTTTCCAACTTGGGGAAGGGTTGTTGAATGTTCAGCAACATACTTGACTCAAGCAGACTTGTTGGCCTGAATTTAGAGTGTAAACATAACATCAGGTGCGTATCATGTACAAAACCAAAGAAATTATTGATCATTACTCAAACTTGTACTTGTTTATGGGATACTCAAGTTCAATTTAATTTCTGTCAATGATATAGAATACAACTTTTAATGCCACACAGTAGCTTTGGTGGTGTTTTATTAGACTGTACACTGAAGGTGTATGCTTTCTAGTATATTCTACCTTGCAGTTTCTTTGTCGGATACAAACGTGGGTGTGGCAGCCAGAGGGCTGCAAAGGTTCTTGCGGATGTAGATTTTCTCCGTGGAGGCTGCACAGTTGAGGGATTTCTCTCTGGTGTTCATTTCGACAGGCTTTCTTTCACACTGCACAGCTAAATGCAACACACAGGGGCCAAGCCTCATTAATGCAAGTCTTAAAAAGCATTTCAACAACTGTTTGCACATAATACTACAGTCTCTTACAGTCCTGCTTCATGCCCAGAGCTATGCAGCGCTGTAGTCGACAGTACTGGCAGCGGTTTCGGTGGAGTTTGTTGATGGCACACTCCCCAGAGCCTCTGCATGTGTACACTAGGTTCTTTCTAATGCTGCGTTTGAAGAAGCCCTTACAGCCCTCACAACTGACAGCTCCGTAATGACGCCCTGAGAGACAAAAGATTTGGTAGTTGGTGATTATTTGCTAATGTTTATTACTTTAACTAATAATGACAGAGAAAATTAAACCTAATTCTTACCCGAGGCCTTATCTCCACAGACCACGCAGTATTCCACAATTGGTTTTATAATAGACTGGTCCGATCCTTCAGTCACAAACTGACAAAAATCCCAAGACAATAGAGCAATTCAAAACAGCAAAAAATGCAATAAGATTAGAATCACTAAACATACTCATGCCATAAGACCTTTAAGTAACTCGTTTATAAAAACTGGTTAAATAAATATCCTCTAGGAATACCTGAATCTGTTGCCCTGCCAATTCAGGGGAGGCAAACAACAGCTGGTTAACTCCAGAACCATCTGGACTGGTTAGGATGACCTTGTTTGGTGAACCTTCCTGGTTGGCCAGGATCACCTTTCCACCCGTGGAGTAGTCAGCATTTGCTAGAATAAACTGCTGCTTTCCAGGGGAAGATGGCTCGAGTGCTGTGACAATCTGGATCTTCTGGCCAGTCTGCTGATCAGTCACAATCTGTAAGGAATAAAAACAATCATAGCATGAGAATATATCAACTGGATAACATGTGTGAAAAGCAAATAATACTATGTTAAAAAAGGTTTTACGTACAAAAACTTGGCATGTCACCTCCACCTTGAACTCCTCTGTCACACCTACAGCACACCTCACCACTGTCTTACAGTCCTCATACATGTCCTGCACCCCTCTAACATACTTCTCTGCCACTCCAGACTTCCTCATACAATACCACAGTTCCTCTCCTTATAATTTACTTATTTATTAAATGACCAAAAGAGATAAAAGATCTCTTTTACAAAAGTGACCTGGTCACAAATAGCAGCAACAAAACTTTAAAAAACTATGAATCAAAAGTCAGATAAGTCGTGTTCACATTGATGGCCTGGATCCAATGGATTTCACCAGTCCTAAGTTCATTTAAGACTGGTGGCAGATGCTGGAAGCAGATGCAGAAATCCTAATCCCATCTTTTTGAATTCCATTCAGACTTTGTAACCAGTGAAATGTAAACAGCTCTAAGAAAAGAGATTGGGATTTCTAAATTTTTGGGTTGAAAGCAAGAATAAGAGGGTATTTGCCAATGATGGCCTTATCAATAAAAACCTACCAGTAACCACCGATGCATGTATATAAATCATGCAGTGGTGGTTACATATAAATATAATACAGGGTGGTGAGTAAGATATCTTGTTTAAAGTGGTGGACAGGTGATCTTCTCACCTGGATTCTATGTCCTAATGCCATGTTGCTGTCTGCTGACACGAGTTGAATCCTCTGGGTCTGTCCATCCATTCTGATATTGCAGACACCTTCTTCCAAATCTCTTCACATCAGCGCCCCATGAGACATGCACACCTATAAAGAACATATGCTTCAATTTATCAAAGAACACTTTTGGTCAGGTGGAGGAATACCTTTGAAAATAAGTCTGACTTATCCTCCTTTTCTTATTGGGGTGAGATATTGAGTGTATTTATCCAAGGCCAGTCATTTTCTATACTAGCCAGTCACTGTTGTTTAATTAAATGTTTAAAAGGAGCAAATTATAATATTTTGACCACTACTTTTAGGAAAGCTCTTCGGACATCAGGGGCTCTGATAGTATTCACTTCCACATGGTCGACATGAGACTGACCACACACACTGTTGTCTAATGTTTCACTGACAACAATGAGAGGATTGATTTATTATCCGTATTTTTCATGTGACATGTTGGTTCACCTGACTTGTGCTTTAATATGCTGTTGGATTTAAATCTACATTAAACTTGGACCTAAAATTTAAAAATACAGTACTTTTAAAACATGACTTAGCCCAATCGATTTCATTAGACAAATGTTTGTGAGCGTGAACAACGCGCAGTAAAAAAAATTGCACATCGACCATCCAACACTTTACTGATATAACTGCTTCTTCAATAAGTTAGCCCCTTCTCCTTTTCATTTAAATATATCTCTAGTCAAACTTTGATCGATGTTTCTTAATCCTATGACTTAAAAATAATATAACCAAAGTAAGTCATACATAAATAGGAAAACTACAAACATCTGATTTATTGTATTGCGTGTCAATATTAGTTTGTGGCCTGTGCTAATGAAGATAGCGTTAGCAGGCGCTAGCTCGAATCCGTACTAATGGTGGCCTTGTTATAAATGCGACATAAAATGACTGTTGAGTGAAAATAAATTAAAGTTGCAGTTGCAGTTGTAACCAAACAAGGTCTTGACAGCCACAACTATTTCAAATCGATACGGAAGATAAAGGTATTTCTTTTCCTGTGGGTGAAAGGTCAACATTGAAGGGTTAAAGAATGCTCGAGTTCAAGGCCCATGATGTCGACTTGCCGTCAGCAGCGGAACTTTGCGGTTTTTGCAACTTCTCATTGATTCTTACACCGGATTTTAAACGAAATGGAATTCAACAAGATAGCTGGCAATCTAGCAACACAACACACAGTTGTCGTATTCAGACTCAAGTCAACGCTGTGACTTTAAAATGATATAGTTTACGGACACTAGTTAGCAAAGCTAGCAGAGCAGCTACCACTAGCTAAGAGTAACACACTTAGCTGACATGGCTAAACTTGTTGACTAGCTAGACTAGCTAGCATGTTAATAAATACCGTCAGTCTAAGAGAAAAACAACTAAAAAACATGCACCGAGCCTGAAATTACGAACCATCTTTAGAATCTCATACACATATTAAAATAATGTTACATACTTGAGATTGTGATTTATTTGGTTTTTTGCGTTGAGCTCCGGGGTAACAATGCTAACAAGCTATGTTAGCCGTTTGGTAGCTAATGGCTGCCTCGATGCTGTGTAGACCTACCGAACACTCCCTCCCTTCCTGTATTAGTGGGTCTTCGCATGAATTTCACAGACTTCTCACGTGCCTCCGATAAGGAATATTTCTTACCTGCCAGGGAACGGTTTGGTCTGATGAGGCAGTCTTCGATAAATGGATATTTTATAACTGTATGGTATACTTGATGGAGAGGGTCAGAGTTCGTGACCTTTTTTTCATTAATAAACTACGTTCGCGCAGGCGCAGTGCGGTCGCAGCGCTTCATGGCTTTCCACAGAGGATTTCAGTCATTTCAGATTTTATTTCCCTCCTGCTTGGAATCAGTAGTTTTCATTTCAGAATTTATTATACATAAAGAAGAATGTTATTCTATTTCATGGATACAATGAGTTTAAAGGCGGGCCCTACCTCTTACCATCTGTTTGCAATAATCGAGTCTTAACAATATCAATGTAGCAGTAACTTGGTGCAACAAATTTTAAATTCCCCTATATTCAACAAATACTACTTTAATGACTAATCCAGCCTCGTAATGATTGAAGTTAGTAATAATTCTGGTACTTTGAATCAAGAATGAAACAGGGTCCTCCACCAAAGGTGAATTTCATTGAAGGGCATTTAAATTGTTACTTAGGATGTCCCTGTTAAAACTACTATTCTGCATGGGTGATGGGGAAAGTTTTCTGGAAAAATGGTAATGGTCTGAGAAATCCTCATCTGAGACAAATCTCACTCACAGAATGGACCCTCAAAAGTTCAAATTGTAACCATGGAAACAAAAAATACAAGCGATAACAGTTCTTGAATAGCAAGGGTGCCACTTCATTTCATGGTCACTGTGTTGAAAAATATGAACTCTGATTCATTGTTATGCATCTGCTGGGTTTGAAGATCTACTCATATAACTATAATTTATTTCTCCATTTTTACACTAAGACATTAAACATCGCTTTTTTATTTGTAGCCATGTTCTATAATTGACTACAACCAAAAACAAAGACAAAATTTATTTGTAATTTTTACAGTAAGATTCTTGGAAATTTGATTTACTCTATATTTACAGAGGACAAGTATGTAGGAATATAAACTGTACAGCCATTTAAGTCAGTGAAGTGTTGTTATGGTAC
Source organism: Antennarius maculatus (assembly GCA_013358685.1). Classification (NCBI taxonomy): domain Eukaryota; kingdom Metazoa; phylum Chordata; class Actinopteri; order Lophiiformes; family Antennariidae; genus Antennarius; species Antennarius maculatus. Next base: position 6,892,177 of record CM023611.1, on the reverse strand, counting down.
AGTGATGTTTAAACATTCTTATGATCCACCATTAAGACTTCATGCTAGTTTTTAAGTTACAGAAATGCTTTTAATACATGGTGAAACCCAAATATGAAGAAAACACCATAGAACATATATCTGCCCCAGGTTTCAGGAGCTTGGAATAATGTAATTATTCTCAAACATTTGATCTGACCTCAACATCATTTAGTGAATATGGACAAAATGTTCTGTTGACATCAACAACAAATCTGCTGCAGAGATTAAATCATTTTGCCAAAAACAAAGATTAGAATGTGACCAAATCAAAGTTCAACAGTTTAAAATATCCACAGACCACTGTGGTGTGATTCTGCCACAAGAGGACGGACTAAAATGAATGTAAAAGGTAGGAACAATGTGTCTGATGAAAGTTAGGCAGTAATATATTTGGGTTCTATAACAGTGCAACAATTTCCAGTATTTCCAGATCCTCTATACAGAATTAACATAGCACTAAGATAAAACATTTTCAAGCAAGGTGAGACATATGTTGCATCACTCCACTTGAGGTTAAAGCACAGTGGCTTCTTGGAACGAGGCGATCCATCTGTTTAAAAAAAAGACAAATATTAGAATTGCTGTCAGAAGTTGAAGTAACAAAGCACAAATACTTGACATATTTTTCTAAGTATCAACTTCAGTGGGGTTTTTTTTTATGACAACTGGTTACTTTTCTCACATTTTAACACAAATATTGGTACTTTCTACTGTTTGCAATTTTAAAATACACCCTGTTACACTTTAGTAGATTATTTCTATTTTGTTCCACTGTGTGCTGACAATATCAAGATGGATTTTAACCTGAACGCGTAAGGAAATGGCACAGAAAAAAAGATATACAAAACAGACAGGAACCAAATGGGGTAAACCACAAACAAAAGCCATGATGTGTTTTTTCTTTCAATTTTTGTTTTTTATAGTCTTACACTCAATAAGTGAATACCTTCATCACGGATGTGAATGGTATTGATAAAAGTTGAAATAAATTTTTAGTTCCTCAAATTAATATTTCTTGAATATGACATGGGGTTTGTTTAGGTTTGTGCAAAGTGATACATTTTATTGTAATATTTTACTTGTCACTTTTATATAAGTAAATCGAATCAATATTTCTACCTTATCAATCTTCTTTGCAAAAGTAACTGTACTCCTCCTTGAGTAAAGAATGTGTGTGTTTTTGCCAGCTCTGAATGTTGCTGTCACATTGTACAAGAAGTGGCCATCCACTTCATACTGTACCTTTGCGCGGTTGGGATATCATTGGCTTTAAAATTGTAGTAAAGTGTGTTTTTGTGGTAAAGCTTAAACTTTGTCGTCTGTGATGAATCGAATTTCAACACAAACCCCAACAGTGGCTGACTCTCTAAGGCCGCAACATCCTGCAGGAAGATGTAATAAAAGATAAGTGTGGGCTTGAATCCATTTGTTCTCTGGGATTTCTATGACAAGTACAACAACTTACCTCACTTGCAGCGTATGTGTACAGGACTTTGTCTTTGATGACAAACCAAAGCCTCTTCCAGTGCTTTTTTTTATTCTTTGACCTCTGCAGATACCCACTCATGGAGGAGTCCGTGTTTGCCGTCACCTACAACACGTAAAACTCATCTGATGAGCTATCAGGTCATAATCATGGTTTTATTGCAGAGCATGTTGATCTAAGCAGCAGAGACCTCTTTGAGCAGAGCGGGAATCTTCTTCTGCTTCCTGTTGAAAGCAGAGTGAGTTTTGCTTCCAGTGGACACAGTCATTGACAGGTCTTGGTCACCTGTTGAAAAGAAAGGTGAAACATGCAGCTTTTTGACACCGTAAAAACATGTGGATGCATTTACAAACAATGTTTGAATGAAGTTAGATTTACCCTTCTGATTCTGAAGAACCGGGAAACACTGGTCACACACTCGCACTATTTTATTGTTACGGTATTTCAGACTGTGTTTTTTGGAGGAACAGTTCTGACACACCACCTGAGGAGATAAAACATTACAATGTGGTCCTACTTTATCATGTAAAAGTTTAATTATGTTAGGTTTTATAACCTAATGTTATGAAGAACAAAATCACAAGAATTTAATTGTTTCTCAGTCCAACTCCTTTTTAGTCGCTTTACCTTCCCACATGCACGACAGTGGTGTCGCCTCCATATTGGGGTGAATTCACAAGTGCAAATCATACACATGGTGGTCCGTGGGTCAGGGATCCATATGGGGGCCTTGGATCCCAAAGCAGCATCATCACCACTGTCCTGCAGCTCAACCTGAAGGGCATGAATTGTCATAGCTCACGTATTCATACATCACAGTCTCAACATTTGCAAGTAGGAAATGTATGAAGTTCACTTTTTCAGATGTTATCCTACCTCCTCTGGAGTCTTGCCAGATAAAAAACTGATCTTTTTCTTGGTGTAGTCACTAATCGCTGTGGACATGGCCTCGAGCCATTCATCTCGTTCTGCAGCAGAACTGAAAAGAAAACCGTGACTGTACACCTACACAGCACATACAGATTTATCCACTGCTGAAGAAAACAGCATTATGACCAGTGAAGCAGCACACATCCTTCAAAAACCATCAAATATGTTTTGCTTTGCATTATTACCTCGCTGAGAGAATGAAGGAACGTTCCACACTCACAATGTTCAGCTCATTCTGATAGGCCTCTTGGCTCGGTTTGCTAACCTGCAATTTTATTTGTGAGCAATGATGACAATGCATAGTATAACTTGTGATTTTACCAACATATACATGTGGTCTCACCTTCATCCCAGCCAGAGACAACATGTTTTTGAACTTGTACTGGCCTGACTGAGCAGGAATAGTGTGCAAAAATGTGTCGCTAAACTAGAGAAACAGAGAAAAAAAATCATTTCTGTCATTTATACTATGTAAGATTGAGCTTAGGAAAATTCAGGTGTCAATAAATCAACTTTAGCATATCTTTTGATTTATCCTTAAGTAACACTTGGATGACAGTCACAAAACAGACATAGATAATCTTATCTAAAATCTACTAAGAACTTTTACAATAGTATGATTGCAACTGTTTTCCATGACTACATAAAACCTGACATAGATTAAGCAGATCATTGCAGTATTACACAGTTTGAAAATCAGAATAAAATGAAAGAAGGTTCTTTCTTTACCAGGAAGAACATTCTGGGCTGCATGACTTTCCTGGACAGCTTCTTCAGCATTCCCTCTTTCAGGAAGGTCTGGAGGACAAAATATCATCAGAACACATCTTGTCAAGTTTGCTCTAATTTTCTGACTTGTGATCTGTTAAGTGTCAGAAAATTAATATTAATATTTATGAGAGAGGGCTGTGGTGTTCAGTGTAAATCAATTGCAGTTGAACAATTTTGTTAATGAAACCAAAAGTGGGACCATTTATAAATGGCTTGCATTTAAAAGTGCAATGCACAAAAACATTTTCAATGAGTTATGTTTGCTATGCTACTACGGCCATACCCGCCCAGGTTGGACAATCTCATGGTGGCTGGTCAGACAGCACTGCACCTGCATAAGCTTCTGGAAGTTATCCTGCAAAGAAAAAAAAAAAAGATGAATAATACATGCATGGAGAATTTTATTAACGTATTAAATGAAGACCCTGTAGATCCCTCTTTTCTCACCCCTTGTTTCAGGATGTCGTTGGCATGATTTGCAACCTCTTTCACTAGTGCAAGAGCAGCTAAGTGGACAAAAATGCAAAATCAGACGTGTGGAGGAGAGGTTTTCATTCCACTGCTATCATCAGATGAGAATGCACATGTCATAAAACCTTAGTTTACCTTGGGTGTCGTTATAATCAGCTGAATCTTCAGATAGGTTTTTGAGATAGTCTGAAACACAAATATATAAGGGTTCAGCCAAATATGTAAAAACTAATATGCTCTCAGGGTGACGTGGTCGATGTTGTGCAGTAAATTAACTGGAATGTAATTTAAAATTGAAATCCTGGATGAAATGCAGGTGCTTACATAACATAATTATACAAGAGGGACATTCCTCACATTTTGGTGCTGAGGGATCGACACCAGTCCAACAGACTCAAAAATCACTAAGACCATTCATGTGGTCAAAAGCTCATGTTATGTCACCAAATCCGATTTTGGGCTTCACTTCAAAAATCTCATTGTGTGAGGATTGGAAAAGCAAATTGGGAATTCCTTGCATCTTCTACTTCTGAACACTAGAGGGCAGCATGATGCTGACAGGAGACATCAGGACATAAATACTGTACAAAGTTCAGAAATGGGTTGAAAGTGAGGTGGAGCTTCATTTGCCTAATAAATAAAACTTGATACAACAAGTCATTATCATGATAATGAAAGTTTAACAGATTTACCTGTGAGCAACAGCTGATACTGAGGAATCCTCTGAACAGGCTTCAGTAGGTAATGCTTCAGAGCCAAGTTGGCACAGCGAGGACTCGCCTTGAATGAGCAAAGCAAATATTTCATTTGACACTGTTTTAAAGGACCAGTTTCAGAGAAACATCATTGACTCGACTAGCACGGCAACTCAGGCAGGTAACAGAAAACATGTCAAGCAAGTCTCACTACCTCAAAGTCCCGTACGACTGCTCCAAACGCTGGATTCCTCTTACTCTGCTCTACCAGCAGAGCCGCATTCCTGTCGAACTCCATGATGTATGTGGAGTACATCTTCAGAAAGGGCCCTTTCTTCAGGAAAATGTCTGATAGCTGGGAATTCTCATCCCTATATAAAGAATAAGGCAGAATGAGAAGAAAGGGGCACTATGGCAAGTTTGAGGACACTCAAATTTATACTTATAAATCATTGTTTATTCAATGAGTGCTAGTTCGAAAATGGTAGTTATATATTTCTGCAGCAGGTTCCACATTCATTGGAAGACTTTCCACAAGAGTGTAGGTCCTGACTTGAGGATTTTTCTCCCCATACATCAATAAAATTGGAAAGTACTGCTGGGTATTCATGCTTGGCTCACAGATTTTGAACCAATTCGTGCTAAAGGTGATAATCTACTCCATCTGGGGAAAAACATTCATTTATGGACCATTTCTTACATGTTGCAAATGGACAACGCCTTTCCCGAAGAGTTACCACAGAGTTGGAATCTATGACATGACTCTTCAGGGCTCGAAAATAACTTTTTTTCTTGGTAGCACTGGTGCTTCCAAATTTAGAAGTTAGTAGCACCAGCAAAGACTTTAGGAGCATCTACCCAAAAGCAAGGCAGTGACGGGGCGATAGAGAACGCTCCGTCCATCTCCGTTCCGTGCTCCTCTCTCCCTCGTCCAGGAGAGCAGCCGCAGCTGTGCTCTCATTGTTTCCAGGCAGGACCGCAGGGGCGCGGTCTCACAAAAAAAAGGCGCACCAGATTTTTTTCCCTAGTCGCACCGGTGCTCCCAAATATATTTAATAGTTGCACTGATAAAAATTTGGGCGCAATTTCAAGCCCTGCTCTTGTTTCCAGCAGTACACATGGAAACCATCTTCAAACTAAACAGATGCAAAAAATAATGCAAAATATATTTGTACCATTCAGCCAATCTGTGCTTCAGCTCTTTCAGAAGCTCTTGATTGAGTGCGTAGAGTTGTGGCAGGTAGTACAGGATCTGGTTGAGAAGACGTTCCTCAATCACGGGCTTCTTATTCTGACGAGAGGCTTTGGTCACCGCATCACGGAAGTCCTGAAAGTCAGATCATATAGTCAGATACAGACACTTAATTTAGGCAACAACCACTATCCCTGAGGTGTTTTTGACAAATATAAACATTAAGCGCACATGCATTGATCCATCCAAGCAGGCAACTCATATTTTTATTTGTAAAGTCAATTTCAATTTGATTTGCTTGAAGAAAATCATATCTTGACCACAACATTGGTCTAGTCTTGCTGCTCGTCTGTGGGGTTGGAAACCCCTGCTGCTGGAAATGCAGCACAGGCTAAGAGACATAGTGGAGGCCCAGTTTTAAATCTCAAGAATGCTTGGGAAAACAGTCTACACAGGTTTAAAAATAGTTTGTTCTTCGAATCATGCAATATGAAAAATATCACATAAATTCTGATCAAGCCAGTTACCCAGCAGGAATCAGATAAGAATTGAACAGATCAGATTCCAGAGGAGACTCTTGTCTGTGCAAACAGCTGCCCACACGACCAAACTCATTTTTACTTGTGAAAACAATGAAAATTAACTGTAAAAGAGAAATTTGTTTTTTGTATTTTTTCTATCAAGATGTTTTAGTTTTATATTTAAATGCTGGGTTTCTCTCCACAAATGGTATTTCAGGTATATTCATACAAACAACTAAGGGACACCATGTGACCGCCTTCTGGTTAAGGATTATCTCTGGTGTTTCATTGTGCTTTTTTTAAGTAGTCAGACATCTCGTGCACTCTTATATGCACAGCCTCTTAATGAGCATCCGCCACCTTTAATAAAATGCTCATCCACTTCCTTTGTCTTATTTATCTCTAATTAAATTATGTATTCACAAGTCTTACATCAGGATTTCCCCTTGTACTTTTTCCTGGAGTGCAACCAGAAGTAGCTTCAGGATTACAGGAACAAGTAACTGAAAATTGGTCAAGTTACACTCATTTGAGAAAGATAGAAATACTCCTGGGTTCAGTGATATTTCCTGAAGCACCACGGGACTTTACATTTAGTGTGGTGCTGGTGTTTGATCACCTGAGGGGTGCATGTGGAATGTGAGTCATGAGGGTGAGACTGAGGGGAAGCCTCTCCTGTATGTGCCTCAGTGGGTAGAATAATCAAACACATATGGAGAATGTGGGTTTGGACATTACACAATAGCAGCAGATACAACGCTACCGTTTAGAGGTTGATGCGTAGGGATACTTACGACATGAAGCAACTTCAAGACGTCAACAAAGCTAGGAAAACAAAGCATAAGGATAGTTAAAGCGGCTACAGAATCCAGGAGTCAATTCACCCTCATATTTTTACCTCTAATGGAGGAATTTGATTTCATTTGCAAAAAAAGTTTTGAGATAAAAAATGGAGGTGAATTGAACAAAATAGACCTTGCTGTGAATTTTAATTTTAGAGCAAACAGTCAGTGTGACTATTACTGAGAATTAAATTAGGACTCTTACACACTCTCAGAGCTCGCAATTTCTTCAGCAATGTGGCGAATCTTGATCCTCTTCTTTTCACTCTGCACCTTAAAAAAAACAGTGCAAAAACGCAGACTACTAGTAGGTAAATCAGGAAATGAAAAGTCTTATCAAGTAATTTTTTTCAGATGATTCAGAAGTATTTCCAAGCACTTCAAGGACTGAACTCATAAGTAGCAGTAAAAGTTTGTGTGCTTCTCACCGAACTTTGGTCTGGCTGTTCAAGGTCTCCTTTACTTGAGATGGAGCTGCTATCACCCTCTTCATCTGAGGTGTTATCAAAGTCATTGTTATCCCAGGAGACATCATCCTGGGGTGCCACCTCTTCATCAACAGAGCTTCTGTCAAAAGAAAGGAGAATAGAGGCAGATGCCCGACCATCTTCACATTGTAAAAAGGTTTTGCACACACCAAAGCAGACAGTTATCACATATTTAAAACCTCAACTACCAAATTGAGGGTTTTTTTAGACATCAAACCTGCCAGTTCAGCAACTGAAGAGAAGACTTTGACCCAACAGGAAACCCAATAAGGTAGTTTACAGGCCTTACACTTAGAGGAAGAATACTGAACAATAGCTGTTGCATTAAACCGAGACTGGTATCTGTTTGTGAGCTGTACAGCGTGTTAACAACATGTGACTGGAGCGCAGTACGATCTAAAGAAGGGTGACACACTAATCTGTGCGACCCTTCAGTTACACAAACTGTAATCCTGTTTTTCCAACTGGCTTCTGGTCAAATAAGAGTTCTGTACATAAAACAAAAGCACCGTTTGTAACTTTATTCACAAAACATACTGTTTTGTTGAGACTGTTCCTTTCATCTAAATCATAGCAGTTGAACTGGATCTGCACATTATTGAGAATTAGAGTAACATGGTCTCTGGTAAAGCTACACTGCTCCCTTTATGGTGTGCAACACGAGACAAATGAGAAAGAGTATTTGAACAGCTTTTCTAACTTTAAATAAACACATAAGCTAGGCCATAGTGAACTGGTGGCTCACGTATGTTATTAACTAAGCTCACACTTGCCTTCCAGGCTGAATGTTTCCCTCTACCACCCCCAACAATCACTAACAGCATGAAAATGTATTCAAATGTGGCAAGAAACTACTAAGTGTAACAACACTCCATCAACAATTGAAAGGCTGCCAAAGCACTCGCACCACTATGGAAGGCACAAAGGCAAATGTGCTAGCTTCTCTGTGATGTTCTTCTCTTACCAATGAAAAGTCAGTCTTTGCACTGGATGAACAGATTGATGTATAACTGATAAAAGTAGGATGTGATGTGACATGAGACATAACACACAGAGAAATGAAAGCTGTCATGTTGTACCTCTCACAGTGTGTTGGTGGCTGACCAAAGGACATGTATGGTTCATGCTCCTCATAAATGCCCTCATCGTCATAATCTGGCATAGTCTGGGTTTTAGGCTGAGAGTAGGGGGCCTGAGGGGTCGTAACCGCCCTTTCCCCGTCAAAGTTCATGTAGATTGGTATTTCCTCATAGTATGGAATATTCTCATAGTAAGGTTCTTGTTCGACATCAGGAAAAAAATCATCTCCATCCACACTTTGCTCCATTTTGATTGGATTCGAGTATTTGTGATTGACCTCGAGATGATGCTGGCAGTTCTCACATCCATCTTGATACCTGTCTGCACTTTCTTGGTTGTCATTCCCAGTGTCTACACTTTCCTGGTTGTCATTCCCAGTGTCTACGATTTCCTGGTTGTCATTCCCAGTGTCAACAAAGCTCTTGCCTCCTTTTCCTCTCAGTTTGGGAAGCATCTTAGCTGAGAGCTTCATGTCCAGCAGTTTCAGAAATTGATTCTTCTTATGTCCATCAGAACGTACATCAGCAGAAGAGAAGGACTTGGCTTTGCCTACGCTGGGCCGAGAAGGCTTAATGTGTGTGCCTTTAAATAAGTTCTTAGTAGTTTTCTCTGTTGGAAGTGAAGGCAGCTCCCTCATTGATAGCTCCTTCAAAACACAATCTTCTATAGGAAGGACAGGCATTTTTACACTATCCCCCAATTCCCCCTCTTGTTTTACCTCAGAGAAGATGTTCTTCCTGTGTACTGATTCTGTCATGCTACTGTGTCTCTGGACCTTCTTTGACACAACTTTGACAGGCACGATAACATCAGGAGGATGTGTGAGCTCCTGTTGATCAATAAAACGGTTAGAAAGAGGACTATGCGTGAAGTCAGTGTAGATCACCTCCGGATCAGGCGTTCCTTCCCTGTCCACATCATCATCGTCCTTGTCGACAGATGCCTCAGTCTCCTGGCTGCTGCTGTCCCAGTACAGGTCTTCATCCTGCGTCAGAGCGGCAGAGGTTGATGCATTCTCAGGTGCAGACAGAAAAGGTTTTTTCCTACATGGACGGCCTGGCTTTCCCACGGACAGAAAAATCGGTTGTATTTCAACTGGTCGACTGGCAGAAGGTGATGAGTTGCCCTTCCCCTCCAATGATACCTTCACCTCTTTGACATTGGTATCCCTCCCTTCCTGCACTGCATTTTCTACCATCACTGCCTCCACCTTTTCCTGGTGGGTCAACACAGGTGTCCTGGGTTTCCGCTGTACAGGATGGACATGTTTCCTACGTTCTACCGGGACCGGTTTGGATCGAGGCACAGAATACATTTCCTCTGAGCCAAGAGCATTATCCTCTGGTCCTTTTTCGGGTGCTTTCTGAGGTATTTCATTGCCGTTTGTCTCATCAGTCCATGTCCTGTGAAGAGGGGATGGCCTAACAATCACAGTACCTGTGCTGAGGTTTCTGTCTTCAGTCAATGAATCTAGAGGAGGTTTATGGTTTGTAAGGTGAGTGTAGGTAGAAGAAGCTAAAATTTTCTCTCTGCCGTTACCTGAAGTATGTCGAGGTGTAGGTAGAGGTTTAGTGTCTCCTTCAGGTTTACATTTAACCAACATTTTCAAGTCTCTGTCCATTTTGTTGATGCCTGCTGATGTCTTCCCCATACAAACACAGTTTTCATGATTACACACACAAATAGGAATAATATAAACAAAGTCAGACTTTTTATTCTCTTGCTGTACTCCTTTTTGCAATCCTTGAGGTACTCCTTGTTGGGAATTAAGAATACGTGGAGTTCTTGTCCCAGGTGTTAGGTCCACAGTCTTTGAAGCCAGCGGTTTGGATTCTACCACATTGGTGTTTTTGGACAGACAAGGTTTGGGAGCTATTACTGGTTTAACCCTCTTTGGCGAGCCAGAAGGCAAAACACCCTCTCTTTTGGGGGCAGAGGGCGCTGGCTCTGATCTCTCGGGCGGGGGGAGCTTTGGCTTTGGGGCCAGAGGTGGTTTGTGCATTCCTAAAGACAGAAAGAAATTACATACACTTTAACTTCAACAGCTTCAAGTTTTAAATAATTCAAGAAAAAAATGTCTAGTCCGGAAGTCTTAATCTGACGGCCTTTTGGCCAATTGTGGCCCCTGAGATGATATTTTGTGGCCCACAGGGCCCTCACTACCATCTAATGTTAGTGAGGGCCGTGTGTTTGATACGAGTCGTACTTCACCCTTTAGTGTGTGTTGCATTTGTGTTGGATTTCTTGTCTTTTTAACTGATTGCCACTATCCATGTGGATGATTTGTTATCATGAGGAATGTGCAAATCAGGATTGACTATGATCAGGATTGACAATGTCACAGAGAGAACACCTCCAATGGGGACACCCAGCCAGCTCCCACCTGCCTTCCCGATTCTAAGCCTAGCTGGGGGTTCATAGGACACATACCTGCCTACTTTATGGTCAAAGAAAAACGGACTGGTGGCACTTGTTCAAAGAAAACTGGAAAAGGAGGGTGTGGAGGGGGTCATCAGCAGGTCCTCTGCAGCAAATGCCTGACAATGTGATGTCTGTTGTTGTGAAATGCATCAATCACATCCGGTCCAAGGGGCTTAAAGCACAGATAGTTTCGTGCCTTTTTTTTTAAGAGGAAATAGAGTCAGAATATGAATATGGATGATGTGCTCTATTTAAAACTGTAACACGCTGATCCGTTGATTTAGTCATCTTGGTTCTTCAGTCAGCAAACCACATTCCCATTTCCTCATAGTTTGACACATGCATGGAAAGAGAATCCAGTTTTACATTTTCATACTCAGAGTTGTAATTTTTGTTTTTATCTCTTAAAAACGTTAAAGAAATTTTTAATCTGTAAATCTCTATACAGCCACATAACAGTACAGCTAAAGCCCAAAAAAAGAGACGTACTATAACACAGCCTGCGCTCAACGTATTCCATTATTTCTCTCGACAAATGAAGAACACTGTTTAAGCGCCATCGCCTTTCTCCGTCTGAACTCTACCTGTTAAGTAGTGACCGCGTTCTCACTGAAAACTTGAACTGGTAAAGGTAAAAGAGTTTCCAAACACTCACCTGAGCTCCTCATCACTTCTTTCGCTTCGTGTTTCCTTTGTTAATTCTCATAAATCACAGCGGGATTTTTTTTGTGTGTGACCGAGATTATTGCACGAAGGCTCCAAAGGAGCAGGTGATCCTACGACGCGCAGTTCTGCAATGTGGCGCAGGAGAGGACAGCTTCCTTTTTGTTTCTGTCACCAACTCCACTTGGGCGGGGGGGTCAAATTATTTGTTCTCAAAGCCACAAAAAGTTCATCTCAACCGTACGGTGACAACAAACGCAACATTAACCACTTCTGAAATCCTGAATACCATGAGAAGCGCACATGCACCACTGTTGTATAATCCCGTGTGTGCGTTCACGCACGCACAAATGTATAAGAGATTATTATGGTGTGTTCAAGTAAACTATAGTTTGAATGTATGGAATGATCACGGCGTGTGAGCATCTACAAGCATGGATACGATTCCTAATCATTATAAGTTTCACTCAGCAACATTTCTAAAATGATTTCTCATCAAAAAAAAATGTTTCAGAGTCACATGCACAAACTTTCCACCTCCAACATCCTCATTGCTAAAACTGACATCATTCCAAGTGACTCATGAACTAGAAATGGGCTGGAGAAACAGCTGATATGTGGTAAAATATGTCTGAAGTAGAGTTGAGGAAGTGAATAAATAAAAATACGAACATTCTATATCAGCAGTGCTTTTTGTCACTTTGTCACTTCATCACGGTTCTGTTTAACAGGAGAAATTTTACATGTGTTGATATAAAATGGTAAGACAGCAGTGAAGCATCACGTTAAATCTGACATTAGCCTAAAGTTAAAACAGTTTGGAGAGGTGTTTTTTTTTTTTTTTTTTTTAAGACTTCAGGTAGGTCAATTCAGTAATGATCCTGTCACTGGAGAACATTTGCTGTGTGATAACAGGAAGAACAGGAAGGGCTGGGCTCTTTTTAGCTGGTGGAGAAAAGACTGGCTGCCACTGGAATGAAACCTCAGCAAATTTTTCTGTTCAGGAAAGAAGACATTGGATTGAAAAAAAATTGGTCAAATATTTTAACAGATGGGAGACCTGCCAACAGGAATTTGTTTGTATTTACTGTAAATCATTATTTGGTATGTACATGAATATTAAAATAGTATTTTAATTACATATGACTCAGCGGATGTCTGCTTATCTGCTGAAACAGACAGTGTTTCATCATCTGCTCCTTTTAGACTAAACACGTATGAGTGGAGAGCGTCTGCGCCTGCAGGGGAAGTTCTGTCACTGCAGTATAATCACATCAAATTATGTGTAATTTAACATGTCAAAAAGATCATTTTATATTCGATTACAAGTGGTTAGATCAATGACAGCTGTTTTATTCCCTTTAAATTCACACTGCATAACTGGATAGCAATGACAGGTATTTGCAGGGAGGATTTAGTTCCTTAGTTTGTGAATGTCTCACAGCAGTACCTGAACTTGTACTTTGAAGGGAGGCTCAGACCTGACCTGCAGTCTGCCCTGCTTCGGGTGATTTGCTTTTGAAGGTCCCTGACAGAGCAGCCGTCACCACCGGATGCGTAGCCAACAAACAGCAGCATCCCACTGATGTACATCTACCACATTAACAAGAAAAAGTTGCATTAAACAGTATTTACCACACTATAGGGAACACTGGACTGTAAGGCTCACCTTCAGTGAATAACCTATTTTAAACCCCTTTCATATATAAGGCGCACTGGATTATAAGGTGCATCTGATTATAAGGTGCACCTTCAGTGAATGGCCTATTTTAAAACTGTTCCCATAAATAAGGCCCACTGGATTATAAGGCGCACTGTCGGTTTTTGAGAAAATTAAAGGCTTTTAGGTGCGCCTTATAGTGCGGAAAATACTGTAATTCACGTACCGTTATGATTTATGTCTTTACAGATGAATGATTCACTTTACAGCAAAAACCAGTAACAGTGTGAGTACAAACATAGCTCCGATTGATAATTATAAAGAGTCACACATCCCTGCTTGTCAGTGGACATTTAATACTAAATGTCTCAGTTTCTCTGTAAGGGTAGCACCTTACAGTCATCCTGGTCTTATCCTGCTGCTCGAGAGGAACAATGCTATTGCCACCTAGTGGGGGCAATAGAAACCTGCACTGGGCTCAGCCTGCAGCCTCTGGCCTGGTCTGCAGTGGCTTTACTGACCAGAACCATCCCAGGATAGGCTGTACCATTATGAAGGTGTTCGTACTCCACATCTGTCACCACTGGCATCACCTTGGCGCTGCAGCAGCACCTCCTGCACCCCCCCCCACCCCCACCCCCATCTGCAGGGCAGATCTCAGCAGAATGGGACACAATGTGGGGGTGAACGGTGGCAGGTCTGGACGGTGGGTGACTGCAGAGGGTTGCGATTCAAAACAAGAAAATAATTACCGACCTGGTGGCGGGAGGTCATGATGCTGTCATCATTAATATAGTCTTGCTGCTGTGACATAAAACAACAACAGCTGTGTGTCAGTGATACAAAAGTTTCATACTCAAGTCTGATGTTCCCATGAATCTGCGAGGGTCCAATATGTGTGACACTTGACTCTTCCTTGTCTGTTCTTTTGTTGTCCCGGCAACACACAGGTCAAAACAGCGAAAGAGCCCTTCATTACAGGAGAATGCATCAGCGTGAGGTCCAGAAGAGCTCAAACACCTGAGTCCGATCAGGTCTGTGTTACAGAATCAATCGCTGGCTGATGGAGTCTGCGTGAAGCTGAGACGTAGATCGTGGTGTACAACAAAAGCAATGAGCAAAGGAACTTCATTTGCTTCTCATGTTGGTCCTGAAAAATTTACTTAATCCACAAGAGAAAACTGTTTCAGAGAAGTTGACATGAAGAATTGTTAGAGCAACTCAATGGACTTTGCATCTGTACCTCGGCAGCTTGACGCAGCAGTCAGGAGGTCTTTCTGTTTGCGCTAATAAACATCTCCTGTGACTTGTTCATCCCCTTCTCAAGCTGGACTGGCTTAACACCTGACTGCACCTCGCCCCTCAGCCTGGTCCTCAGCGGGGCGTCTGATATCCGCTTCACCTCAGGACATTTGATCCCTGAAGGGGAGGAAGAGGTCGCTCAGAAATGCACAAGGACAATGAGTGACACGAGCGACCGTGAACAAGATCCTCATAGAACTATTCAGTAATGTGGAGTTTGCACAGTGAGGTGATAATGAAACACTGAATCATCCTTAGTGGTGATTCTATTTGCAGTGCACGCCAACTACAAAACCAGAAAGACTGTTCACAGATAGTCACCGATGGCCACGCGGTAATAATCCATCTCGTCGTCCAGGATGCTTTGAACTCTCTGCCGGAGTCTCTTCAGATCCCAATATAAATGTCCACCTCCTCTCTGCTGCGCTGACAGCTCCTCCAGCACCTCCACATCTTCCATCTGCAGGACGTCCCAGGAGCACACAGACATTTTTCATCCTTCTTTATGTGATATAAAACAGCATAAATCATTTAGCAAGCTGTTTTATGACACAGTGCTTTGGGAGGCTCAAAAGGAATTTGAAAGTAAGTAATTTTTTTTTTTTTTTTACGTTTTAACCATCTTATATAATGGTTTTCACACACAGGTGATGTAAGTGGTGTGTTCTTATGTCTGTTCAGGGACACAACAGAGGATTTTGAGAGGTCCTGAGCAGCAGCAGACCAGAATGGCTCTGGCATACTACAACACAACCAGACGGGTAGCCGAAAGGGCAGGATCAAAGGTCAAAAGGACAGCTGTGGTGACAAATCTCCATGTGAGGAATATTTTGCTTGTTTGGATCGACTGGCATCACAATAGTAATGAATTTACGTCATACTATAAGAATGAGGAGCCGTCGTGGATCCTGTGGTGTAACTTCTGCTGGGTTGGATCTTGCTGCTTCACCCCTGGTGTCTGGGTCATCCCGTCCACCACAGCAACACTTTGGGTCGTTCTCTCATCTCTCCCGTCCATCGGTTTTGCATTTGCATCATCATAATGACAGAGGAGGAACTCGTTTTGGTTCTGATCAACTGATTGCAATTTTCTATGTGGAGATGAAGTCATTTACTGCTGGGTTGTCTTTGAGTTTGCAGGTTTGAGGTGTATAAAACAAAATGAATTGTACATAGTATTAAAATTCATTAACTTATTCGGTCAGGATATGTGGCTTCTCATCAATACAAGAAGCCTCCGTCCATCAAACCTGAGTTAATTGTACAGTTAGCCACAGGTCTGATGTTCACCATATCAAGCAGTCTCAGGTTAAGTTTTGTTTTGTAGCTTTGTGACAAAAAGACAATGAGTCTGTAAAATAGCCTTGAGGATTGAATATACAAGATTTAATTCAGTATTTTAGACAGTTCAACTTACCATAAAAAAGATACCCAAAGACTCACAGACCGTTTTTTCTGCTTGGATTTGTTCAGATTTCTGGTTGGGGTTTTTTTCACCAAGGGATTACCATTTTCCACAACATGTGATCTTCCTTTCTTCTTGTCATCAGCAGACGCTTGATGGGATTGAGCTTCATCCAACTTCATGGAAGCTTTGGCTTCTACCTTATTGGCTTGTTGCAAACTATTCCAGAGCGCTGCCCCTGCAGTCAGGTCATGCCAGGAGTAATTTAAAATATTGATAATTCCTCATGGAATACTACACTTCCCACTACTCTTGGGTTCTGAAATTAGGCCGGCCAGTTCATTCAATAACTGAGGAGCTGCATGCTTGTATGCGTTCACTGGATCCCGGTCCTTTATGTTCGGTGTAGCACCAACAGCAGACAGAATATCAGGTTCACCAACCCCACACGATTTATTAGACAGACTCTTGCTGAGTGATTCACTTTCACTGTCTTTATTGTCATTCCCCTGAAAACTGTCAGAAAACAAATATCATTTGTTACATAGAAAAATGTGGGGAAAAAAATGTGCAGAATAATATGATAATTCATATCACGGTACCTTTGTGACGTGCCCTCTAACCATCTCCGTTCATTGAAATATAAAATGCTTCTTGTGCACTTAAACCTGTTTTGCCTTCTTTAAAATAGACATTTAAATTTCTTCAATTCTAACCTACGTTGCGAAACTTGCATATGGAATTACATGTTGCATATACTGTAAGTTACAAATTTACTAAGAAAGCAGTATCCACTATATGGGTTGTATTTAAAGTCAATATTTGATAGTTTATTATTATTTTTATGAAATAATATTTTGTGTTACTCCCACTGAAATCATTTAACACCGTACCATTTTCTCACCTGATCAAATATATATATATATATATAAAGAGCCCGTCTTGAAAGCTGTCGAGGCGCCCGAAAGAAGCCATCATCTCTTTGAGTTCACCAAAATGAAGACAGAAAAAAAAAAAATATCGCATTTGAAAACTCACCTTTCAGCGGGACTCCGCTGTGCGCTGCGGCAGCTCGGCCTGTCGCTTGGAAAACAGATGCGCCATATGTTGCACCAAAGTTGTACCAGCCTCCACATGTAAAGTATATATCTGCTACTGACACCAGGTACGTTATGGAACGTTTTGCAAAATGTGGTCATGCGGGACAAGCGTGTCCCTTCGGTGGGTCAGGTGCGTCAGCGCCAGGCGCGCACGGACAGGTAACCTGAGGCTGGAATCAGATGCTTGGACAGAATGATGATTCTACAGCTTCAACAATGAGATCTGACTTGTCACATTATTCCTCCCCTGCTTTGCGCTCCTCGTGCAGGATTGTTTTCCTCATGGGTAAAGTTGATGTTCGGGGCGTTCGGGAGGGGGATTGTCGATAGGCTTTTTATTGGCTCAGCGTCACCCAGCACTATTTTCTGCTGTGACCACTGGAGGCTCCCAGCAGCTTATGCGTCACTTCATCTCTCGGCCGCTGATCATGGCGGAGCTTCGACTGGAAGCGGAGCCTCAACTTCTTAACGGGGGAGACTGGAACGAGGAAAGAGAAGACGCGTCAGAGTCGGCAAAGAAAAAGAGGAGGAAGAAAAAGAGGAATAAAACCAACGCTGCAGGTAAGACGCGTCACGTCGGTGGATCGGGGAGAAAATATTCTGTTCTGGAGCGCACGGGCAACGAACATGCGGGAAAGGAGAATCCTCAACCTGAGTTTGTTCTTGTCCACCTGTCTCAGCAGCTGCTGAAAGCTGAGGACTCTAGTCTCGAAATGGGACAGCCTCTGACATAACATAACATTAAAACTAATGACACTTGGTGGAATAAACTGTAATCTAAATATCTATATTACTTGTTATACATAAATCTTTATGAAATGGATGGTATTATATAATATAAGTATTAGTGTCAGGGAAACGACAACTGTTATGGCAAAAAAACCCAAAAAGTGGCCATCGGAATGTGAAGAAAATACATCCTTAAACAGCCAAAGTTCTTGAATTGCCCTATAAGTCATGTGTGGTGGCCACAGTTCAGTCGTTGAAGGGTTAAATGTCATAATGCTGCTGGGAAATGTGCCCTTGAGGATGTTGACTCTAAAGGTCAAAGGGGGATTTATGCACCCTACCTGCCAACTTCAGCTTATAGTGGATGCACTTTCTTGAGATGAGCCTGAAGCGCCAGTAATTTACACAGAGTGTGTGTGTGTGTGTGTGTGTGTGTGTGTGTGTGTGTGTGTGTACGCGTGCATGTCATTGATGGACATGTGCGGTTTCACCTGCACATGCTTGCACGAGGGTGTGTGACTTTGCAGCAGGGACGAATGAGGCAGATGGGGACAGAGAATTGGGATGTGTTGCTGATTTGACAAAACAGCTGGTGCAGCAAACACTGGAGGAAAAAGAAATGGAAGAGGATGGAGAAGAAGGTAACTCTTCACCACCACCACCACCATCATCATCATCATCATCATCTGCAGTGTTGAATTTTAAACTCCGGAAGTTCACAGTCGAATTCATCTGGGCATGTCTGCAGAGTAATATTTGATTTTCAGTAGCACGCTGGGAACTGTGCCCGAACCTCCTGTCGATATTTCTCACTGAATTGAATCTAATGATGCTCTCAACAGATGGGGATCAGGGGGAGAACTCCGGTGGGAAAAAAAAGAAGAAGAAGAAAAAGAAGAAAGGATGTAAGCCTCTGACAAAAATTTTTTTAAAATTTCAGTTCACTTAAGAATAGCAGAAAATTCATCTGTAAATAATTATCAATATTTAAAAAACTTTTTGGTGTTTGATTTTTCTGAGGTAAATCCATATCTTGAATTGACTGCATCAGAATCAGAAGCACTAAAACAGTTTGATTCAGTTCATCGGTGTCACGAGAGCAACATATCGCAGCACAGACGGGGTAGGAGTTAGACAAAACTCTACAGGACCTTACATGTCAAACAGACAGGACAAAATTAATGAGCACATGAACTTGCATTGCAATTAGTGAGGAGTAATGACACTGATGAATTTGTTGCATCATTAAGACACACTGAGTGACATTGTGTTTCTATATTCCCTCAGATCAATAATTCAATGTGTTATATCACTAACAAACACCTTGATTAGTCAGATCTGTCTAGAACTGCTCTTGCTGTCTAAGTTAGACTATGAATGTCATGAACACGGGGAGGTTAACTTGTTGTTTTTTTTTTTCCTTTTCTCCCGACTGAACCTTTCCACTGCCTCTCCTTCCCTCTATCTGGGCCACAGTGAAGGGACAAACTGACCCTCCCTCAATCCCTATTTGTGAGCTCTATCCCAGTGGAGATTTTCCAAAGGGAGAGGAGTGTGAATATCCACCATCGAAAGACGGGTGTGTGACCTCCACATCGTCCCTCATACTCAGCAGTAATCTTCCACAATGTGACATACCCAGTTTTTATTTAGGTCTTTCTGCTGCAAAGCGACTCACTTCAATGTTTGGTTTGATTTTATTCTTTGTGAGCAGATTAATATATTTTGTCAAGATCGGACCAACAACACGTTCAGCCTTGCAGTGTTTTACAGTTGTCCCATCCTCATTGCAGATTCTGGGATAATGAGAAAATAATCAGTGCATACTGTTTATGGTCTCGTCTACCTCCCTGCCAGACGCAGTGCAGCATGGCGAACCACCAGTGAAGAGAAGCGGGCGCTGGACAGGGCCAGCGAGGAGATGTGGAGCGATTTCAGACAAGCAGCTGAGGCGCATCGGCAGGTCCGCACGTATGTCAGGAGCTGGATCAAACCAGGGATGACCATGATTGATATCTGGTGAGATATAGGTTATATTAGAGCTTTCGAGCTCTTTAATTTAATTTACAGATTTATAAGTATTTTACATTTACAGATTTATCTTTAATCTACTAATTGTTGTGATCAAGTGATTTTAATTCCTCTCCGGACACGTCGTCTTTGTCAGTGAGAAGCTGGAGAACTGTTCCAGGAGGCTCATCAATGAAAACGGGCTGAAGGCCGGCTTGGCTTTCCCGACAGGCTGCTCCATCAACCACTGTGCTGCTCATTACACCCCGAACGCAGGAGATCCTACTGTGCTGCACTATGACGACATCTGCAAAATTGACTTTGGAACCCATATCAACGGTAAGAGCGCCCTATGAAGGTATGTCTAGGGTTTGTTGCTGTGTCATTTCACTATCCTGACTCATTGTTTTTGCTCGAAAACATCTGGTGTTGGGAGTTGATAAATGTCCACTTTTTTAGATCAGTGCAAAATGAATATTCATTTAATGGTCACGTATTAATCTTTTTGGTATTTAATCTTTTGGTCTTTCAGGGAGAATAATAGACTGTGCCTTCACTGTCACTTTCAATCCAAAGTTCGATCGGCTGCTGGAGGCTGTGAGAGATGCTACTAACACTGGCATTAAGGTACTGTGGCTTTCCCTTTCGTGCATGGTGGCTATTAGCATTGCTGCTTGATGTTGAGCTACTGATCAAAGGGAGGATCACTGTCTTCACCCTGGGTTCTGTCCCGAGGGCTGAGGAAGACCCCCGTCTCTGGAACTCTGTTGTAGCTCTGCTTGAGGATCATTGATCAGAGCCTCTGTGATGTGGATTTTAGCCTGATGACTGATGCTATCTATAAAAAGTGAGGCAAAATGATTATAAAGTAATGATAAATAATGACCAAAAAGAATTTGATGATGATATTTACATAAAATGCATCATTAAGGCAAACATAAGAGGTACAATGTACAGCTTATTTAAATTACATATGCAAAGAACGTCAAGACTCAAACAGGAAATTGCAATAAATGGTGACATTAATGCATTTAACTTGATTACTACCTGGTTTAAACACTGTAAGCACATGGTGGTGTTGTAAAGTGCAGCATGAACGCTTCTCTATTCCAGGTTGCAGGGATTGATGTTCGCCTGTGTGACATCGGCGAGATGATTCAGGAGGTCATGGAGTCTTACGAAGTGGTGATAGATGGGAAAACATATCAAGGTAAAATGTGTCATCTTTTCTCCGTGTTGGGGTTCGACATTGTTTCCTGTTTATTTCACATCTTTGTGGCGTTCTCCGTTCTCCAGTGAAGCCAATCCGGAACCTCAATGGCCACTCAATCGGCCCGTACAGAATACATTCAGGGAAAACGGTCCCTATTGTGAAGGGAGGAGAGGCCACGAGGATGGAGGTGTGTGCAGCACTGACTACAACTCATAATATCTCTGAAAACAACACGGGAGCCTTTTTACTACTGTGGAAATAAATGTAATTGGCTAGTTAGGGTTATGAAAATGGTGCGTTCCATATGATCACTTTAACAACTCCATCATTACTGCTGTGCTGGAAGCGTTTTAGATTACCAGATGGATCGAGTAGCGACACATATTAAAACTCTACTTCCGCTTAGAGAGCCCTGAATTATGTGCCATTAACAGGCCATTAACAGGATGGTATGCCACCATAAAGAAACTTACACCGTAGCTTCTTATATTTGGATTGGTGTGACACCCCCGCTGCTGTATACATGACTGCGTCCTGATGGAACTGAGGATTTTAATTGGAGACTTGCTGCATCAAGCTTTTCACCTGTCGGTTCCACAAGGGTAACAAGGGGGGGATGGGCTGGAGGTGCTGCTGAGGTGGCAGCTTGCGTGGTGTATTTTTAGCTAATGTGTGTGTTGGTATAAAAGGGCCATTAACCTTTTTGTGATCAGAGGATGAACTGCTGGAGTGGCGGGTGGGTGTGCCACAGGGCTGACTGATTATCTGCACAGCGAGAGAGGGTGTCACAGTGTTATCAGCTAACACCACAGGGATTCCCACAACAGCCACACACTGATAATGAGACAAAATGTCAATGAAATACAGTCAAGCCACTGGCAAGCCAGAGAAAACACAATTGTTTTTTAATAGACTGAACAAGAACGTCTGCTTTGCTGGTATCTTAACGTTTTTGTTTTACCTCCTGCAGCGCTACAGCCAGAGTCACTCAACGAGTTACTGAAGAACAAAAAAAGATGCGATCCTATCCATACCTTATATCTTCTTTTTCAGGAAGGTGAAACTTACGCAATTGAGACATTCGGCAGTACAGGAAGAGGTGCTGTCTACGATGACATGGAGTGTTCACATTACATGAAAAACTTCAACATCGGACACGTACCAATAAGGTGTCATTTACATGTCGATTTCTCCTAACAAAAGAAACCGTAAACAGAGTTCTGTATCTAAACGACTGCTCTATTGAATCTAATTTTTCTGATTTCTGACTTTGTGCTGCAGACTTCCAAGGGCTAAACATCTGCTGAATGTAATCAATGAGAACTTTGGGACCTTGGCGTTTTGTCGACGCTGGCTGGACCGCCTCGGCGAGACCAAGTACCTGATGGCGTTAAAGAATCTGTGCGACCTCGGCATTGTAGACCCATACCCACCCCTCTGCGACATCAAGGGCAGTTACACCGCCCAGTACGAGCACACCATCCTGCTAAGGCCCACCTGCAAGGAAGTAGTGAGCCGGGGAGACGATTACTGAGCATGTGCCAAAACTCAAGTCAATCCAGGAGGAGCATGAATAGTTCTGGAACAAAACTCCCCCACTAACTGATAGTGATTATGCAATTCAGTTTTTGTCTTTCCTGACTTTTAAGTAATTATTCTAGTAAGGGCAAAAAAGAAAAAAATAATGCTGTGGCAGTAGCTTTCTAGACAAAAGGCATATCTGAAAGAAACATAACGTCATTTTAATCTTATTTTGTGGCGCTGCTTTTAGGAAACATGGAGAAGAAATATATGCAAAAGAACGATGCAAAAACGTTTTGGCAAAAACCTCACCTAGTAATGTAAAGCTCCAGTCTTATTAAGAACTTGGAAAAAGCTATGAAATATTTATGTCAATAGATTTCTTTGCTCTATTTTATTTGAGGCAGTTTTGTAAGAAATAAATTGTTATAAATCTTGACTACTTATTACTTGTGTACTTATTTAGAAATACACTGTACTCCAAAGTGCAAGCATTAACAATTCACAACGCTAAAATGTATTTCCCTCTTTTGTCCGATGGGGGGCGACACAAACACGGGTCAGCCGTCTCTACTAGTAAAAACGTTACTTGTATAGTCCATCAAGATGTGCTTCAGAATAATGTCAAAAATGTAATGAAGCCTTCAAAATGATACACTGACATGTAGTTTATGTAGTTTAGATGACAAAAAAAAGCCACATAGGACACAGAAGTCTTATTACAAATAACACATAGAATAAAGAGTACATTCATAGTGCCCTCAATCATCACTTTGTCCTTTACAAGAAAACCCCGAACATTTTCTCTTACTTTAGTAAAGTTTTCAGGACAAGGACATGCGCGGTGATGTCACGGCTGAGGAATGCATTATTTCTCCTCCCGGAGTTGGTCTTTCTCCTTGGAGACAACAGACCAAGACTATTCTTAACTGAGCCTTGCTTAAAAATGGCCTCTGGCCTCTGGATGTGATACGCTCTGATGTCAATGAATACCGCAGCTTTTAATAAATATTTATTTTGGGGCAGCCGGAGTCACAGGCCATAAAAAGAAGCATATGTTAAAACTGTCTACTGTCTTCATTCTCACACACACTGGCTCCCACCAGGTCGGGTTCAGAGAGGCCTTCTCAAGTGAATCACATGGAAGCAGAACATGAGGACATCCAGTCAGACTAAAACAACCCGGTTATGACCCATTCTTTAACCGAAGCAGCTATGAAAACAGTTTTCTCATTTGCAGGCGATCCAGACTGGAGAAGGTGGGGCTGGGTGTGTTTTGCTCTCATCACAGAGCAGCCGAGCTGTTCAGATTAGGCTTCTGATTCCTTTAATGTTTTTTTTTTCATCCTCTCCGTCATCCAGGAGTTGCTTGTTCTGACCTGCTGCGCTCCAGACTCCTCCACCAAGGACATGAACCACATGCACACATCCCATACACACACACACTAGTGTATTGTGATGTTGACTCTTTGTGATTCACCACCAATATCTGTGAGAAACCAATAGAGTCAGACAGAAACCTCATCAGATTTCAAAGCCAGTGGATTTAAAGGAAATTGAAACAGTGGGGATGTGACTCTGCTTTGGTAATTGGATATTTAACCAGCAAATAAAATATTTTATATGCTTTCTATATTATTGCATAAACTGGAAATATTATGATCTGCGGCGTATCACACAGTAAAACAGGTATCTCATCTATTTTGTCCAATGAAATGTATTTGATTGCTTCCTTCTCTTTGATTTTTAAAAGGAACTTGGTCTAATTCATATGTCTTCCTAGTAAAATGTGCTCATTTCTATCACAGATTAACAACAACCACAGTAATGCATCATTTCAACCCTCCCTCGGGGCCATGGACTCCATTTTGGCAACAAAAAAATTGTAAAATCTCTGTTGCAGTCTTGGGATTTTGCTTTCATTTCAGTGTCCAAGCAAAATGCCTAATTCAAATAGTCTCTGTCCTCATTGGGTTCTCATTAATTCATCCAACCATCACAGATGATCCTCTAACTTCCCATCCATCTTTGTGGTTCTTGACGATGCCCTACCGGTGGCCACAGTCTTTTCTCAAGATGTGGAGGAATTTGCGTCCCAAACTTGATTTCCATGGTTTAACAAGGCTCTTGGTGTTGACCATCAGCCGGCCAGTCTTCCTGTCCTTGTGACCAGCCACTACGTATTCAGATCCTGGAGGTAAGAAAGTAGAGCATGAACTGAGAAAGTCATGAAAATACAGAAAACAAGAGAAAACTAAGAAAATGGCTCCAAATTTTAACACCTATACCAAATAAACAGGACTAAAATGCTGACACGCAATGAGAATGAGATTTTCCTATACAGCATGAAGCTGACAGATCTACATCAACCAATAAATGAAATAAATGGCTGCAGCTAACCTGGGTTGAGGATGGGACAGGTACAACCTTGGATGGTCCACGACTCCGGATAAAGAGTGACGCTTCCCCTCTGGATCTTCATGTGAGGTTTCTGGTACAAAACTTTCTTGACCTTGACCTTCACCTCTGCATGGGAGCCTTTATCATGAGCTGACACTACCTTCACCACCAGCACTGTAAAAGCACCACAAAAAGTCAATCTGCAAAACTAGCAGTCCGCCAAAATCAAAATGGTAAATATCAGCACTGGCTCCATTCTTTTAAAATTACATTTCTATGGGGAAATTAGTCCAGTGAGTTCACAAGTGCAAGGAAGAGGACAAGAAAGAGAACTGCCGAAATAAATTGAAAATGTGATTATGCTTTCTGTGGTGCTGGAAGAATTTTTCAAGTCTGGACCTGGATGATATTATCTGGACTTTTGTGACAGGATTTGGAAACTAAAACTGGGAGAGTGAAATTTAAAAGATGATGGCCTTCAGCAGGCAGACAGAGCACATAATGAAAAGATGCTACTATGTCACAGCGTGGGAATCGTTGTACAGGTAGTCCTCAACCTACGAACACAATTGGTTCTGACAGGTTGTTCATATGATGATTTGTTCGTAAGTCATTTTTTATGACATTTCAATTTATAATCGCCATTTGAGGTTACTTAAATGCCATGCTATTCCAAATGCGAAAGTACTATTCGCTAAGACAATTACAGAATACAAAAACAACACATAATAAAATTAAATCCTGTAGCACCATAACGTAACTTTTACATCTCTACTTCTGCTGAATCAGTTGTATCCTCAGTGATGTAGAGGCTAAGACAAACTTTGATCCACTGAGGTATTCCACTGCACTGATGTGAATGACGCGCTGATGAGCTTCCTGGTCATCAAAAGTCTGACACACCATTTCATGCTTGATTACTCTGTTTTATTTCCACTAAGTTTCTCACTTAACTCCACCAATAGTTGACATCAACTAGAGTTCAGAGCAGAAACCTAACCCGGCCATGATTGGTTCCTTCATCATTTAGTTCTTACAGGAGGACAACCCTGCCAATAATTTTAAAAAACTAAATAACAGACAGGTCCTGACAGAGTTTTCTTACAGGTAGTCCATAGGTCTACATTGCTGGCTCGAACTTTCAACCGAATACAAATTGTCAGCAGTCTCGATGTTGGTGAAAATCCCCTTTCATATGAATACACTGTGCTTTGGTTTGGAGAGAAGTGGATAAAAGGAGGAAGAAACGCTGTAGATGACACATCAACCAGAAAGCCACATGAAGTCCAGCATCAGAGTAAACTCTTGACTTAGTCTTATATCTGCTGAGTTATTTTGACTTGATTTGTGAAATCTTAATCTATCGGGTTATGCTGGGCGGCATGCGTTGTGGCAAAAAGGGAAACTACAGTAGTCTGACATGGTGGGCGGTTGTTCATATCTACAAATGTTCCTAAGTAGAATGTCATATCTTGAGGACTACCTGTGTATAATAGTGATTTAAGATATGATAAATGTTACATTATTTAAATTTACCCTATAAATTGAAACAGCATGCAGTACTCTTTCTGACCACTACTAGTGCTGTGGAGCGCTGTTTCTGTGAGTGGGATTTTGTTTGTTTTGGAGCGCGTCTACAGGAGCATGACTAAAGATAAGCCTTACTGTAAATGTTTTTAGAGATCTGTACTTGGTGATAACATACTGATGTACCACAAAAATGAAGGAAAAAGAAGTCTGGTGGCTAGTAAACACATTTAAACAAATAAAGGTTCAATTTTTTCTACAATTCAGAAATTATTGTATATATTTTTTATTTAGAAGAAAATACACACATAACAAAACAATCAATTCCTTTTAAATAGCACTTACCATAGTCGTATTCTGCAGCACAGAAGACCTTAGGGCTGCTGAGGGTTACTTCTGCACAGTTGCATTTCTCTGAAAAAAAAATGACATGATTAAAAATCCTTTTATAAATCACTTCATTTTAATATAATTTTAACAACTTAAAACAAGATTAATTTATATGGGGCTGGGTGTACAGTAAATTAAGTGTGATATGACCTGTGACTCACCAGAGTGGTGCAGTGCAGAGAAAAGCTCCTCCACCCTGAAGAGTGCCACCTCACTATTATTGCTGCTGCGTCCCTCGGGGCCAGCGGCTGTATATAAGACCTCCAGAGCCGAGCTGTGCCGCAGAGGTAAAAAGTCAGAGGCGGGGCTCCACTTAGCGTTAATCAGCCAGAATGCACTCTGCCTCCACACCTTATGTTACAATATTCAAGTACAAGCACATGAGGATGTGGCATTAAATGTTGGCTCTCACCCAGAAATGCAGTCACCGGTGTAGGGGTCGCACTCCCCTGTACAGTCGCAGGGACGACAGCCGTATTCCTGCAGCCCCCAGTATCCCAGCATGCAGCTGTCACAGCGGAGGCCTCCGACACCAGGCTTACAAGTGCACTCCCCACTGCTAGGATTACAGAGAGCGCTACCTCCTGAGAGGACAGAACCCACAGGGTGGCAGGAACAAGCTGCAGAGGAGAGGGATGGTGTGTTTCAATTCTTTTTTTGTTCGCAAATTAAAAGATGAATCTCCTTTTCTGACACCAGACCTAGGAGGAGTCCTCCTTTGTGGACCTGTGTCCCTACAGAGGATAAAACATGTTTGTAGAGTCACAAACATGAGATAAGTAGCGTGTAAACACTGAACTCCCAAGATAATATAAAAGTTAAATGTATTTTATCATCATCCGACAACAAAGGATAAGCTGGGAGTAAATGTGCCCAACGTGCTTTAAGCAGCTGCGGTAAAACAAACAGTTAATCACTCCTCCTGCCTGACGGTCGCTTCTGATCTGTTTTTTGTTACAGTTTCGCTTCATCTGTTTCCAAAACAGCATGTTTTTCTTTAAAACTGCTGGAGCGTGCCAGGCAGGGGGAAAGGGCAAGAATGGTGAAAATGTTCTTGCATGGTTCATGGGAAATTCCTTCATTGTTTGCAAGTACAGTCGCATTCCAAAACAATGTGATCTCAGTCTCTCCTGCTGCTAAAAAGTGGAATAGTCGTCTTACTATCTCATCACAAGAAGAGCAGTCATTTCAAAAAGTGCTGAGGGGAGATTACCCCATCAGAAAAATCAATCTGCTTTAATCCAGAGGGTAAAAAAAGGAATCACAATCATTGCTGTCCTCAAAATATCAAAGCCTGACCCTCTTCATTGGAATTCTCTGCTGGCATCTACCCAGAATTATGGTTTAAGGGGAATAAAGAGAAGCTACATGCACACACACACACACACACACACACACACACACACACACACACACACACACACACACACACACACACACACACACACACACACACACACACACGTACAAGAGAGTTGAGGGTCTTACGTTTGCAGGAGTCAGGGGCAGTTTTTGGTCGACTGGAGTCTCTAAAGAATCCCTTCTTGCAGTTCTGACAATGGCGTCCCTCCGTATGGTGGGAGCAGCCGTCACAAATGCCGCCATTCCGCCGGCCCGTGGCGAGCCACAATCCACGACTGAAGTGACAGCTCTTTGCATGACCGTTACACTTGCACTCTGGGATTTAAATGGAAACATACAGTTAAATATCAGAAATGGATTTCTCTTCAGCGTCTTTTGTGACGCAGCTTTTTACAGTAGCTGGCATGTCAAGAGCAAATGCTCCTCTGGTATTCATGTAAAAGGTTACCTCCTGATTTTTGAGACTAAATCCATTTTCAAGATAAATCTACATGCTGTGTGTCCTATCACTGCGTTTGACTCTCTCTCTCGCCCCATCACTCACTCTGGCACTCATGTGGCGTCCCTGTGATGCCATTGGCGGCCTGCCAGGGTTGGTCGTTGTAGAGTGGGGCGCAGCGCTCGCAGTGGTCTCCAGCTGTGTTGTGTCTGCACACACACTTGCCGTGGACCTGGCAGCAAACACAAGAAAGTTATTTAGAATTCGTTAAATCTGTAGAGACAGAAATATTGACTAGATGTGGGGTTTTTTTGTTTTTATTGTTTTAGAAGCATTCCTTAGGGAACAGCAGGCAAGTAAGTCCTGTAGTATACTGCATACACCGCACAGCATACTTGAACTACTGGCTGGACAGTTAACACACAAAGTCTGTCAGCAGCTGATTGGTGTAAAGTATATAAATAATAAAAACATCATCTGCTTCTATAAATATGTGCTTTAATGTCAGCATGAGGGAGATGCTTTTTCGTTGATGCTGAATTACAGCAGAGTTCCAACATAACACGTGTGTAATAATTCTAGTGTCGCAACACTCCGTCATCCACAATTACAATTGCACCACACTATGCAGAATATTACTGTGTCTATACACCCTTTTAAACCATGCTGCAATTAAAAAGTGCTTCTCTTCTCAATTTACAGTAAAGACAATAACTTGACAAAGACTGGATTGTTAAAGAATTAGGCTGAATGCCATAATTAGAGTTTTCCACATCCTTAAATCCCTGTAATGGTAGGTAAAGCTGTGGTATACAATCCTGTCTTCACTTCAGCCTCTGGATTCAACAGCGCATACCAGCGCACAGCTGAGGAACAAGGGAGTGGTTGGAACCCCAAACCCTCTCCTCCCAATCTCCACGTGTAAATCAAATGAAAATGGAGATAAGGTTATGCCATTGACAGACTTCAGCGAGGCACATGTCAGTGTGTTTTTTGCAACAGGTCCAAATTAGCCTCAGTGAAGCGTTGTGTACCTGCTAAGGTGTGCTCAAAACGTTTCAGAATCGCTCACCATATTATGAGTCTTGTGTTGGCTGGGGTGGTAGCTCCTGGCTGGTACGCAGTGGTCAGCATGTCCATTGCAGAGGCAACTACCTTTGACAATAAAGTCATAGATGGCGTAATGGTCAGTAGGGAGGGCAGCAGGGCCAGGATGTTTGGCCTGGCAGGGACACGGCTGGCGCCGCAGCATGCGAACTCTCAGGTTGGTGATCATAAGCTGGTTCTGGGCAGCCGGTCCATACGGATCCACGGCGTGCCAGGGCGACAAGGCTCGATAGATCACCTGTAGAGTAAAGTCGCAAACAGAAAATTAATTATATATGTCTTAAAGGCCTTCTACCAAGTGGCAAAGTGATTTTAGAGACAATGACAGACCACAAAGGAAATATAAATCATGTTGTATTTGTCTACCAGAAGAACAAGTATTGAGTTAAAAATGTTCTGCACACATAAGTAAATTATGTGGAGTGTCTTCAATATGTTTCATCTTGTTTTCCAAATATAACAAAAGTTTTGCGTGGCAAAAATTATTTTCTTAAAGAACTGTATTTTTTCCAGCTTAATTTCATTAAATATACTTTAACTCGCGGACTTCTAATATTTTTGAGGGACTGACTCCAAAAGACTACACCTTTAATGAAATTAATTACATGGTTACACATGCAAACAATTACAGTCTACAACACATATCTAATACTTCATGCCTCATCCATGACATGTACAGTCACGTAATGCCGTATCATAATGGATGCATCACATGGTTGGTCACGCAGAACAGATGTTAAAAATAAGATTTACTGCATAAAAACTGCACTTGACAAATGGGTCTCTGATTGTACTTCAGTCATTCATAGTTCAGTTTATTTTTCATTTCATCCTGTCACACACTCCTCTCATACACGGTCAGTCTTCATTTCCTGCTCTCATTTATCTGAGACCATCAATTAAGATTCCAGCTGCTCTCACTAGTTGCAGGATTTTGTTTTGTTTTTTACATTTTCTCATCTCCCCTGACTGAATTAACCTGATTTTGATCAACAACAACAACAACAACAACAACAACAACAACAACAACAACAACAACAACAAAAAATTCCCCTTTGGTGACTGTATAGAAACCTCATCTTATTACAACAGTCAGGGAGTTCAAATATACAGTATAATGTCTTGAGTGTTACCTTATATTGCCAAATGCCTTTGCATGTTGAGACACTAATTATAAAGGGTGAGGGGCTGAGACAAAAGAGCTAACACACTGTAGCAAGACACATACTTGTTTCAAACACACAGTAATTATGAGATCAGTCAAAGCCATATCTTCATACAGATGTTTAACCAGAACCTCCCAATGCGGTCTGAGGCTCTTTGCTGCAAAACAAACCTTTACTGGCCAGTGAGAGTCTCTCTGTCTTTCACAGTCAGAGTGAGTAAATGACCTGATCATGAATTACAGCATGGTTCAGTGTGTCCCAAAAAAAAAAAAAATGCTGAAGGAGAACATAAGACATAAAAGTGAACATTGATATTCTAGCCGTGCATGTCATAACAGGCCTAAAGCAGACTGGTTGAACAAAAAAAGGTCTCCGCAGCCCATCAGTGGGATCACTTTACAAAGCTTGGTCAACAGTTAGTTCAGTGGTTTGTGTGATGTCAACTCGTAATGCATCCCGGAGCCAATAAACGGACATCAAGCACAAAGCAGATGGTGAGCGTTATCATGGTGAATTTCTGAGGGAATGTGTGGCAGAATGTTCTGATGTGGTCACGCTCGGTTTCAGACATAAAATCCAATAATGAAACTTTTTTCTATCTCATTCAAAGCTTTTCTCTTGAAGTGCTTCCAACTCCACTGAATCACACTCAAAGTGTGTTTGTGTTACACTTTCCAGATTATGTCTGAGGGATAATCTCATATCATTCGGCACAAAATTTATTTGAAATTTGTGTTTATTTTTATTTGATCCTCAACCACACAGCTGCCATACCATTATCATAACTCACCACTCAACGTGGATTTAAACTGTTTAGTGCATCCACTGTACTCACCTCTCCTCTAGCGCACGGGAAAGCCCCTGAATATTTGGAGGTGCAAGTTGCTCCACTCTCCATGACTGGGGACCCTTTTGCAAGACCAAACGCCTCTTCACAGTCCTTGGCAAAATATCTGAGGGTTTTCCATGTGTGTCCGTGGTCTTGGGAGCGCTCCAGCACCATGGCAGCGGGACGGGGTGAGCGGAACACGAGGATGAGGTGGGTGAAGATGAACTCCGTCTCCAGATCCAGTCGGAGCGTCTCCTCCTTCACCCCTTCCGCAGACTGCCACCAAGTGTCCGGGTAGCGGAAAGAAGAGTCGGTCATGGCGGAGGGAAGGTGCGCCTGATTGGGGATTCTCGAGTTGCACTTGGTGCATTTTGGCGCTGAACAGGTCTCCCTGATTCGGGGGGCAGCATTCTGCTTAAAAAAGCAGAAGGGCTCCGAGGAGTTGAAGCCGCAGACTGACTCGGTGCGCACCACTCGACCCAGGGCCAAGTTGCCCATTCGGGGATTGCAGGCTCGTCCAGAGCAGCGACTCTCCGCTGGACCGTTGATTTTAGACATTTCTGGTGATGACACATGTTTAAGTTAATAGATGGAATGAACGAGCGAGATGAGTTGCAGTAGGACTTAATTTTCAATGGTCACGTCAGGCTGTCTGAATGCGCCCCAGATTGCCAAACCGGTACCAGCTTCTCAAATAATGATGCTGTGGCAGTCGTGCTTCCAGATCTTACCACAATATCATAAATGAATGTTAAAAAAAAAAAATACGCGCACAATAAAAGCCACAACAACGTTTTTAAACTCACCGGATGGAAGAGGAGAGGGTGCGCACACCGGGAAAAAGACAAGTAAAGTCCACAGTCTCATTCCGACGGAGTTTCCTTACTTTTCCCTCTACATGAAGTCACCTGTCTTCACAAATATGGAGTTCTTATAATAATCCGAGTTTTCAAGACAAGCTTGAAAAAGTGGTGAGACACACAAATCACGAAACAGATTGAAATTTAATTTGTTGAGTGACAACAAAGTTTAACCGAATTACTGAGAACTCTGAAGTCATTGTCTTGACACTGCCCCGTCCCATCCCACGCACCTCAGAGATCCTATGGGTGATTTCATTGGCATTAGGGAATATGAAGCGGCTAGCCCCGCCCTCTTCCTGCTCTATCACTGGCCACGCCCACACGCTCTTTCCAAAAGGAGCAAGAAGCTCAAAATAATCCCTAATGAGCTTTTCACTATAATTTAAAGGTGTTTGTGACATAAAAGGTGAGATTGCTGTTTTGCTCATCATTAATAAACAATAATCCATCTTCACTTCTTTAGCTGTCACGCACTAATAGATGCAGTATCAATGTTATTCTCTGTTCTCCCTGAGAAGCACTGAAACTGTTATAAGGCTGTGAATAGAAAGCACTGGTTTGAGACAATAGATGACATATTTAGTCAGTTTCCTCAAACCTCCCAGGCATTCCAGTGCTGACCGTTATATGTTTTGCATTCCTGTCACATATCACTGCTTGTTTCTAACTGCCACTCATTAACCACACGTTTACCTGCCTCATCAGACAAACAACAGTCTTGGACCTGAGGGGTCGCTCAACTTTTGACCTAAAAAAAAGTCAAATAAAATTGTCATACAGTTGCACGCTGACTATCTTTGGTGCTGAAATGTTGACATCACCTTACCTAGACTGATAAAATACATCTCCAGAAAGAGGTGGGTATGTGACACCAGCTTTGGGAGGGTGTACAGAGAAAAAACTGGAGGGCAAATTCAAAGACAAGACAGGCTGGTGAGTGAAGATTAAAGAGATCGGTGTCATTGAGAACAGACATTATACCTATGAATACACAAGGTAAGTAGCAGCCTGTTGTTACAGTGAATATGACCTGTATGAATCATTCCCTCATGCATGTTTTAATATTAAAGGAATGAATAAAGGGAGAATCATGAGCATTCTCAGTCTCCTCCCTAAGGCATCCGAAGGATCAGGACATTCCATGCATACTGCGACTCTCGTCACAGTGACAGCTTCTTCTGTTTAAAAGTGGACAGAGTTCAGGTCTGTGTGTTTTCAGATTTGCATGGCCTATTTTGGCCATCTTTAGGTGATGAACTCGGGCAAAGTGGTGGTACACCTTGACCTTCTCTGTTTGTACATCACTTCCATTTTTTTCCTCAAAAATCCCAGGAGCCACCATGAAAAATGTTACAGGAAGGATGTCTAATCTCGACCAGTCTGTGGTGTATTCCCCTGGCAGGATGAAAGCAATGCACATTACTAACACCGTCCTTTGCACTCTTCACCACCAGCTGTTTGTTGTTATTCTCTGTTACACAACTTCCACTCACTAAGCCACATTATTAAAGGAATGGGATGATATTTTGGGAAATAATTTTATAATGTTATATCAGAAGAATGATACCAGTCTGTATGGAAAATATGAAGCAGCACTCAGCAGGTGGTCACCTCACTTAAAGTGGGAAAATAGCGAGCCTGGATGGCATGTCACCTAAAAGTTGCTAAAATAATTTGCTGAGAGGAGACTGCAACACCCGGAAAAAACCTAGTTTGTTAGATTTACATTTTGTTCTTTTTATAAATTATACAAACAAGGTTCAGTGTGTTAATCTGGAACTTTAAACATGCCGGTAGACACAGTCTTTTTTTTTTTTTTTTACCAAGGCCAGAATTTATGCTGGCAACCAGTTTTAGCAACTAAAAAATATAATCACAAATAATCAAATTTTCCAATTTTCTAATCTGATGTCTACCTACATTAAATAATTTTAACCTGTCACGTAATA
This sequence comes from Antennarius maculatus, assembly GCA_013358685.1. Taxonomy (NCBI): domain Eukaryota; kingdom Metazoa; phylum Chordata; class Actinopteri; order Lophiiformes; family Antennariidae; genus Antennarius; species Antennarius maculatus. The sequence continues at coordinate 6,857,624 of CM023611.1, read as the reverse complement.
TGATTATATAACATACAGCAAAAAAAATGCTTTACGGACTATCAGGTCAAGCGTGGTATCGTCATTGAGGTTACGTCAAGAGTGCAAGAAATACACTTCTTATGTAACGTGACCTTCCTGCCCACTAGAGTCAAGTGCTGGGCCTGTTGTGCTGCTGTGTTGTGGTGATCTAATGACCCAGTAACATGACAGCCACTGGGTCGTTCCACCACCTCTGGCCAGCGTTATTTCCAGACTGTAAAAGGATATGGAGCCCTCCCTCCTTCATACTGCCATGTCACTTCGTACCTTCAGCTCACTGAACTGTCTCAACTCTTGAAAGCAATCAGTCCACCAGTCTCTAAAAGCCAGACCAAACCCAGACATACTCCAGACAGGTTGGTTAGGTACCTTGCTCAGAGGCTAGGCATTTTTATGGCATTTATCACTTCTATCTGTCTGCTCGCTCCTAGTCATAACATTGCCCTCGCCCACATTGTGCAAAGACAAAAAAAGGAAAAAGAGCTAAAGTTTTGTAAATATTAGTTCTAAAACGGAACTCTTTCCATGACGGTATATGTTAGGCATTGATATTGTTCATTATTCATAGTAAACTATGACATTAGTGAGACTATTGTTAGTAATGTAGCATGACAAGGACACACACACACACACGCACACACGCACACACACACACACATTCCCCTCATCCTCAACCCTATCCATCCAGACACTCACTCATTATATACTCTTATACATTACATCATCGTTTGAGACACGGTTGTTGCGCAGGGAGGAGTCAACACATGACAGAACGCAAGACTGAAGACAGAAACAGGAAGAGTGAGAGGGAGATGTTGCCAATTGTAGAATGGTGGAAGGGGGGGTAAAGTGTACCTGGACCCTCCTTTTCAACATGGTACGGATGAAAAAGAAACAGAACATGGTCAGTAATTAATCATGGGAGAGGAAACAACGCATCTTCTTAACATTTTACAAGGCACATATACGAAAAAGCTGATTATTACAAAACAGGCAGAAAATATTTTTATATAGAAATGAAGGATAAGATACTATAAAGTGTGAGATATTAAAGGATAAAATGGATGGTTATGTGATGTCACAGTTCCCGTGGTGAATATTATGCAATTGTGAAATCTTCAAAGGCTTTCTGGTACAAAAACACAATGAAATGCATCTTTCAGAACAATAGAGAGAATTTTACACTTGAAAAAGTGTTGTCCTTCTATTTCTTTGGTCTGCTAGCAGTTGTATAGTCCTCAATATTATTAGTGGAAATCACGACCATGTTTTTCACATAGGATGTGCCAATTCTTAACATCTGTATAAAATCAGTCAGTGTGAAGCCCTGATAATCTTAAACATCTAAATTTTAAATAGCACATCATTTCATAGCATACCACATCAAATCATAATAAAAGTTGTCTCCTAACACTTTCCAGTAGAGCTGATCTAGGCCCTATTTTTTTGTCTCTGTGTGGCTCCGCGGTACACTGGCGTCGTGCCCAGAGTGTCCCCTGCCTCGCGCCCTGAGACTGCCGGGATAGGCACCGGCTCCCCCGCGACCCACGTAAGCGGATTAAGCGGTTAAGAAAATGACTGACTGACTGACTTTGTTTTAGATATTTCATTCAATGGTGTCAAATGCATCAATATACAGTACATCCAACAACATGAGTACTGCACTGAGCTACAAGTTAGTATAAGATTTATTTGTTTTAAATGACAAATATAACTGGGTATTGTTCACATAGCAGTGAAAATTAATATTGTGTTTTCTGATAATATTTCCTAATGGTAACAAATACAGATTAAACAATATTGGGCTGGGACAAATCCTTGAGGTACTCCACAACTAAGACTCTCGTTCTGCAGATTTGTTATTTACATGAACAAATTTTTTTTAAAAACTGATAACGAAAACTACGGTCATCTATTTCTTTCTTCTGTGTTTGACTTGTACTATGAGAGGAATAAAATGATGTGTAACGCTGGTTTATTTGACAATTCATGAACACAAATCGATGGCTGCTTGTATGGCATTATAAAAGATTACCTTGTCACTGTTCAAACTGTCGGAGAATGCAAACAAAAATTGATATATGGGTCTGTGCTATGAGAAGAATTAGGAATGATTATAGTGTCCATGTCTATCCCCATGCTTTATTATTATATTGTACTGTGTATAGGAGGAGCAGATACACATGACCTTGATATTTGACAGGTTAGGACAAGGTGACTACACTTCAATTCCGGTTAAGTGGAACGAGCATCATGACAGTATGTCCTCTTCACCAACACAGGCTTTATTAAACTTCACTGAAAGCAGTTATTGTCATCACTTTTCTGTTCAACAGATTTTGTTCACATTCAAATACCCTTTCTCAATTGTGGAAGAAGTAACCTGATATTTGATTGTGGTAAAATGAAAAACGTAGGAAAGGATACCATTGCATAAATTTCTCTGGTGCAAACCATGTTGTCTAAGAAGTAAATATTGGGTGTCAAAAATAAGAGTAAGTTTAAAATAGTGCAGTAATGTCTATGTGTAAAATTTTTACCTTAAAAAAGAAGCTCTCCAATAAATACACTAGACTATACCACCTACCCAAATAAGATGGATTAGAAACAAAACATAGTATATAATAGAAATATTCATGTAATGCATAAGAAGTATGAATTTAAATGCATCTGATAATTGCAATTTTTCTTCAGCTTGTAAATATGCTGACAAAAAGCACCAGTGTTGTTTTTGTGTTACTGATCCCCACCTATATATATGAATAAGCTCACTTGAAAACCTCACGCTGTCACGCTTCCAGCATCTACCCGGCAGTATGGGCCGCTAGCCGAGCTAGCTCCGGTCTTCGCATTTGTCCATGTCTCTCATTTACGGAGCCGTTTTGGCTTCGTCAAACTTAGCGGTTTATGTTCCTTGATTGTGTCGGACCTCAAGTTGTCGTGTGGGGAACCCCGATGCTTTATTCACCAAGACCGAACTCACAAAGCCAGATGGCCGGACTGTAACACCGAAGCGACCTTCGCATTCGTCCATCCCACACACACGGAGCCGTTACGGCTTCGTCGTACACAGCGGTTTGTTTTCTTGTGACAGCGAAGAAAAAAAGAAAACCAACGAAGTCTGATATTATTGTTTTATCGTGGAATTTCCACTGGTTCCCGCTAGCACAAGTATCTTGTCAGAATGTACTTCCTCACTCTTCTTAACGTACAATGGCTTTAGTGAGGCTGACGGGTAACATTTCATATCCTTTACTTGGCCTTCACAGGTCACAGTGCTTGGAATCACAGCTTTCATGTTATGAGCTCAGAAAATTATGACCTAAATGACAGGGATCAGATTACTGGATGCTGATCTGTGAATGTAATACAACACGAGAACACTTATTACATGGAATTAGTTGTGAACCACAAATGTCCTGATGCACAAACCCCAGACAAGACTCTAAAGTGATAAATGTAATGTATGCAAGTTTTGTTGCATTGACAACACTTTTTGTGGTGGTACCTGACAAAAAATGTATATTTCTTTTTATTTTAAATACACCTCTCAGTTTATACTAGTGTACTATCGATATGGAGATTCCATGAGGCAGTTTTTTTCTTTCTTAAAATGAGGGAATATTTCCACCTAGTGGTTAAAATAGGGTTAAATTTAAATGTCTCCATTGGTGTTAAACTGTTTTCAGTCTGGTGTATCTCTGACGTAACTAAAATAAAGCATTATACTGTGATTATATAGGAGTGGTATTCCACTACTTTGGTGGAGGTTTGTCTATCTTTATATATTTGTATAATACGTTTATTCAGCTTTAATGACTAGTGCCCCTCTGCGTCCACTGCATCTGACTGCTCACAGTAGACTCTACAGGCTTATATCGTAGTAAAATATTAAAGAAATAAAACGGGAAAAAATATGATCTTGAAATGTCTGACAGCTTGCTCAGTTTCAAGTAGAGGCCAACTACCAGAATTTGACGGTTCGGTGAAACTGTAAAGGTAAAATACGATGGCGTCTTGGCTGCAAACAGCGTCCCTTCGATAGCTCAGTTGGTAGAGCGGAGGACTGTAGAGGCTTCCTGTGCGGAGATCCTTAGGTCGCTGGTTCGAATCCGGCTCGAAGGAGACAAACTTTTGAAATTGTATGTGGTTACTTTGAATTTTTATGTATTAATGCAATGTTTAATCATTTTTAACATTTTTTTCATCTGTTAGTAGGTGGGAACAGCGTAACAGATCCTTTTCATAGGCTTGTTATCATCTACTATCCCGTCTTTGTGAACGAGCTTCCTTTTCCTCCCTGACTGCACTAGTGGTGTTAGTGGTGTGTGCTTCTAAAATAGTGTTCAACACGTGAAACTGATAATAAACGACTTTGAAGGGTTATGATGGAGTTAGGAGTTTATGGCTTCACAGCATATGTACCGTTTGGACATTGGAGGAGGAGACTAACACTTGAAATGACTTTTAGACTTTTATATAGTGTTGACTGACCAGGAGCTGACTATGTGGTTCATGCTTATTAAAGTCATGCTGCGTGAGCTCACAGGGTGTAATCCTTCTGGCAACATCGATGCTAAGCATTTCCTTCACCATGGTCACAAACATCAACACATTTTTATTTGTGCAACTCTTTCTGCAGCAGTCGGGCCGTCTATTCTTTTTTTTTTTTTTTTTGTAACTGCATCATAAAAACAACAACGGTCAGGGGAACGTTCAGTGATCAGCGGGAAATGCAAGTAAATAAAAGCCCTTTGTGTTGTAGTAGAGTGTAGATTGAATATTGTGCTTCAGAAACAGGTGTTAGATTTATTTCATGTGAATGAAAAAATTACAAGATTTCTTCCAAACAAATTAATGTTATTTCTTGCCTGTCGGGAAAAATCCCTGTCTCATTTGTAAACTGCCTCAGGGACTGAATGGACAGTATTTTTGTTATCAGAGACATTCAAAGCAGAAAACGTTTTACAGAGAACAATGAGGAACCAATCGGATGTTTGTGTGTAAAAATTGCAATTTCAAAGTGCAGAACAGACAGCGCAGTAATGATACCTTGAGTTTCCACAAACTGGCCCGGAGTGGTAAAACTTTAAAAGAAAGGGAGTTATTTTAAAACCCAGTTGCAGCAGAGAAATAGCTGTGCACTATGTCAAGTATCCTGCATTGAAAATTGACAATGAATATTGATGAAGTCATGAATGTGGCACAGACTGGACTTGGGTTCAGGCCTTTTACTTAGAGGAAATGTTAATAAGTGGACCTCAGTGGCTTTTAATTAAATACTTCTGTTCTAAAGCTATAATGTTGATCTGGGCTGATGTCGCCCACCACCTTCCACAGGTTTTTCTAGCAGCACCCCAGGATAGCTTCTCGACATGGGCAGGTAGGTAGATGCAGTTCCACTCATCTTAGGAGCCTTTTATCGACCCACAAGTTGAAGAAAAGCAGTTTGAATGTAAACATGGTTTTGTTTGCACCATGTTTATGTGAGATAACTGGGATTTTGGACCATTTCCACATCGAAGTGCCAAAAATCTAACTCATGTCTTGAGTTGAGTAAATTGGATTTACATCACCTGTAGTGGAAAGATAACTTCCCTGGCAGCAGAAATTATGTAATATCTGTTTTGTCGTTTAATAAATACATCAGTGTGAAACTGCTTTCACAATCGTGTCAATTTCACAATCAGAGTAAATCAGAGGAGTAATATAATCATGGTAATTGTATTTCTAATAACTTTTATTGTGATGTTATCTAAGTTGCAAATTTATAGATGACAATCACATGAGAATTAACATAATTACACCAGAAAAAATATCATTTAATTGTAATATTTGTGTCACATTAAAAAGTATTTGATAAGTAAATGGTACAATGGCTGAGGTAGTCATGTCACAAATTTTAAATGGGTAACAAAGTTGAGATAAATAGAACTCTTGTGCACATTGGTGTTGTGCATAGCCAATTATTAGAAGAGAAATATTTTATAGTAAATCCAATTCAAAATGAAATTCATGCAAAATTGCATCTTCTATATATGGATTGGTTTTCATTCAGATTCCCTAAAATTTCTAAATATAATGCTTCTCATTTTAGTCACAGTCACATAACACAACTTGGACAAGCTTTCACTCATGACGTGAACGCTTCCTTGGTGACGGTGGCGACTCCAGAGAGAAAGCAGTAGGAGAGATGGGACGGGACTCGGGGATATACTCCGTCTTATATTTGTCGATATAAGGTTTGGCCACATTCCACACCTGAGTAAAAGAAATAGAAACATATGTCTCTGAAAGTTATGTGTACATAAAGATGTGATGTATTTTCCAACAAGGTCAAGAATTAACATCACTTCTTCCACAGGGTTTGGTTCTTACCTTCTGGTCCAGCAGAAGACGGTGAACAGCTTCAATGTCTGGAGACATGAATCTGTCTTTAATCCACGGTCTGTTAATGACAGGAGTCAACAGATAAAAAAAAAAAAAGTGGAACAATGGATAAACATTAACTAACCTGAATATCCTTTCAGCAGATTGAAACCTGTGTACCTTTTCCACATGTTTGACTTACTTGACCACACTGCGCACGAGTTCATAGACCTTCTCCAGCGGCGTGGTGGTACGAAGTGGGCGGAGGAACTCGATACCCTGACAGGCTGCCAACAGCTCTATTGCAAGAACTAATCACAGGAAACATCAATTGGATTAAAAATGGCCACGGCTGTGGAACTTGATGAAGATCATCATCCAGTCTTTGAATTAGTTTAGCACTATGTGTCAAAGTATCATCAACATAACTTTAAATAAATCACATGGGAACATAACATACATTTGTTATTGTTTGTGACAAAGCTCTTCCATTATTATGAAAGCTTCAAGAATATTTGACTGCACATAGCCTTTATTCCTATTACTACTACTCCTCTCACATCTTATCGTGTCTCCCCATACAAACACAGAGAACAAACAACAGTGAATGTATTCAGAGACAGAAACATCAATCTGTATTTTTTTTTTAACCTACAATTTTATGGTTAGCTACTTCATCCACTCAATGAGTTTTGATTCATAAGCATGCAAATGTTTGCTAATACAGTTCTATCCACATTCAGTGTACATTGGCATGATTTTTAGCAATTGCTACCTTTGCACTTGTTTTTAAGCTGAGGCATCAGGAACTATTCAGTTCCTTCTGCTGCTTTCAAGACTCTCCCAAAATTATGGTGTCCAGATTGTTTGCAAAGAAAAGTCCCATTCAACTTAAATCAACTGAAATACATAGCACCTGATATAACTATAAATACATTATCATGATATAATTAGTCATTTTTTATTTACTGTTTCAACCTTTTTAGCTTTTCGACTGATTGCTTTTATAAGCATTTCCCTGAGTAGTTACACAAACCATAGCTGATCAGAGTTGACTGCATCATTGTGTTTCAGTATCTTATAAAAGCCATACCTTGCTCAACATGCTCCACAACCCTCAGGGCCTTCCTCGCAGCCCAGCCTCCCATGGACACATGGTCCTCTGTGGCAGCACTGGTGGACAAAGAGTCCACAGAAGACGGATGACACAACACTTTGTTCTCTGAAACTGGACAGTGCAAAAATAGAGATTACCAACACTCATTTCTTAATAATGTCAGATAAAACACAACACATATAATTCTTAAGATTTTCAAGCTCCGTTTTATTATATCAGTGCACAAACCCAAGGCAGCAGCTGTGCAGTGAGCAATCATGAAGCCAGAGTTGAGTCCTCCCTCATTGACGAGGAAGGCCGGTAGCTCACTCAGAGACGGGTTGCACAACCTTTCGATCCTCCTCTCACTGATCGAGGCCAGTTCATGGACTGCAATGGCCAAGAAGTCCAGAGCCTAAGAGAAAAAAAACAATGAGAACAGAAGACAAAATCTGAAACAAGACATTGCCACAAGCACGCATACCTTCGCTGGGTATTCGCCGTGAAAATTCCCGCCTGAAATGGTTTCACCTCTTTCTGCAAATACCATCTAACATGGCTGTTAAGTAAAGCAGACCAAGCATAATTTCTAACCAAGCAAACAATTAACAATTTTAGTCCAGACAGCAGTCAACAAGTTCTTCCAACTTTATACCAGGGAAGGATACAGGATTGTCTGTGGCGCTGTTGATTTCTGTATTGATGATGTTTTGGACAAAGGTTATTGTATCATTAGCAACTCCATGAACCTGTACAGAGAGGAGAAAAGGTGATGCCCAGAAACAGCTCACAACGTAAACTTAGTCCTACTCAAACAGAGACATATAGATACAAACACACAGAGACAGACTTTGGTCAAACATCTCTTGTGTAAATGTAATCTCAAAAAAAAAGAAAAAAAAAGGGAGATGATGCATGGAAACATGTTACTGTTTATGTTGTGGACCGTGATTGTCATTTGTTGATGATCTCAGTATTCATACCTGAGGGCAACATCGCATGGTGTAGGCATCTTGGACTCTGTCGCAGAACCGATGGCTCTCTGTAGAAACATATCAACATCAGATCAAGCACTTTAAGGCTTTAGTAGTGCAATTCAGACATATTATAATCAGGTTCTACTTTATTAATAACTTTTGCCTTTATCAGAGCCTGCAACATGCATGACTGACAGTATTGTGTTACTTGTCTGTTCTAGAATCTGGGTCTTTCCTCCAACCTGCAATCTGTGAAGGATGGTGATCAGAGTCCAACAGTGAGCGGAAGCGTAGGGCCACCTCAATCTGTCCTGGGTGGGGCCTCAGCGAGTGAATGTCTGCAAAAGTGGAACAGAAAATGAGACGGAGCGTGAGGGAAATGTTTCCACAGTCGTTACTTGATTTCGCCCGCCATCCCTTCTACTGCTACCCACCGCTGTCAAATGCCTTAGTTGTTCCCTTAAGCACCTCCAGGGTGAGAGCAGCTATGATGTCCGCCTGCCGGGCGATGGCCTGGGCTCGCTCCACAGCCTCCGCCCCCAGAGAGGTGATCATCTGAGTCCCATTGATGAGAGCAAGACCCTGTGTGGTAAATAGAATACAAAGAGGAGTATGTTTTTCATGCTTAAGAAAGCCATAAGGAGACCGTAGGATGTGTGTCAAACTCATTTTCACCGAGGGCCACATCAGCATAATGACTATCCTCAAAGGGCCAGATGTAATTTATAAATGGAACTCAATTTAATGTAACATAAATGTAACTACTATTTAATGTTAAAATAAGTCTTAATTTATTACCTATTCAAGTTAAAAACATTACAGTTTCACAGAAAAACAGTTTTCTTGTTGCTCTGTAACAAATACTTTTTATTTGTCGAGTTATAAAGCCCACAGAACTCCATCAATGAAGGATCAAACTATCCAAGTGAATAAAGAAAAATAACATCAAACACAAGTTAGGACATTAACTTTGTTAAAAATGTTTTTTTTTTTCAGTGTTAAAATGGGCTTAATTACTGCATTGTGGGAAATGTAATTTTTGGTCAAACTTATGACTGATTTATTTTTAGACACATGTGGCGTAGGGCAGTGTAAGTGTAAATGCAAATACAATTGTCGTTCCTCTAAGTTCTACACCTGACAAACCACATGTGTGCAGAGTTATCTTTGAGTCATTCCATTACGGAAGACAAACATGAGACAGGACAGCAATTTTAACCCTTACTTCTTTGGGCTGAAGTGATATCGGCTTCAGGCCATGGGCCTCCAGGACCTGGCCACAACACAGATGAAAAGACAGAAAACATGTAAGAGGTCATCAAAAAGCAAACATACTGTCCAGTTGAACCTTGTAACCCGTCAATAACCCTCTTTAAAAGCAAAACACACATTTCCTGCAGGATTAGATAAGTTATTGTTATACAGCCTTGGAAACCTCATTATGACAATGCTTTCTACATATCTTACATATTTTGCATCTGCCCATCCGCTCTTTGGAGACCACATTTTACCCTCCCCCATCAGCCCCAGGGCCAGGTGAGAAAGGGGTGCCAGGTCTCCACTGGCGCCCACTGTCCCCTTCTCTGGGACAAAGGAGAGGCAGGAAGCTACAGGGAAAAGTGAGATACAAATGAAGATCCGGAGAAGGGAGTCGGCAGTCAGCTAATGTTGATGATAGACCAGGTCGGATGAGGTGAAGTGGGGCTGGTCATATACCGTTGAAGGCTTGGATCATGCCATGCAGGGTTTCCAGTGAAATTCCACTGTGGCCTTTGGCCAACACATTGATCCTCAGAGCGAGCAGCATGCGAGTTCTCTCTGGACTCAGTGGGTTTCCCACACCTACACACCATAGCGTAACATTAGCAAAGCTGACACAATTACAGCAAAACCTACAAACCCCCATAGGGTGAGCCGTCTATCTTGAAATTTAAAAATTGAAACCATAAAGCTTAGAAGGGAATTTATTACCTGCTGAGTGTGACCGCACCAAGTTCTCCTGCAGCTCCCTGTGGAACAAGAAGTATGCGGCCATCAATCGGCAAACAAAAATGTAATCTACAACAGATCTAGCATGCAGATGAAGACAAAATAATACTTGAGCTTGCTGATAGGAATGACTGTTCGGGCAAATTTGCCAAAACCTGTTGTGATTCCATAGACAACTGGAGGGACAGAAAGCGAGAAACAGAGAATTAAATAAGTGGGATGTTAACATTAAATGCAGTTAAGGTATATATTCATAAGTTTATCTCAACCTTTGTTATCTTTCACAATGGTGTCCAGAAGCTCTCTTGATTGTACAACATTCTTTTCTGCCTCCGCAGTCAGCTGATAACGCAGATAAAGGGGATGATTACGTTAACTCAGTGATTGTCACTGATTATCCATTGCAACAGGTTTGATTGTGGGTCACTACCTTTATCTTGTAGAGTCCCCTTCCCAAGTTGACCAGATCTGTTGATGTCAGGCTGTTGCCGTCCAGGGAAATATACTATGCAGGAAGACCCACGTTACACAGCAGTTTGAAAAGCGTCTCCTAAATTTGAAAATATGTAAACACTTACCTCTTCTGGTTCTCTGTATGCTGCTGTACTATTTTGCAGTTAAAATAAGGAGCATTCTGGAAAAAATGTTGCTCTATAGCACATTATTTTAACATAGAATTTATGACAACCCTATGCTGTTTTTGATGAACTCAAATTTAACAACTCAAAACCATAAAATGTTTCGAACAAGATGAAAAATTGATCTAATAATAACTTCTGATACTAACTGTGGCGCAAAACTCCACAGATCTAAGGATACAGATGAGAAACTCCAGGCTCACACGGGATGAAGTCGGGAGACATGGTATCTCCTTCAATGGCTGGAAGAGTGGAACAGACTTCATTTCATTGGCATGTAATGTATTGTAATTACACTTTATATCTCCTATCATTTGTGCGTAATGAACCATGCGCATTTACGCACAGCTAAAGCACATCCAATCTCCCTCAAATGTAACGCATGCGTTTCTTATATATGACATGCATACGGTCATTACCAAGCTCGACAAAGTCATTATCCTCCAGTACGTCGTCTATGGTGTCATCTGCGTCCAGCAAACCCAAACCCTGGCACCTGCGCACAACAAAACGAGTGTCCTTAACAGCCTTGATGCCGCCGTTGTCCGGTTTGTTTTTAATGTAGCGTTTCAGGGCCTCCAGTCCGAGCCATCGGATGGTGTTGGTGGTGTCCCGGCAGGGGACAGCCAGCCACTCATCTCGGATGTGAACAGTGAAACGACGCATTGCGCTTCGATGGGACTCTGCTACAGTGAGCGCTGGTCTCCGCTCCCCAAGGTACCACCTTCAGCAGCGAGAAGATCAGCCACCAATCAGACGCACCGATCCCGAACCACGCCTCGCTGATGACACACTGACCACTGACCTCCACTGAAGTAATGTTTGGACTCAAGCCTTGATGTAATCACGAAAACACACCAGCGACGACAGAGCTGGAGTTCTTCTGAAGATGAGCCAAAAGCGTCGGGTGAAGTCAGCCGCACAGTTAGACCGCTAAACACTAAAAGTGTAGCACACAAACCAAACATTGTCTTGAAATCACTGAAAGAACGCTGGAAATGCTCTGAATATTAAAAATAGAAAATGTAATAACAATTGTTTGATAATATAAGGGAAATCTTCGCTTAGTACTGCGCAAGGCGCAGAGAGGCCTGAACTTAAACCTTTAATCATCTCCTATCTATATGAACACTTGATGCATTTCTATTCGAACAAGCACAGTCGTGTCGTGATGGAGAGGTGTGTGGGTCTTCTTCTGCCTAACAAATACGGATTACAGTCTGCAGATCGAACCGATTGATCCGAATCAGAATCGTGGATGGAATACGGGTGATTTAAATGTCAAAAACTACTTGGAATAAACTACTTGGAATGGTTTAATTAAACTCAATGAAGACGGTGTCAAACATGGAACTAATGGTTTTTAAAGTAAATGGATCGATGATTTTTTTTTTCTTTCACTTTCCAGTCCTCTTTGATAGCGCCCTTGACATGTTGAATTTTGGACAGAGCTTCTTTTCATTTGAAGGGACTCTCGGGTCTTTCCGGATGTTTGGGCTCCACTGAGTGCCCTTCCGTTTGAAACAGTTCTCCATCTATTCATCTGCTTCTCTCACTGATGTAAAATATGATTTCCGTCTTATCTCGTGCATTTCATTTGCTTCTCATGCAAAGACGAGAAACACTTAAATTTCCTCATACTTAGGTCATCTCAATCTAGTTTGGCTTTGTAATCCAGCAAAAATATTTGAATTGAATACTTATACAGTTCATATAATTCACTAATTCAATGTATTTATTCGTGTGTGTGTGTGTGTGTGTGTGTGTGTGTGTGTGTGTGTGTGTGTGTGTGTGTGTGTGTGTGTGTGTGTGTGTGTGTGTGTGTGTGTGTGTTCGAACTGCACGTGTATGATTTCAGATAATAAATCAAAACCAATCCAAAACGAAACGGTGTTCGGGCTTGAAAACATCGTGTGCGTGGAAGTTTTCAAAATAACCAGCCGTACGTGAAGGCATCACAGCAGGCTGCGGAGTGATGATGTCAGTTTACGGTCTGTAGGAGTTCCTGCATCAGCATGTGTGCCGACACAGAGAGGGCCTGCTGCTGGCCGTCAGCGGGCACGCAGAGGAGGAGAGGAGGGGAGGAAAAGTGTGTTTACACAGACGGCAAACTGCCTGGGGAATCGTCGGGGAGAGGAAGTGAGCCGGCTCTGTGTCTGCCTGCTCCAACTTCCTGCTCAGAAAGAGAAAAAGCCCAGGATCCTATTTCAGTCCAGCACAACCGTGTAGAGCAGAAGTAAAGCGTGGAAAAGATGGGAACCGCACCGTAAAAGTTTCGAGAAGAGGAAAAGTTCGCAGGTAAGTTTGAAAAATCCTTCTTCGAGAGGCGTTTGCGGACCAATCGGTAGCTGGTTTTTTGGTGGCGAAAAGAGCGCGTGGATGGTCGGAGTTTTCGCACTTTAACGCGGATCGTCTGTGTCGTAATTCTTTTTTGTTTTAACTTCTTAGTTTTTTCCTGATTTAAAAATCTCGACATCGAATGTAATATTTGATTTTCAGATAGAATAGTCAGATTTGTGCCGACTTCCGGCCCGAGAACATCTTGAAAACGATTCAGTGGGACATGAGAGAGGATCCGGATCAACTCCCCCAAAATAAAGAAGACGCGTACAAAAGAAGAGCGAAAACAGCTCCGGAGCGCACAGCCGCTGTTTTGGAGATGCCTTTCTTACGGGCCCCTTGTTTCCATCGTCTGCGAACAGGAAGAGAGTAGATTTAGTCACGGCTAAGTAATGTCTGCACACACCATCTAATCTCATTAGGAGTTTCCGTTCCACCGACACACTGGAGGGCTTTGTGCGCAAAGCGAGGCTCCTCAGCCCGAGCATCCGCAGCAGGGCTCCTGATCCCCGGCCAAAACCACCACAATGCTCCTGTAATGTTCTTAGAGAGGATCTGTCTGCGGTTCTCACAGAACGTGAAGGAACCAAATTGTATCAGGGAATTTATGTCCGTGTGTTTGGCCTGTAGCTGTAGCAGGGGCGTGGAGATGAAGCTTCTGTGGGGTACAGGCCCCTAAATACTCAATGGGCCTCAGCATTTTGAGTGCTATCTAGTCTTGTTTATGACATGTTCATAGGTTATCTTTGCTTTCCTTTTTTAAAAAAAATAAATCATTTATAAACTTTCTTTAATCCCTTCCGGGTTGTTCTGTCTAATTTGTGGTTGGTGTTTAAACATTTATTATTCATGGAATCCTGAGGGTTCACAGCAGAGTGACACATTTGGCATGCATGCAGCCACTAATTCGCAGTAACTGCTGGATAATTTCAACATCCTCAGTTCTATTGGCAGTCTGTTGTAAAAGTTATGGTTTTGAACTCACACCGGCCTGTTTGCAGTCATGTCGACTCGGCCACTTTTGCTACTTTTGCATCGGTGTTTAAAAGTCCATCCTAAGTCTGGGTTGAGAATGGGTTAAAGGGTGGAGCTGTGAAACGGGGACAATGATCCCATCCTCTGACCCTCTCCCTTTGGGATTTCTATGGGAAGTGTGGCAGGACTTGGGGAAATGCTCCCCTGCTGTGGGATCCCCTCTCCTCACCATTTGTCCTTGGAAGTAGAATAGGAGGAAGTCCTGACTTTGACAGGTTTGTAGTTTCACATGCAGACAGAAAACTCATGGGATAGAAAGTGTCGGGAAATGAGTTCAACCCTCTCTCTCTCTCTATCTCTATCTCAGACACATGAACAGATCGAAAGGCTGGTCTGTTATGTTTTAGTATCAGACGTCGCCTCCACTGAAAAGGAGATGGAAAAAATAATGAAAGATGACAACACAGCCGCTGTGTGTGGTTTTTAAAAAATGTTCAGCTGTAGTTATAAAAACCTTTATCTGAATAAGTGACATGAATGTTGGTTTGCGGCAAATATATTTTATTAAAAAACAATAGAAGACAATCTTACAGAGCAGCAAAAGAAGCAAATAAAAATCTGACATTGGTAAAACTCTTTTAAATATTTCATTCAGATCTTCTCCAAATCCGTTTTAGGCGTATCACAACCAGTTTTGGTTACTTGATGTGTTTGATTTTATGAAATCAACACAGCAGCTAGCTGCAGCTAATGCTAACTTTCATTTGTGATGCATACGTAAAAGGAAATTTCTAAGAGCTTTAAAAAAATGCTCCAAAAAAAATGAGCAGTAACTTCCCAGAGCTCGTGCTGATGCCTTCAAATGACTGTTCATTAGTCCGGTCTTTACAGAATTGATCTGGTTTTGCTGTCTGGTAATAGAAAGATGTCCCTTCAGATCTCACACACACACTTCTACTATTAATATTTGAGCTCAGAGAAGGCAGACAGGCGCTTCGAGACTACACATTCCTCTATTAAGGGAATAACCCACCCATGGGCCTGTCATGCTTCCTGTGGAGAGAGGGCCAGGTTGAACCGCAGCATATTTCTAGCTTGAGCTGTTGTTCCTCCTTATATTTTTTCTCTTCTGCCGCCGCCGCTACATTCATACTCTGTACACTCTCTGAACACACACTGTTCTTTTCATCCCCGGTCTTCTCTATTCCCGACACCACATGTTGCGGCTCAAACGGGCCGATCCCTCTCCAGACAGTAATCTAATTGAGTCTGTATGTGGTTAAGTATCCCGGCAAGACAGATTCAGGCAAAGAAATGTTCAATTGAGATGATTCTTAAAAAACACAAAGTGTTTTTTTAAAAGCAAAACGTAGTTTAGAATTGTTGCGTTGTCTTCTCTCTCTGCTGAGACCCAAGTCGACGTCATGTGACGACGTCTGAATCTCGTCCTCCAGGTATGGACAGTGCCATCACTCTGTGGCAGTTCCTGCTGCAGCTGCTGCTGGACCAAAGTCACAAGCACCTCATATGCTGGACATCCACAGATGGAGAGTTCAAGCTCCTGAAGTCGGAGGAAGTGGCGAAGCTGTGGGGGTTACGCAAAAACAAGACCAACATGAACTACGACAAGCTGAGCAGAGCGCTGCGCTATTACTACGACAAGGTGAGTTTGGCTGGCTTTAGTTGGTGTGTGGTCGTCTGGCGTGTCGCGTCAGCCTTTCTTAGTGAAAGTCGTGCATGAAAAAGTTTGTTTGTCTCCTCTCCGAGCCCTAACTCAGACACTTCCTGTTTCACCGCTGATGTTTCCGTGCGGCCTTCGTCGTCACGCGTCTTTTTACTGTTTTTGAAGATGTCTCACCATGAAGTGTTTTTGTCTCCTAGAACATCATCAAGAAGGTGATTGGCCAGAAGTTTGTCTACAAGTTTGTGTCCTTCCCTGAGATCCTGAAGATGGACCCCCAGGCAGTGGAGATGGGCCTGGCCTCTGGAAGGTTTCCCTTCCAGGAAGGAGAAGCCTCTGAGCTGGAGGTAGAGGAGGAGGAAGAGGAAGCAGAAGAGGAGGCCCAGAGGAGGACTCTGGCGGCCCTTGGGGCGCAGCAGTGTCGCAACGACTACCTCCGCTCGGGTCTGTACTCCTCCTTCAGCATCAGCTCGTTGCAGAACAAGCCCGAGCTGCTCCGCGCCCTGCGGGAGCAGCAGGAGGAGCCGCGCTCCGTCATCCGCTTTGGCACCAACGGCAGCGACAGGAGCTCCCCTTCCTCTGCCAAACCCGAGAGCTACATCTCCTCCAGGCTATCCAGACTCCACTCCCCACGCTCCCCACACAGCCAGCCTTCCCAGACTGGTCGAACCAGGAGTCCCGTAGCCAAGGAGGAGGAGGAGGAGGCGGTGGAGGACGAGGAGGACTGTGATCAGAGCGCACAGCCCCTCAACCTTTCTTCTGGGCACCGGGGCCGCGCCCTGCACCCCCCTGAGAAGAGCGGCAGCAGCAGCGGCAGGAGTAGCTCTGCTAATAGCAGCAGCAGCCAAGGAGATGGACTCCCGTCAAAAAGCAAAAAGCCCAAAGCTCTGGAGATCTCCGCCCCGTCCCTGCTGCTGGCGGGGAGCGACATCGGCTCCATCGCCCTCAACAGTCCGGCGCTGCCGTCCGGCTCCCTCACTCCTGCCTTCTTCACTGCACAGGTGTGACGACTCGTTCGAACGCTGAAGACGCTTGCGGTCGTTTTTTCATCCGGTTTGAATCAGCAGCTAACTGCTGCTAGCTAGCAGCTGATTGTAGGTCACCCCCCACCCACCCACCCATCCTAGGCTACCACCTCACCAGCTCACAACAATTATTCAGTTATCGATCCAGAGTTGTTGCCACATTGACTTAACAAATAATAACTGACTGACAGCAGCTATAACAACATAAATACTAATAAAACAACAGCTCTCACAAACCGGCTTCACATCTGTCCTGTCAGGACACGTCGACACACCCCAACGCTGCTTTTTGACACTTTTTTTTTTTTTTTTTTTTTTACAAGTATTTGTGCTCTCGGAGATTTGAGGCAGATTCAGAGCTGCTCTCTCTGCTGGTGGAGTACAGCGAGCTCAATCATGAACAAATGTCTAAATTTAAGAGAATAATTCCGTGATCTGTCTCGTCCTTTCTGTGCCTGTGACTGGCTACAGGGAGATGATGGGATCCATCCAGAGGATGATGTCAGCATCTCCAAAGCAGCAAGAGACATCTGACACGAGTCAGTGGAAAGATTACCACTATATTTATTTCAGCGGTCACTTGAGATGGCGAAAAAGTAGCCAGATTTGATTTGAAGGCTCAGATACTTCCAATGCTAAACAGGAATTTTACCGTTTGAACAAAATCTAAAAACATGCTAATTTTTAGTCCTTGTAGGCAGCGCTTTGTGAGATAAAAATCAAGAGTGAAACTTCCGCAAATACTCCGATTTAATCTGAAAGTCAAATATAAGTGCTGGCAAAAGTACATTTGCGATAACACAAACTTTGGTTTTTAAAAAGCAATTCTTAAAACATTTTCTACCACAAATCTACAGGCAAATTCTTCTTGCTTTGACACTTTGGTTCTTTTTTTTAATCTTTGCAGTGACCCCAAGGGTCGCTCTTACGAGTATCCGCTGGAATTTAATAATCTATTTTTGCTTTTAATTCTTTTACACTGAAGTGGAGCAAGAGGAAAAAAAACAACTTCGCCACATCAGAGGCGTATCCGCAGAAAGGTATTAATACTGCGCTCACACGGTCTGTTTACGAGGGCGCAAAAAGTGAGATCAGAGGAAAACAAGCAATTTAGAGAAATCTTCTGCGAGTCCAACCTATGAGAGGAGGCAAGAGGCCCTAAGTGATGCCATATGCTCCAATAATTCCATTAATAATGGGAGCAGGGCTGGGTCTCTCTGCAACACTGCCTCACTTCTCTGAGGTGACACAGGGGAAGGCGAAGCGGGGAGGGGAGAGACGACCAGGGGGGAGAAAGAGAGAGGCAGAAATTGATTTCATATGTTTTCTCTCCAGTTGTTTCCAAGTGCCCCCCCCCCCCTTCCTCTTCCCCTTCCCCGAATGAACGCCGCCCATCGCAGCGTCACCCCTGTATTCTGGGGGAGAAACCACAGACTTCCTTCCTGCCCCATCAGTTTGTTTTTCCAAATGCCAATGCACGTTCTTTTACCATCCCAGCATGTTTCACATTACCTAAGCCCTCAGAGTTTTCTTTAAAAAAATGTTGTTTTCAATCATTCCTTTTATTTACATGAAGCTTCCCTCCTCCTCCCCCCCCCCATCACAGACTCCCTCTGGTTTGCTGCTGGCTCACAGTCCCCTGCTCTCAGGCATCCACTTCTGGAGCAGCCTGAGCCCCGTCGCTCCGCTGAGCCCCGCCCGGCTGCAGGGCCACAGCTCCCTCTTTCAGGTGAGAATCACACACAGGTGTAGACATGTAGAGGAAGAGCAGAAAAATAAAAGGTGTGCTCTTAAGATAATTGTTTACTGGTAGGGTTTAACAAACGAGGAAGAAGTGGCGAAGCTTTGGTAATAAAATTAGCCAGGCTGCAAAAATTCCCCCGGTCTTCCCAGCAGTTATTAAAATCAGGTGAGGAAACATGTTTCTTTTAAGAGATGAATCAGAGTCCAGATATGTACAACAGGAATCAAGTATTGGGCCCAATTTCACAGCCTCACCACTCATTCTTTGACATTTTACCCATTTATTTTATTCTTAAATATCACCTGTCGGTCAAAAGCTGATTTTGCATTTTCAGATAAAGAATACTTCAAACTTGAAAATAAAAAAATGTTTTGGGGAAAATTTTGAAAAATGGAAATTGGGAGACAGCGACGCTTGTGAAACTAGTCGAGACTCAGTGAGCAGAGCGCAGCAGAGGTGTCCTGTTTCAGCGCTGGTGAGAGGGAGAGGAAATCCTGTGAATACTTCCTGTTTGAGCCCAGGGGAGCCGGTTTGAACAGGGTGGACTGGTTCGAGAGCTGCTCCTCATTTGTGAAAAACACACACGCATATATATACCACACCCCCGTCACAGGCTCACACACACACACACACACACACACACACACACACACACACACCGGATTCTCTGTGAACAAATATTGTTGACTTCTTCTGTTAGGGCGGTGCAGGGGACAGAGACGAACAGGAAGAGGCTCTGTGAATAAGAAAAAAAAAACCCAAAAAACAGGAAGCCAGACGGATGACAATGCTGCAGTTCCTCACCGGAAAGCAGCTTTCATACAGCCTCTTTCCCCTCCTCGCTAACTCCTAGCCCCCCTTTTCTTTTCCTCCACAGTTCCCCAGCCTAATCAACGGACACATGCCTGTCCCCCTGCCAACCCTGGAAGGAACACCCTCCTCCGTGCTCCTGTCCCCCACCACCCACAAATCCTGATCCAGGGTCTGTTTTAAAACTCCTCACCTCCATCCATCCATCTCTTCGCTGAAAGTTTCTCATCTCCCGCAGCAACGATCTCGTCTGTCTTGTTAAATTTTGCTTCAGAAAAGTCCGAGACAGTGTGTGACCTCACTTTTTTTTTTTTTTTTTTGCACTTGTGTTGCTTCAGATTACAGTAGAAAGCACTTGGTAAAAGCCATACGCCTCGGTGTCTGAGAGGCATCTGGCTCTTTGTGATGAAATACAGCACATTTCCACATGACCCTGTCCACGACGGACGGTAGTGACGTGCAAGGAGCTGCAAAAGACTAGCCAACAGCTCATTCTGTGCAGAGCCTGGCTTATAATCTTGTCTTTTTGTCTTAAACATCACAATGTGAAACAAGCCGTTTCACTTGCGTGGTATTGTATGTTTTATATGCACTATGCTTTTCAGATAGTATCGGCTGTGCCTTTGTCGACTTTTTTTTCTCCCCAAAATCATTTAATGAAGACGAGATTTCGAATCAATGAAAAAAAAAAACCTTTCTAACACTTGTAATGTTCTTTTTTTTATACTGGACTTGGTATACAGTTTGTATTCTGTATAATTTTGTATTGTGAAGAATGTCTTTTTGTCATTATCAATAAACAAAGCATTGAATGCTTTTTTTTTTTTGCGTTACACTTTTTACAGTCGTCAGAACATGAAAACCAATTCATGAGTTCTGTTTAAAGTTTATATTTTATTTCCTCTCAGGGGAAAAAAAAAAAAAAAGCTCAATCTGGGTGTGCATCTTCAACAAAATCCCACACCGATAACAGTTATCCACAAATAAAGTTAAAGAATATCATACAAAACGTCTCCTGAAACACTGTTAAATAGTCTATCATATTCTCTAGGGGCAGCACCATCACTGGTGCTCCCTGGTTTACGAGTGGCTGTGTGCTTCCTTATACAACAGAGCAGGCAATGCAACACACTGATGGAGGCGATCCAGAAAGAAGGTTCGATTTTACAGCCAATGGAGGTGGGAATGGGATCCGTCTACACACAGGTGGCATTCAATACTTGGAAGTCTCTTTGCACCTTAAAGCATCTTGGAGATCGTTTTCCAGAACAAGGTGGACGAACACCAGATGTTTGTTCACTGCAGTTCCTTTCTGAAGAATTTAGGAGGCGTAGCTAATCAAATAATGCCCTTATTGAGAATTCTATTGCCTTTTCCCTCCCATGCATCTGTTCATTGGTCATAACAGAGACCACAGCATCATGGAATGATATGTCAGCATCTGAAATGAAGCTTTCTGCACTAAGCTTGGCAGCGCAGCTCTAATATAAGCCTCTAGTCAGGATTAAATCTTTTTTTTTTTTTTTTTAAATCAAAGCCAGCCTCAAAAATCTCCAGAGTAAACGGGAACAAATGATGAACGCAGCTGCGAGCAGCACTGTGACACAAAATCAAACCCTCCTTAGTCGTTACAGAAACATTTTGTTTGTCTGCATGCTCGAGGAGATCTCTATGGAAATGGAAAATAATGATGACAAAAATATCACTGTTAATACCACCAGTTAAAAAAAATTTAAATCTATACACATTGCATGTACTCATTAAAGTGACTGAGCCAGTTAGATTTCTAAACAGTAGTTGTATTTAGCAGCAAATCTTCACAATAAATATAGATGTACAGTATATAAATGTCTCTTTTGGGCCAGAACAGGCCAAACCTGGGGAAAAAAAGGGGGGGGGGGGGCGCAGGGTGGGCTCAAGTCTCCCAAGTAGTCACGGGGGTAGCCATGACGATACCCTACTGCAACATCCATCTCAGGTTATTGATCCACTGGCGACACTGTACAACCGGGAGATCCTTCCCTAATAAAAAAATATGATCCAGAGAATCTAAAACAGCATGCTTTGTCTTCTGCTCTTCCCGTTGCCTGAAAAAAAAAAAAAAAAAAAGAATACAAAGCGTCAATTAATCTACCTCAGTTTGATAGTCGAGATAAAAGAGCATCTTTTTGCCAAAGACAATGTGATAAGTGCTTGCATGCCTGTTAGACATCTGAAAATGTCCACTGATTGGATATTTTTTTTATATAGCAGTGGATTTTGTGTTAGATTCTGAATGACAATTTTTTTCTCAACATGACAGAATGGATCCTTTTTCAATATGCTGTCAGTATGATGATAAATCTCAACAGGCTATTCAAAATAAAATCCGCCAGGCTCAATTTAATACAATTTAATATTCCAGCCCTACGGGGAACCGGGATCGAGCGCTGAGTCATATTTCAGTCCGAGGAGATTAAATTATATGTTTGGGGTGGGGTGAAGTGCATTTGGTCATATGGTAACAGATATGTAGACCACATGGGACTGCCACCAATATGGAGCTGAGATGACGCTGATCAATGGGAATAGACGTCATACTTAAATATTAAGCAGGTGTAAGTCACTCTCAACATGTGTCACGTCTGTTCCCCTCTCCATGGGTTAATTTCTGTGCAATTTCCTCCAGGGTAAATTAAGTATACAGTGCAACTTCACCTCATTGTGGATTTTTGGTAGGCTGTCACGTGATCACGGAACATAGTACACTTCTGCATCCGGAAGTGCACTATGTTCTGTCAGGGTCGGACTTCCGTGAGACACAAAAGTGCTTTAAACAGTTGTAATACAGATAGAAGATGGTTTAATATCAGTATGGGGAGGGTTCATAAACATTTAAATTACCATAAATATTAAAATAAATAGTTTGTTGCTACATCGCGGAATTCGTTATTCGCGTGTGGTTCCTGGATCGCACTGTATATGTGTATATGTGTGTGTGTGTGTATATATATATATTTAAAGTGAGGTAAAAAACAGATTTGTTGTAAAGCTGCTGTCACTGTGTCACAATCATAGGTCGAACTGCTGAAGGTGAGTGGGCGGGGCATCCTACAATAATTACTTCCTGTTCTACCGTACAAATCATACAGTGTTTTTGCCTAAAGCCTCTCTCACTCCATTTTCTCTAATTTTTTATTTAATATCTCCTTTGGCTGTGCAGCACCCTGCAATGATAATAAAAATAGTTCATAGTGGAAACAAAGCAATCAATGCATTAATTCTTCCTCACCCGACTCAGGGTACGATGAATTCCGGTAGCCGGGATCCCTCTGCAGCTGGACCTCCTTCAGTGTGAATATGGACATGTCTGCCAAACATAAAGAGTCAGTCAGAGCTACATAAATAACAACTTGCCAGGAGAATGGTGTCTTTGTTATGGGGCTGTAACTTATCCTCACTGTACACTGTTATATCCTTCAAGTTGCACCTAGCTGAGCCTGCCAAGTCTGTGTTACTGCATCGCCATTTCATTACTCACTCTCTGGCAGTGTGTGCACACGTGGCCCCAGGCTCCTGAAGTATGGCTGTCTCATCGCTGCATCAGCGGAGATCCTCTTTTTTGACTCGTACTGAAATGTACAGGAAGGAGAAGAAACAAAGTCATGAAAGTAGAAAAAAAAAAAGAAAACTAGGTCAGCTTTGTGTTAGACGTACCCTGACGCAGTTCTTTCCAAAAATACAGTCCTAACATAGCTACAAAATGTCAAGCTGCTTTTAACATCACACTCATGCCTGGCAGATATGGTGAGACTCACTTTTAGGAATGACATCAACAGGTCAATGCCATCACTGTCCAACCTGGGGGGGGTAGAGAGAAGGAGAGAGGTCAGTGGATGTGGGGTGACGCACAGATGCTGGCAAGCAGAAGGAAGGAAACAGTCAAATATTCCACAGGATTTCCTTACAGGAAGTGACACACACACACACACACACACACACACACACACACACACACACACACACACACACACACACACACACAGAGAGAGAGAGAGAGAGAGAGAGAGAAGTGAGTACAGACTTCTAACTAAACTAACCAATAATTCTAACATCTACCTCTAAAAGCCCTAGAACACAGGGGCAGCTCTTATACCTGTATCTGATATTTTCAAACATTTGCTCATTTCCATCTTCAATGATTAGCGGGCTAGCAAAAGAGGAGGAGGAGGAAGTGGGGTTAAGAAACTGTAAAAGGTGCACAAGTGCCATGTAAATATCTGAAATAACCTCATGAACCATTTGAGGCGTTCCAGCACCTCGTATCTGATGTCAAAAGACAACAGACAGCAGCGACGGTTCTTGTTTCCACGTCTCACCTGGGTGCGTGGTTAATGAGGGGCTGGATTTTGTATTTGGGGAACTTGTAGGACTTGAACTCGTCAATAGAGGATATTCCAGGCCAGCTGTCTTCTGTGGGAGTGCCTGTGTAGGGACATGTTAGAGTCAGAATCGGGTAACAGGCTTTAACACGGCAGCTGGAGGGGCTTTTCATGCTGCCAGTGGGGCTACATGCCAGCGTTAATGTGATTAAGGGATCATATTAAAAGGTTGAATCCCTCCCTGTCAGAAGGGGGCAGCACTTACCTAGCAGTCTGAAGATGAGGTGCAGCTCGTCTTCCACTGTGGAACCTGGGAACAGGGGCCTGCCAGCAGCCATCTCATAGAATATACAGCCAACACCCCTGAAAGGTAAGACACGGCTTTAGCAGAAATACAGGTTGTCAGTATTTACACCGCAACTGACTTTCTGGATTAAAAAATTCAACCATCTGGCACCGTGTCAATATTTTGATTCACTATTTGGGCAGGTGAGGTAACCTATTGGAATCAGGCAGCAGAGGCATACAGCATACCACAAATCACACCAGCAGCTATAGAAATGAACTTCAGGACAAGAATTCTTTCTTCTCTAGGTTTCAATTTGCCCCTGCACTTTCACATATGGGCACAGCCAGCAGTCGACTTTGTGTTTTCCAACAGTTGTAACCACCCCTGTTGAGTGAGGCCCACTCACCACATGTCTATCTGTGTGGAGTACTCAGAGGAGCCCAGCAGCACGTCGGGAGGTCGATACCAGAGCGTTACCACCTCGTTAGAGTATGTTTTAGTGGGCACAGACTTGGCCCTTGCCAGACCTGGAGGGCAGATAAAAAAAGATCCAATGGAACCATTAGGTTGCAGGAAGGTGTTTCTTTTCAAAATAAAAGCTATAATTTTCTATCAAAGTATTTGTAAAATATAGATGAACACATCTTCAGTAAAAGGCCTTTCTTTCAAATGGTTATTAATTCCTTTACAAAAAAAAACAACAACTTATGCTCATTCACTCTTAGACAAATAAATAATTTATTTTTCCGTTACCAAAGTCGGCCAGTTTGAGTTCTCCTCTCTCATTGATGAGTAGATTCTGGGGTTTCAGGTCTCTGTGGAGAACTTTGCGTTTGTGACAATATGCTAAGCCACGCAGGATCTGGTACAGAAAAATCTAGAAAAAACACAATATAGATTAGCAAGCTGTAGTCACATTGCTAAATCATTTTTAGTTAATGGTGTATTACAGATTCTGATGGTATTAGATGCAATTAATCAAAATGGATCTCTATCAGAGACAGGAGCCGTAGCTGAGGTTTGACAGGTTTAAGTATTTTTTCTCCTTTTAAAAGGGATGTTAAACCAAATTCCAATGAAATGGTCTCAAACAAATTAGATTATGTAAATAAGCAGTGTTACAAGATTGAATTACAACCTCAACACTGTCTAGACTCGACCACTAGGGGGCACACTAACAGCATTTCTTGTGTTGACACCAACAACCACAGAACCATGGATGTTGGCCCAAACAGCCGGTCTCCTGCTGAGGCTCACCTTGACATTCTGCATGCTCAGGATGTTGCCGCAGTCGTCCATGTACTGTTTGAGGTCTTTGTCCTGGACAAGAAATAGAGTGTGAGAGGGGAGAGAGAGAGGCAGAGTTTCAGCAGAGTGGAACAGCAACTGTTGAGCTGCTGCACTCCTGAAATATCAGCCTCAACTCTGCAGAGGCTCATGAATAATAATCATGTCAAGTATTTTTATTTTAGCATCTGCGCACTACATAACGCAAGAGTCATGCAGGATAGGAGGCCAAAGGTTGTTGGTCTCACCAGGTACTCGAAGACCAGTGTGAGCGACTTCTCTGTGTGGACGATATCATGCAGCGTTACAATGTTGGCGTGTTTCAGGTCCTTCAGTAACGACACTAGAAAGACAAACAGAGAGCCGCATCAGTGCAGAAGTAATCACACTCATGTAGTGGATTTTCTTTGTTTGAAACAAGTCTACCCGTTATTTATCTAGAAATTTATCAAACAAAAAGTCCCAGTGGTTTAAATAAAACAACGGTGTCACAGAACAGAAAAAAAAAGTATTCAAATGAGAATAGAGCACAAGAACAAAGAAAACATTCTCCAGGTACAGTTTTGCATGTCTGTGTTCCTTCCTGTTGTAAAAAGAGAAAAAAAAACTGCACATCTTTCGTGTCGACTTTCGTTTCATCTGAAAGACGGACTTCAGAGATGAATTCTCTGATCATGTGATCAATGCAAAAGCGGAACGGCCATCAAACACACAGAAAACAAAGAGAAATCTCAGGAATACAGGAAAACCGTCATCTGTGCTGAAGAACGTCAGACCTACTGATAATAGGAGCATTAATATTCACCTGTTATATGAATAAGGTGGATGTGGGTAATGTGTGACGTTCTGATCGTCATACCTTCTCTGATGGCTGTGCATGGCGCCCCTTCCTCATGTTCAAGTCGGATCTCCTTCAGCGCCACAAGGTTGTCTGTCAGCTTACTCCTCCCTTTGTAAACCGTAGCGTAAGTGCCCTAGAAGACAGAACGGGGGGAGGGAAGGTGGAAACGTTTCAGACGTGGGATTCAGCAACAGTCAGGCTGTAGCTGAACAGTCAACAGTCAGGCTGTGGGTAGAAAATGAACTCTAACTGGGTCTGTGTGTGTTTTATCATGAGAAAAGCAGCACCTGTGAGGAGGTCAGAGGTTATCAGTGAACACACAAAACTCACCCACCTCGCCCAGTTTGTCAAGTTTGATGTAAGTCTCCAGCTTCCCAAAGCCAATTTCTGACTGGAAGAGAGAAAAGGCCAAACAGTATTAAGGAGAGTAACATCTTTATTAGTGCCAAAAAACATACACACACTACGGCAAATCATTCTGATGGCTATGCAGCGACAGAGAGGGGATGTAAGGTCGTCACACTCCCCCCACCCATCATCAGAGCCAACGTCTTGTGACACTGGACCAACGGCCTTTAGCTTTTACAATGTGTTTATTGACAGATAAGAGAAGGAAAACTTTATTCGTAGATCACGTTGAATACACAAAGCACTTTAAGCTTTCGGTTGAGTATTCAAAGAAGCGTCTGCAGCAGCTAAGAGCATAAAACCTACAGGCAGCTTCATCAGACTTGTGTCCAGCATGAAAATCAATACCAGATGAGAGGTTTGGGCAGCCCATGGAGTTTCACCTCTGCAGGAGAGCGTATACACTATGTGCAAATGCAGTCTCCCTACCTCGCCTCTGTCCTGCTTCTTACAGATTTACATTCAAAGTAAAACCACAAGCCAATTACTGAAGCTGCTGACAGAGTAAATACTGAAGTGCACTGTAAACACACGATAACAGGCCGAGAGGATGAGATTAGAAAGTCGAAGGACAAGGTGTGAGCTCTCATTCTTGCTGCCTCTGAATGGAACAGTTCTCCTCCTACTCCTCAGCCTCCTCCTCGATGACCCCTCGCCTTTTTATTTCCATCCATTTCTGCCCGACGCTCCTCCGCTGTTGCTTCTCAGATCAGAAGCACGTGCTGACACGCGACAGGAAACACTGTATGTTTACATGAGCACTGTTTGGAGGTACAAGCACCTAAGTATTTTAATACATCTCTCATTAAATACTGTAGTATTTCTCTAGAAATATCCAGTGACAGTTGTCCATAAAACCAAGGGTACATTTCAAATAGGAAGACTCTCTTGGCTAAGCTCTGAGATCTACTGTTACTATAAAAAGATTTAATGACGCAGACTTAATTTAGTCTCATGACAACATACTGCCGTTCATTTTATTCTTGTTTTTTTGATAAGGTAGCTACAACGCTGCACCCATGAAGCTAGCAGAGAACCAACAACTAACTCCAGAACACGCAGGTATTCATATTTTGCAAAATGACGATATTGTTTCCATTCCTCTGAAAAAACAGCTTAAGGACAGAGGAATATCAGTTTTCCATCACTGTTTCCAGTTTGACGTCTGACTGGTACTAAGTTAATGATGTTGTCCAGTTGCACTTATTCTGTCATGAGTGGAGAGTACAATCATCTTCGGACATGGACTTGACAACTTAATGTTTCATTGAGCATCTTTGGAAGCAAACTTCCCAGGTTCTAGAACCCAAACACCACAGCTCTGTTGGGGACGCATGTCGGTTTAAAGCCAGAGGAAAAACAAGAACCTATACTGGGGGAGGTGATCTATTAAACTCGCAGTAAACTGCTGATACCACAAAACAAAAACAAAACAAGCCTCTCCTTTCTCGCCTTCAAACCATTCTTCTTTTGCACCTCCCCTCTCTCATTCTCACCAGCGATGCTCTGCGGGAGCGCCGACTCAGCGGCTGGTCGAAGGGGGGGCTCCTCAGCTGCAACTTCTCCAGGTAACCGTCGGGTATCCGGATGTCAGCAGGCAGGGACAGACGTTTATTCAGGTCCTAGGCACAGAGAGGAAAAAAAAAAAAAAAAAGTAAGCCCGACGGCATCCAATTTAAAAACAGCGATGATGTGATGTAAACCATAAACAAACACAGATAAATTCTCAGTTAACTGTGTAAACTCTGAATAAATAGCCATGATTGATAACAAAATGGAATGAATCCAGAATAAACCAGTAGAATAACAACAGAGAGGGTATTGTGTGAAAAATAACGCTGCTACGTAACACTGCCTGTCAGTGGAGCCCTTCAAGAGTTCAGGGTTAAGTCCTTCCGAGAAACACAAAGTACTAAAGCATGATCCTAATGACTTGTTACATAAAATGAAAAACACATACACAAAAAACAATATCTGGATACTTCCCATCATGCATTTCCTCTATTTGTTAGATTACCGTTAATCCCCCCTCTCTCGAGCAGCTTTAAATCCATTTCCTCTGAGGTAACATTCAGCAGCTCCCATCGCTTCTCTCCTCCCTCCTCAGGGACACATGACACCAAACTTTGAATTTGAACCAGCTCATTAATGAATCTCTAACACACTGACTGACTGAATCACCTGTTAGTCATACCGTAACTATGACTCAGCTTTTCTTCCTTTGTTGCGGCCTTCAGAATGCAACGTCACAGGAAGGGTTGTTTTTATCACAATTGGAGAAAATAGAGCACACTGGATATGTTGCAGAAAAACTGGTAAAGGTTTCTAATTTAATATCAAACAAAAACAGAGTGTCCTATGTAGATGTGTTATTATGGATAATTTTAAAAATATTCAGGTATAGGTATATAATTATATAATATACAAACCCAAAACCTTCATACTGAGGTTAGTGAAGGGGATAACCTTTCAATCAGCAAATTTTTGTTGTACTAATTATTTTTATCAATTGATTTTTCTATCAATTATTTGATTAAATATTAAATATTTAATCAAATATTCAATTAAATGATTCCTCATAATTTCCCAGAGAACAAGATCACATCCGCATGTTGGTTATTTGTCCCGACAACAGTCCAAAACTTATTTTATTGGCATAAAATACAAATAAAAGCAGTTAATTCTCACAGCTGAGACGCCCATTGATAAACGGATGATCAGGATAATTGTTGTTTAGCACTAAAGGCATAGTGAAATCTATTAATATCGTGGCCATATAGGCCGATGTGATGTATATCTGCACTTCTGGATGAGATAACACGCAGTCTGCTGGTCTGTTGTTCCTCTGTGCCGGCTCGAGTTGGTGGTTTGTCCCTTGAGGAAGCGATGCCATCAGTCAGCTGACCTTTGCAACCTCCCAACCCCTCCAGTTGTCCAATCAACCCATTCTAATCAGTTAGAACAGGGGCCCATCTGGACCGTATTATACTAATCCTTGTGATGTAATCCCAAAACACTGTTTCCTCCCCAGTGAGAGGCATGTAATCCTCTACCTGACCACAGACGGGCAGCTTTCCTCACACACTT
The DNA here is from genome assembly GCA_013358685.1 of Antennarius maculatus. Lineage (NCBI taxonomy): Eukaryota > Metazoa > Chordata > Actinopteri > Lophiiformes > Antennariidae > Antennarius > Antennarius maculatus. The sequence continues at coordinate 6,827,686 of CM023611.1, read as the reverse complement.
CCTTCTTCTCTTCTTTTACTCATGTCCTTTCCAGCGCAAAGACAAAGAATGAGGTCACACGGCGACTTCATCAGCTTCAATACACAGAGTGTTTGCCAGGCTGCGAGGAGGAAACACACAACTTTGTGTCTGCGCTTTGTTCTGTCAAAAAGAACTTTGTCTGCTTGTGAAACAGTCACAGGATGTGAGAAGCGTTGCTTGCACAAATTCTCAGCGCACAGCAAGAGGCGGTGTGTCATGTCATGTGTGTGGTTAGCCCCAAATGGAGTAAGCTGCTTAACTACACGTTTAAGGATTTTTCTTTTCTTTCTCTCGTGCAGTCTCGCACGCACGGCTCGTCTGTATAGCTACTGGTGTCTGCCCCCCCCCCCCACAAGCTCCTGCGATCAAACCAACCAACCAGCGTCACAGGGAGGGAAGTGTGTGTTATTCTATCACAATGTCTTCGGTTGCATGATCGCCACAGCAGGTACTGTGCAAGATGTGGTTCAAGATGTCAACCAGAATTCCACATTAAATTGGACCGGGTTCTGTCATGGAAAATGTGAGTGGATCCGTAGATGAATAAAAGAAAAATGTGTTTAAAACTGGTATCTGATTCCATCTAATTATTAAAAGGAACTTAAGATACAGTCCGATTCAAGTTCATGTCAGCAACATTTAAGACCGCAATGAGCTCATTTCATCTGTTACCTCAGGATAAAGTGATTTCTCCTCTGCCCTCACGCTGCTTCTCATGTGTCCCTACGAGCCAGCTGGATTCAGGCTTTCATTCTTGATCTGGTTCTGCTTTAGCGTGCGCGCGTCTGTCTTTCCATATGCTCTACTCAATGAGTTTTGTGGCCATGTGAAGTAAGCCATGACAACTTTACAATTGAAATTGCTTTAATAGGTTGTGTTATCTTTGACTTTATGAATTGAGGGTATTATTGCTGCACTGTTAAATTAAATACATCTTACACGCTGGCTTCATCACACACGTAAGAATCTCTACAGATTTCTTTCTCATGAATCTTAAACATGCACACACTACAAGTTTAAAACAATAGTGGGTATCACACAACGTAGGAATTCATTAAGACTGCAGTGCCTGAGGGAATGTTGTAAGCACCATCTTATCTCTTGAGAATCTGCATCTGTGTTAACTAAATGAGAGATGAAGTTTCCATTGCTATCGGTCTCTTTACAGCGAGGAAACAAAGAAGCAGAAGTGTGTGAATGAGGAAATGGTCGGGAAGTCAAAGACAACACAGGTTGTCTGTCCTTCAATGAGCATTGAAGGTGAGATTCAAGTTAACATCCGTTCACAGCTTGGTCGAGATGAAAGAAATAATAATATTACACTCCTGAATTTACACTCCTGAAAACACCTTTTGAAATTACGGGAGTGACTCAGATCGCTGTGCAATACCAGAATTTCTGGGCTGAACGCCGGAACAGAAGAACGTTTCAGACCAGATTTCTGCTCTGATTGGGGTAGATAAGGGTGAATCTGGGTAAATTTATCCTAATACTCCAGGAGTGTGAGCCAAAAAAAACAACCAAAAAATCCCATTCTTTAAATAATGTGTTGTCATTACTTAATCATGAGAGGATTAACAAAATCTGGTTGTGTATAAAAGAGGGAAAGTAAGGAAAGAGGTCACATGCATGGAGGTGGTGGAGACAGTCAGAAAACAAAAAAAAACATCAAAACTATGAATGTTTAATAAAGAAGTGTGTGTGTCTGTGTATGTTTGTGCCCAGTTGGGATTGTGAAGGCTGCTGAGAACATTTATGTATTCATGGCAGACATCAATAGAACACCTACACCAGGTTGCAACACGAAGCTGTGATGCATCTTTAACACCTCTTCTACAAAAAAGCTCCTTGTGAAATGCTTACCTTGATTTACAAAGATTTAAACAAAATACTTTCAAAGAGAAAGTGAAAGCTTCACCATTCCGGTTAGGTAGGAACAAATGTGACATGCTTCAACAGTGAAAAGCCTTAGAAAACACAGAAGTAATCCAACCTCTGCAGAGATGCGTCTGTTCCCCCTGGTCCTCAGGCAAACACCAGTGGGCGACTGCACCTCATCAGAGGATGTCCCTGACGCCTGGTCACTCTCCCCGTCCGACCCCATCTTCAGGTTCTCATGGACGATATCTGCAAAAGCAGAGAAAGACAAGGCACATGAGATGCTGTGTTTGACAGATGAAGCAGGTCGAGGCAGGGATCAAAACCACCGATGACTTCAGAAGGAAAGAAAAATACAAAGCCCACTCTGACTGAGCACAAGATGCACAAGTTTTATTGAGGTTAATAAGTTTGACTGAGCTCTAATTTATTTGATTTGCGTTTTAAGAGCAAAGTAAGATCTTTCATATGAGATATTTAAAGTCAGATGAAAGCGTGTGTGGATGCGGGGAGGTGTGTCTCACCGAGCCGACTGCCGTTTCGAGGCATGACCATGAGAGAACCCAGACCTCCTCCAATGACGCTCTGAGGCCGTCGCAGCGGCGGCTTCTTGAAGGAACCCGTGTACTGGTGGAGGAAGGAGTGGACACTGTGGGCTGAGGGGGGGCGGCCATTCCTCACGATGGGCTCTGCAGAGATAACATCACTTACATAAGATATGACGTAAAACAAGTGGCGTTCTTGTTGATGATCACAAACTCCTCCTGTGAACACACACTCCTGAAGTTTTTGTCCAAGGGAGAAGTGGTGAGGGCATCAGGTGTTCTGATAGGGATGGTATAAAACTTCTGATGTGATGACTATACATTACCCATGACAAAACATCACTGCCTGAAAAAACAAGCTTTATAAAAGAGGCTTAACTGATGATCTACTGATTTACATGACAGAATTTCTCTGTATGTCGCTGCAGGATGTCAAAATATGAATAGATGAAACTGGTGAAAGTAATATCTTGCAGTGTTTAAGAAAGTCAACACATTCCTGGATCTTCCACTTTCTGGATCCATTGGAAAAGTTTAATGGGTTCTTCTCGTTCACCTGCCAAAACCCTCTCATAGAGTTCTTCATAAATTTGTCACGCAGTTTTCCTGAAGTCCTGCTGACAGACATGCAGTAATGAAGTGAGACAGTAACCTAGCATCGTGTCTTGCGGTCCCAGCTGTGTGTTTTAGTGTGTCTATAACTCCAACAGAGCAGCGTTTGTCCAAATACAACAATGGAGCTCACTTGAGGGGAAAGATTTATTATTGTATGGAGCAGCTCTCACTAACAGACCATAGTGTGACAATGAGGGGAAGATAACAGAGTCCCAGCCAATTACCAGACAGTCCGAGCTCAGACTCATGAGTCAGTCCTGCTGCTTCGATGCTGAATAAAACAAAAGGATTGACTGCTGGCAGCGCTGGAATTAGTGATTTTATCCATCACAATACCATAATGATCTTTGGCTCCAGTCTTTGTTGGATGATGTTCAATTCTGCATTCTTTGTTAATGGACAAAACTAACATCATAAGGTATTTCGACATGTAGCATTGTCGTATAATTAAAACAACAATTTTCCCAAGAGCACTTATGTTTTGCACTGAGATTTAAAATGAAAAAATACGATTGATATTATGTGGAGCTGTGAAATCTCGGCTACATCAACAGGGCTTTGTTTTGGGCTGCATAATATTTCCATTCACTGAGATATCACAGTAACCATTCCAAAACCCTGTTAGATATTGACCACTAACCACGATCTTTTATCAGCTCAGACTGGGAAAAACAACAGTTACTGTCAAATGCATCTTAAACATGAATTAATATGAGTAGGTAAATAAGACACGCAGCCGCAGCGACATGTTTGATTTTAAATCTGCAAGACGATAATAACTAGTGAACAAGATCTACAAGATTTAGGAGGGCGTAAAAAAGGTCATCATCCCTACCACCCCTGGCAATCTGAGTTGCTGGGTTTAAGGTTAGGGTTTCAACTCGTTTGTCAGCATTGGTGACGACTTTGGAACATCCTGTGCATCATACACTTGAGCGAAGTCATGTGTTTATTTTTAGAATTGATCCACCAAATTATAAAACATTTCCTTAGCTTCCAAAAAAGAAAAACAAGACAAATAAAAAAAAACAAACCCTAAAAAAAACAGCATGCTTCTGTATGTGTGAATTATATTGAAGAAAGTTAACAACAGAGCAGGTCATTACGTTTCCCCCAAGAGGGGCGGTTCTTGTTAACTGAACATTTGAGATGAAAATGAATAATAAATCAATTACAAAAACGTTGAAATGGTTGCTCTGTGTTGAAAGACTGGTGAAAAAATACTGACACTTTTACCTCTGTTCTGGAAAAGAAACCAAACACCAGAATGACCATGCCTCTTGTAACCATAGAAACACAAACCATAAAAAAAGACAAAAGTCTTGAGGTCGTAAAAGGTATCTTGTCACTACTTTTTATTGAGTGTGGACAGTTTCTTGTTTTTAAAAAACCTCGTAATGAAACATGATGGACAGATGGATGGGATGAAACAAACACATTTTTTAAAGATTTGTAAAAAATAAAAAGCTGACGTGACATTCACATTTTTATGCCACCTCACCCTTATCTCTCTGCAGCTGTTTCTGCTGCTGGCCAGAGTTAGAAGTTTCACATAATCAGATCAGAACCAGAACACTTCCTCCAATCCCAGATCTCATCTGACCACTCATGCTGTCCTCTTTTCCACCAAATGCATAGAAAGCACAGAGCCACAGCGCTGGCCAAACCTGGCGTTAATCACTACACAAAAAGCTGTATAGAAAGCTTAGTTAGTTCTCAGAGGAGGGGGAGCTGATTTACTGAAGCTGGGGGGAAACTTTGGACAAAGGACAAGAGACCGACTAAGGACAGGCCTGAGTTTCAGGAGTGAGTGGTGGTGGCCAAACCAGAAGGAGAAGAGGCATAAGACTTTAAAATCGTGTGTGTGTGTGTGTGTGTGTGTGTGTGTGTGTGTGTGTGTGTGTGTGTGTCTTGTGCGCGCGCACGCATTAAGATGCTTGACTGGTTTCACCAAGTCATCCAAGTTGCTGTGGCGATGCCATGGAAACTGTCAACATTTTCCAGACCCTGACAGTCATGGTAACGGTGTTGCAGGTAACCCCCTCCTTCACTCCCAGCTGAGAGTCGGCTGCTGTTAGTCTGCTTCGATCATAACACTGTCACCAACTTCACCGAATCTGAATGACTGATGCAAAATGTACTTGATACTAGTGTGATGCTTGTTAGAGCTACAGTCTCCCACAACAACCTCCCCAGTTTCAGAGCGCAATTCCTTGTGCAGCACTCCATTTAAAGTGGTGTCGACTCGAATCTGGATCATATTTTATACCGAAACTGGGTCAGTAGGGAATGTTAGAGTTTTGGGAAGTGAAGCCCAGCCCCCCTAGATATACTCTGCTCTGATAAATACATCTTTTACAACATAAATCTTGTCTTATTTTTGGTTTTAAGACCATAAAATTCATTCAAATCAAGTGTCCTATTTATGAAATGAGCAGTTTCTTAGCGAAAGAACAATTTTACTCAATCAGCCACATTACATTCATCATAAATCACCATTCAGGAAGTGGAGTGTTGTCCCTATTAAATATACAGCTGCAGTCAAACGTCTGTCCAGATGTTTAACTGGTACTGGAAGTGTACCATCAAAATTATTCTGAAACTGCTGTTAGGTGGACAAACTGTTTTGTTGTCTCAATAAATTTAAGCAAATTGGGAAATCCTTGACATGGGATTTTACAGCAATGAAAAATGTTCATGGATGCAGCAACTCCTCCCACAAATGCATCATTTTCTACAACTGACATAAAACTCACCGCTGTCTTTCAGGCCGTTCTCTTCGATCGTCATCTGCTCAGCCAATTCAGACAGCGACTCGTCGATGGTGTGGCTGCCTCGCAGCGTCTGAGAGAGACGCCGCTTGAACCGCTTCATCTTCTCCATGGAGCTCTCAGGAAGGGGAGGCCTAAGGACAGCAAATGAAACAATGCATACGTAAGTTGTTTCTGTGGGCCATGCAACATAAGAGTAGACACAGCTTCTTATTACGGAAGCTATTATCTGTAGATTGCAGCGCTGAAGCAGGCCTTGACATTTTCCTGATGAAACCTGCAAGCGAATTGCCTTCATTTCAAAAGGACACACACATCATGAGCCCCTGGCCATGTTTCACAATCCCACTTCAACAATTAAATTGAAGCCAAAGATTCGTTACGATCACTAGGAACTAGACCAATAAGCACTCTGATGTTAATTATGAGTCAGCTCATTCACTGACTTTACATTCCTGCCCGTGGGAAAACATGACAAGTTGTTGAGAGATGGTTACGGGTGAGTTTGGAGTACGGCCTCTGGCGTTCCGGACTGTAAAAGCAAATCCTAAACCAGGGGGATTTGCTGCTGAATGGAGCCTGGACGAGCCCGGAATACAGAGGCTACCTCACACATTCCAACTGCATTTACCGGGTGCGTGAGAATAACCGATTGGACGGTCTGTGTGTGAGAGAAGAAACATTTTAAACCGAGACATGAGGATGTCACCGGCAGCCTCTCCCTGGGAGTTAGACGTGGAGATCATGACTCCGACGCCGCTGCAGATCTGGACAAGTATCTGTCTGTGACAATGATGAGTAAAGCCAGACGACGAGCATATGAGTGTTACAGCTCCTCAGGGCTCGCCGCCTGTCAACAACAACCTACTGACAGGCTTTTGTCATCCAAATATCGCTCACAACCTGACTTCCATCCAAATAACTCACTCACTCAGAGCCAAACGTATTCATTGCCCTTGAAGAATGTGTATTCAGAACAGGACAGGCTTCCCTCTGAACGTTGACACACAACAGTACATCTCTGTCTCACCAAATCAGTCAAGTGCACTGCATTCTGTCTCTGCCTGCCTCACTGACCGCAAAGATCTTTTTTTTAAAGCCAAATGAGTAGAAAACTGTTTTACTAGAGCCAGAGGCCGAAAGAGAAAAACGGCATTCAAAGCTGAATGGCCACAGAGAACCAGAGGAATTCCAGCTTCTCGTTAAATTACCATCTTTACGAGGCCATTAAAACATTTTTTATGTTAGAAATATAGTCTTTTTAGCTCAAAAAGATGTTTTTATGACAAGTCATTGAGACTACTACAACTCCCTTTTACTGCTTTGCCTAAGAAGTCAATAAGGAATTTACAGATACTTGAGAATTCTGCCAGTCCCTTAAGCAAATGGAGGAAATTGAATCCAATTACCCTGATGCTGAAGACACCACGCTGGCTACCGGACGGTTTTAGAAGGGATTTTACAGTCTTCACTTGTTTATAAACCTTAAATCATGTCGCTCCTCCCGGCACTGAAGATTTTATATTTTCCAGCAACATTAAATTTCATTAGCTTTTCTTTAAAACATTCTCTCTTTATGCTCCACAAAATCAAACACATGACTTTTTCAAGGTGGTTTTCAACAACCATAGTCTTAAACTTTTAACTTCAAGTTGAGTGACCTGACACTATAATAATAATAACAACAATAATAACAATTATAATAATAATAATAATTAGCTCAAAGAAGACAACACTCAACACACGTGGAGGCACTTTCCAGCTTGAATTCTTGTTTTGTGAAAATGTGAATTAAAAGTCAACAAAAGGAAACACAAAATACACTGTCAAGTTATCCTTATGCATCCGATTTACTGATGCTAAACTCCCAAGACGTTCATTTGTAACCACCCCAAAGCCACTCTTGTTAAAAGAAGATACCTTCATTTAAATGACTTCTTCATTACGCACCAGACTATGAGCTGTACACCATGTTTTTACTACTTATTCTTTTAAGTCCCCACAGGATACTTGCTGAGATTCATTGCTCTGTTCACATGTAGACATCGGAGTGTTCTCAGCACTCATCAAAAGTTTCGCTGAAGAAATCTTGATGTCGTGACTAATATTTTTTTACACAGCCAGCTTGAAAATCTCAAACTGTTGCAAACTGATCCAGCTGTTTACACCCCAAACATTTAAATTATCACATCTGGCAAGCTAAAAAAAAAAAAAGACTGTTGGAATATGAGCTTAATTAATTACTTAAAGGATTAACTGATCAGTGAAACTGATATGGATTATTTTAGTGGATATTGGAAAAGCCATGAAAAAAAAAACATAAGTCAGAGAACAGGAGCTTTTATTTGTCTGCAGAGTCGAGAGTGTCCCTGCATCCGTTGTCTCAACACAACACTATTTATGACGAGATTAATCTTTATTGACCCCCTAGGGTAAGTACAATAACATAAAAACAAAGTGGTAGAACAAAAGCAAACTGGGACAGTTTGTCATGATCACACACGCCTTCTTTTCCTGCCCTCTTTATCGTTGTGATACGAAATAATGGCCAAATCTTAAGCAACTTCAATCTACCTGACTCATGATGATCAATTAGGTTTAAGTGATTTACTTTTTAGAGGGACTGTTGGGTTGATTCTGCACCCATCCGCTGTATTTTTCAGTATTTTTTAAAAAAACATCCAACAACAAGTTCTGTTTTGATCCAGACAGGGTCACAAATACAAAGAACAGAGCAGTCTTCTCTACAGCTTCGGTTTCTGAGTCTTACTGGTCAGAACAAGTATTTTTTACCCAATAACCCGACTTTGCCTTGTGCAGACAACTTCTGTGCTTAGTCTAGTGTCAACAATCAACCAAACTATTCCAGGGCAAGAGATGAGGGAAAAACATTAACCTCAACTGTCACATTGACAGTTTGCAGCATCACGTCAGTTACAGCTTAAGCAAACATTCTATCCTCTTCTGAGCAGCTCATCCTGCTGCTGCAACACCCAAAGTCTGCAGCACAAAGCCATCAGGAGGTGGTTCCGGGCCCCCAGGTCATGCAAATTTGTACAAAGAACAATGGGAATAGGAAACTGGTTTCTCCCATCGGTAACTGCCCTGATACTGCATATTATTAATAGTAAAACATTTTGAAACAAAATACTATTAGCGTGGTGACACCCTAACCTAGGACAATGTTCAATCTTTTATACATTTTGAGAGATGAAAGACACATCTTGAGAACATAGGTGATATATCGATCGCTTTACTGATAAACGATGGAGCATCATGCATTCACAGCACCTGTTTTTCACACAAACATGCACACAGGTAGTCTTCAACTTATGAACATTCAGAGATACAAACATATTTGAATATTGTCCTGCAGTTCCCCTTTCGGCCACAACCCCCCACTGAGCAGCAACACTGCGTCCAAGCAGCTTCAACACTCGTTTCCCCTTCTTGTTCTTGTTTGTTGTCACTGTAAGCATCAGAGAACGTCTGGGTTTGTACCTCGGATACTTCACTGCGGACAGACGTTATGTCGAGCGCAATGGCTTAAATCTAAATTTACTTTTCAGTGTATTTTTTTTAAACTGATGCCTATTCGAGAACAACTTGAAATGACCTGTACCTGTTTTTATTGTATTATGTGTTGTTTTTATGTCCAATTGTTTCTGGTAAATTTTAGGAAATAGCACTTTCGTATTTAGAGTAGTAAAATGGCAATTACAGATTCAAATTTAATAATAACGACTTGCGCACAATTAAATTTACAACTTCTCGGAATCAAATGTGTTCATGTGTTGAGGACTACTTGTATGTGTGTGTGTGTGTGTGTATGCGTATGTGAACAACAAGGTTGGAATAAGATTCCAGTAGGGTTTTTATTTGATGAGAAATCCTAAATCCACTCACTCCTGGTTACTGCAGTTAAGCTTTATTCGGTTGCCAAGGTAATATCCAGAATCCTCTCTTATTTTATGAATGTGTGATAGGGGATATGAGAGGACACATTGACATCTCTAAAATAAGTGGTTTATTATCCAGCAGACTATGAAGACAAATCACTTTATGAATGTTCCACGGAAATGGCAGCAGTAAGGGTGCGGGAGGCTGAGTGTAGAGCTCTGGACATGATCCGTGTTCCAAGCCTTATTCCTGGTCCCCTAAGTAGGCTGGTTTGAGGTCTGAGCTCCAGATCTGCTGGGTGGCGTCCAGAAGGAGAGGGGAGGGGGGCAGTGACGTGGAGCAAAGGGGTCCGATAGCTGCGCTGATTCAGGATTTGTTGTCATGGAAATCCTGCTGCTTTTTCCTTGCTGAAAATGCAGAACACAGCGAGAGAATGTATGCATGCTGATTTTCTGTATAACAGGCCCGACCCTCCTCCGCACCAACAGCACCCTGTCTGCCTGCATTTTCATCCCACATACCAGCGACATACTGTATAGCTACCACAACATCACTCAGACGTAAGAGACAAACTGTCATCTCCAACTCCATACAGAACGGCATTCTCTATCTGTCTTCCTGACATCGTCGGAAGAGGAAGGAGTCAGGTGGATGCCGCAGAAACAGGAGGGAGGAGGGAGGGTTGAGGCATCATGGATGCTGCAGCGGTGGCAATTACCATAAGCCTCGTATGGATCCTGTCCCCTATTTTGCTGCAGCTGTGAGTGAACAGCATCTGTACTGATGAGCTAAAAGTGTAAGGCTCGACTTCCAGCCGCGAAGAACTACAACCCCAAAGGCGGCCCCGCAATCTCTCTGCAACCCATCATCACTGCAGAGGCCTGTGTTATTGTCCCATTTCTGCTGGATGAAGTGATCATACCACAGCCATAATCACTAGAGGGCCACTGATTATCTGGAACACTCACAGACGTAGGAACAATAAGGTCACAAAACCTTCTGTGATGCTTACGGGGTTGGGTAAACCATGTGGCATCACTGTCTTCAGCTCCTTGAAAGCCATCACCTCCCCCCTAGACCCCTTGCTTACATGAGCAGAGAAAGACCAAGCATGACTGTTGGCATGATTCACAGGAGAGCTCAGCCTTCCTCTTCTAAAGAGCAGCCTTTTCTCATCCTGTCCAGGACAATGAGGACATGAGTGAGGAGCTGGCTCTATTATGGAGGCCTCACATAAAGGCTGCATTGTGCACGGTAAAAAAAAAAAAAAGTAGCCTTTTTCAGAAGAAGCATGAGTGTTGTTGTGTGGAGCTGATCTGGGCTTGAACATCATACAATCATGCTGGACCCTCACATACTGCAGTAGGTGAGGATCAATTTTAAAAGGGAGATCTTCATGGGCAAAATGTAAAACCATGCACAAATCACCTCTCAGCACATTTACCCCTTTGCTCTTTTCTGACACGCTCTTCCCTCTCCACAATTTCACACTTGTCGCACAAAACACCTCAAACAGACTCCTCATCCAGAGCCTGTAGCTGAAGGAGGCCTAGCCAGAGCAGTGATGCTCAGACACAGACATCGAAGGCAATCAGATTCAACACTGATTAACACTGTTGCTATGGTTACAGCAGTTTGAGTGACGGACATGTTCCATGGAAAGCTTTCTTTTTTTCTTGCCCAACATCGCCTGCAGTCAGACGGTAGATGACCAAGTTCAATAGTGAAATTTCATGGTTGTATTTTCATAGTGTACTGTAGGGGAGAGTAATTAATCACAAATGAAAATAATACGACATCTCAGTGAATATCAGTCCACCTAATGTGAGACAGATGACAGAGACACAGAGCCAGCAGAAAGACCTGGTCAGACTTTAGAGAGTTCTCTTTAGCTCTCTCTCTGTCTCAATTAGTGAAAGCCGCAAAAAAACAACAACAAATGAACATTCAAATAAGGGCCATCTGCTGATAATAACACCAAAAAAAGAGAAGTCAGAATAATTGGACAACAGGTCCTCCATTCTTTTGGTGTATCAATCAGTTTTCATGGACTTCATCCTTCAACGGAAAGTAAATGAAGGGATGTTCATTCGGACATAAACTGTTTTAAGTGTGAATATGTGTTTATCTGTCCATCTATCTATTTAGCTCTCTCTCTCTCTTTCTGTGTGTGTGTGTGTGTGTGTGTGTGTGTGTGTGTGTGTGTGTGTGTGTGTGTGTGTGTGTGTGTGTGTGTGTGGGTGTGTATAAAGTCAATTGGTAGCCTTCATTATTGCTAAATGAAAAGCAGCATGATTATCATCCCTGCTGTTTGCCTCATTAGGGAGATTATCAGCCACGTGTTCTTTGGACTGGATCTGGGTCAAGTCACCTGCCGTCCGTTTGTGAGCCGAGCATTAGCATCAGAGAGAGCAACAATTAGCTCTCCCCTTCCTTCCGGTCTGCGCTCATCACACCAGCAAGTCTTGATAACCTTTCATGGCTCTGACGATGGGACAACCAGCCAGCCAGCCGGACGAGGTTATCTGAATATCAGCTTCCATATCAAACTGCAAACACAAACGGCTCTGAGTTGCCTTTGTAGTCATTTGAACAATCGACAGGTCATACACAGCTGTGTGACAATCAAACAAACCCCACAGAAAAAAAAAGATGGTATTGTTTTTCCCTCAGGGTGGCACGGAAATTTTTTAATTGATAATTTATAGGAATTAAATTAGTAAGCAGTAATTTTTTTGACAACTCAGTCCGCTAATCATTTGTGGATGTATATGCATGTACATGAAACACAGCATGAAAAAAAAAAATCCCACTTATGAGGAGTGAGAAAGTCACTAAGCTTAGGAGCAAATGGAAAATAAATCATGTAATTAAGAACCCAAAATGTATTTTAAGCCGTTGAGCACAGGTCTCCTTTCTCAATCCATGATTAGAAAACTAAACTGAGCCAAGTTTGAGTGTTTCTAAATGAAGTTAATTAAAAAAAGCAAACAGATTTAATATGGATTTCTGAAACCGGTAATGCTTAAAAAATGAACCCACTGCCTTATACGTGAAGTAATGTTGGCTATGTGTGTGTGTGTTTGTGTGTCTACTACCAAATAAAGACCAGACAAATGTGAGGACGAGCTCCCGCAAATCCTGCCAAGTGACGAGAAAAAAAGGCAATATTTGTCCCTCACCTGTTTCAGACATTAATACAGTGAATGACGATCCAACATATGTGGACTAATTCATTACTGTATGGTTCAATCAAACAGACCAGCTGGCTAAGTGGCGGCAGGGTCTAGACCGCCGGCATACACTCCCAGAATCCCCGCCAAACCTGCGAGGAGCAGCGTTTGTCTGCTGGGGTTGTTACATGCGAGCGTCATGAGCTGAAGACGGCTGGTCTCAATGCTCAAGAGGAAGAGTTTGTATTCGTGGCTATCTATAGGTGGGAGCAGTGCCTGTGACATAGCAGCTGTTCCCCAGAGAGCGGTGACACATTAACCTTCAGCCAGCTGTCTCGGCATGCCGTTCAAACATGAGCTCACACACTCGGACAACAGACTCGCAGACTGAGCATAACCTCAGGAGACGGAATTCCAATCATCCAGTAAGTCCATGCGGTTTGATTTAAAGTTCCTTGGGTTCAAAAACAGAGAATAATCTCTGACAAACACACATCTATTTTCTTTCTACACTCTCACATACACAATCACACACATACTGGACCATCATCTGATCTACACTGAGACCCAAGGGATCATCACCACGTAGCTACAGCTGTTTCATAGCGGGTCGGGTTACGCTGCCACCATCATCCCCAAGGCCCTCACCAAGGGAACGACCCCACGTCAAACCATCACACACAGGCACACTGTCGCCCAGCAGCTCCCTCAGAGAACCAGACTTGGTACAAGAGTATTTTGAGCCCAAAAGTGCCACACCTCCCCAGGGCTGACTTGGTCAAAATGAAACCTGCTCAAAGGAAATGAGAGAAAGTGCTGAGACAGTTCATTAGCCAAAACAATATTAACTGTAAACGGTGACGAGAGTGACTGCACACTGAGGCTCGATGTGTTTCCTGGCATTGGCTAAAATGTTTCCATAGCAGATCGTATATAACTGTCACTGGCTATGAGTGCTTCTTCATTTATTTCTGGATCAGAGGGGTTCTAATTTAAATCATATTTCTCACTGCATTTATTTAGATACCGTTCTTATTTGTGAGCTCAACAACATTTGAGAAATTGGTAAAATCTCTGGAGCAAAATGAATTAATTTAAGTAAAAAAGGATCATTTGGCATCTGTACTGAAAGTCTATCCTATGTCAGTACTAATATTATCATTTTACCTCCATAGGGGAGGCTGACAAACTGAATTCCAAGAAACTTTGTGAAAAGATGGGATACAGTGTATATGACAGACAGGTATGAATCAGGTTTTGGTGCAGATCGGCATCAATATTGATATCAACATTTTTATTAACATGTCTGGATTTAAACTATGAATAATGTTTCTGAGTGCATATGGCGTGCAGCAGATCCAGATAATAATCCTTTTTTTTACATTTCTGCTTCTTATTGGAGGTATGCACTCTAACAGTGTCTGTATTTCAAGTTTGTTTGTTTTTTTGGTATAAATAGCAGAAAGGTTGCTAATCCAATTTTGCACAAGACTGGATCCAAACCTATTTCAGTCTGGATAACACTTTATATCTTTCAAACATATCTCATATCCATTTCAGTGACTGTGACTCTGCATTATCTCTGCTACATATTGGTGGCACTGCCATGTCTTGCATGGAAAATGAAAATGACATCTGTTGACAATGTGGACACGCAGACAAATAAACCTGGGTGATCATACGATATGGCTTTCTGTTAATAAAAATGGAATCAAATCTTTTAGATATAGATATGATAACATTTTCACGCACAGTATTAAGAGAACATTAATCTGCAAACTGTCATAACAGACAATTACGTGCATTAATGTTTGTGCCTGAGTCAGTGCATTTAGAATAAGGTTGCCAACGTGACTCATGCATGAGAACAATAAGTGTGGCAATGCGCGCCACAGGGGCATACCGAGTGAACTTCCTCATCACTTTGCCGGGAGCCTCCCTCCCCACCCAGAACAATGATCTCTTCCTTTCAGATATCCTGCTCATCTCTGCCCCACAGTGGAGTCCATATAGGAAGAACACATACAGCTGGAAGCAAAATATTCCATCCTGAATCTTTATTGGTTACAATACATTATTAACTACCTGTTTGTAAGACCCACACCCCACACAGGCAGATCAAACAATCACAAACCGTGGTACTCAAGCAATAATGGTAGATACCCTTTAATACAACCGTGACGTATAGGTAACAAAACACTTTCACGTAGTGTTCTTCAGGAATCTTAGCCCATTCCTCAGAGGCAAGGGAAACATTTCAGTGTTTGTACTTAAATAGGTGTAGGTTTCCAACGTTAGAGGAAGCAAAACAACCCCAGAGCATCACTTTCACCACGCTTCACCGTTCCTCACATTCCTCTGATCCAGGCCCAAAAGGCCCAATTTTTTTCCCAGATTTCAAATTTGATCAGAGACACTGTCTCTGCCCAAATGTAAATCTAGACATTAACTGAAAAATAATTGTACGACTTCAAAGGTCCGGAAGTACAGTATTTTCTGCACTATAAGGCTCACTGGACTATAAGGCGCACCTTTATATAAGGTGCACTTGATTATAAATTGCATCGGATTACAAGGTGCACCTTCAATGAATGGCCTATTTCTTTTTTTTACAAATAAGGCCCACTGGATTATAAAGCGCACTGTCAGTTTTTGAGAAAATTATATAGTGCAGAAAATACTGTAAATGCAAAGTTGTGAAGGCTGGCTGAGTGTTTAAAAACATCTGATTCGCAAATATATGCTGGAATTCAATTTCATTAAAAGCTAATATCAAACATCTGATGTGTACTATATATTTGATAATAAGCTTGGTATAGTTTGGGGGTTGAATCATCTACACTTTAACTCTTGGTTATGATTTCAACCTAAGGGTTAAATTCCTAGAAACTGCAGGAGTCTCTCCTCAATCTGTTCCACATGCAGACTGCTGCCATGACATCCTGCAGCAGATGAATGAGCTTAAAGCTTCTAAAGCTGACAGTACTGTACTGTATACCAATTCAGAGGCTGCTTTGGACAACACGGTTATTTGGGGCCAAGACGGGACATCTCCGAAATGTGGGTCAATCAATGTTTGGGTAGCAACTCTGCAAGACGACACATGCAGAGCAACCAGCCCTCCCTCCGACGAGCGATGTTCCTCCGGTTTAGTTCAAACCAGGTGTCGCAAACACAAATATTCAACCAAAATGGGAAGACCAAGCATTGACCTCTTCCTGCGATTGTGTCGCATGCAGTTGCTTTAGTTTAAAAGCGGCCATTCACCGGTGAAAAGGATAAACTGCTGCATTCACACTGTTAAAGCCCGTTGAGTGTCAACGTAGGCTGCTGGAAATGTTTCTTGCGGGACGACTCTTACAGCCATTTTGTCAAGAAACTACGTGGAATTTTATCGACTCTCACCAGAAACGACGAGCGTTGCTCCGACCGGAGTCCCCGACCTCAGAGCTTCTTCTCAGGCCGGATGCCGTCTTTCCCTCCGAGCGTTAAAAAAAATACACCGACCTCTTCTTCTCTGTGGTTTCCGTGTGGTGTCGACTACTTTCTATTCTTCGACGTCCCCTATATTCGCAGGTTTAGGAGCATGGTTTTCTTTTTAGGTTCTGAAGTTTAACTCCAGGTGGAAAATAAGATACGCTGTTGGTGGTTTTTCGTTCGGAGACCATGGCAGTGTGAGATACGGTGGAGATTTGCTCGTAGATCTGTGTCCCCTCGCCTGCTGACGCTGCTACCGCACAGTAGCGTCTCAAAACGACAGCGGGGAAACAGCGACACCCAACGGTCGCTTCCGGATGTGACGGAGATGTCGTCGACACGCCCCTACAGCGACACCTACTGGAGGAAATGTCACAGTTCTACAAATCTGCAAGTCTTCTTTCCTTTCGGCTTTTCCCTTCAGGGGTCGCCACGGCGAATCAATTGCCTCAATTTAACCCTGTCTTATGCATCCTCGTCTCTCACACCAACTACCTTCATGTCCTCTTTCACTACATCCATAAACCTCCTCTTTGGTCTTCCTCTAGGCCTCCTGCCTGGCAGTTCAAAACTCAGCATACTTCTACCAATATATTCACTATCTCTCTTCTGGACATGTCCAAACCATCTCAGTCTGGCCTCTCTGACTTTGTCTCCAAAACCTCTAACATGTGCTGTCCCTCTGATGTACTCATTCCTGATCCTATCCTTCCTGGTCACTCCCAAAATGAACCTCAGCATCTTCATCTCTGCTACGTCCAGCTCTGTCTCCTGTCTTTTCCTCAGTGACACGGTCTCTAGACCAGTGATTCTTAACCTAGGTTCGATCGAACCCTAGGGGTTCAGTGAGTTGGTCTCAGGGGTTCGGCGGAGACGGGGGTCAAGACAAAACACCCGACACGATGTGTTGGGTGTTTTTGTCAGGTGATCACGCTACATTGATTAGCCTACCTGTGCTACATGCGATTTTGCGCACTCAGTAGTCGATTTATGCCCGTCATGATGGTACATCATCTGATTGTTTTCTTAATATTTTAATTCATAGTAACTATGTTGAGCAAAAAAAGAAAGTGTTCGGACGAATATGTGCAACGTGAATTTAAATGTACTGTATAACGGAACGTGATGGGAGTCAGCGTTTTGCATAATTTGCAATGTCAAGTTGAGCAACTCTAGTCTCGCACTGGCAAAAATAAAGGAACACTTCCTTAAGCTGCATGGAAAACAAAAGAAACAGACTTTGCTGTGAAAATGACATAAGAGTAGTACTTGCCAAGGTGAAACCACACAAATCTGGTTTCTACAAGTGCCCCACCAACATTCACCCTTTCCTGGGTCACAGCCAGAATTCAGGTGGGAAAAAATTCTAGCAAACAGAAGTCTGTGAGCTTCTTAGCAAGACTTCATCCAGGAGAATCGAATGTGGTCTTGCAGAGGGGCTCAGTTGACTTCCTCCATAAGGAAAACACAACATGAAAAAAAACATAATGTTGACCTCGGTTGTATTCTGTCAGTTTTCTTGCACAAACGTTCATATGTTGCTGTCTGTAAGTCATGTTTTCTTTAAGACTTGTATTAACCAGTCAAGCAGTGCAGATTCTCCCCATGAGTTGTGTACTGAGCACCTCAACTTTGTCCTTCTAAGGCTGCAGAAACTATTCCTAATGGACCCATGATGCTAACTAAAGTCCAATAAAACATAAGTGGTTCAAAGTGCACGATCATTTACTGTGTGTGAACTTGATACTCAGCCTTTTGTTGTGACTTGGAAATTCTCTTCTGAGTGTCAGATCCTGCCTCTTATCAGATCTGCAGGGTCACTCCCACCTTCTCCTCCGACAAGCAGTCAATAATCCTCCTGACTTCCACCCCACCTCTCTCAAACATCTTACTCACCTCTCCCTGGTGGTCTTCCTTACTGCTCGTATCCCTCCAAGATCCAGACACCGAACTTAAGATGTCGTGGACCAGCGTAATCCTCCTGGCTCTCCTGTCTCTTTTTCTGGTACTATCCTGTGAGTCTGATGCAGGAGATATTATCAGGAGTATCTCTGGCGCATATACAAACCATAGGCTAGATTTTATGTTCTAATTAAGAACTCTCCTTTGTCTTCTGACCCAGTGTCCCCCAGGGCGGACTCTGCAGCTGTGTCCGGCAGCACAGGCAGTGCCAAAAATCCAAAAGGTGAAGAGTTGCATCAGCTACATCCCTTCAACATCCTCGCTCTTAATCCCTTTACGTTGTGACCTCGACCTTGCTCCTCAGGTCCACTGAAGAAGATCTTCATGAAGGAGGCTGACGCCTCAAACTTCTTCAGGAGACGCAGCAGACGGGGCGTGAAGTCTCGGGATGAGATTAATGGTGAGTTCAGTCTGGGTTTGTTTGGGTCTGAGGAATCATTCTCACACTGATTTCTTATCCCGTACACTGCTATCTCACAATGGAAGTCATTGTCAGCATTTATTATCATAATTTGTGAAGTATGTTTCAGTTACCACTATCTTTTATACGTGGATATACAAAAACATTGTTTATATCAACATGGAAAAAAATTTGCCAAAGAGATGGAATCAAGGTAAAGGGTTATATAACAAGAACAATTTATAGATCCTGTGTGTGAAAGTGCTGCTATAGCATCAGCAACATGTTATATGAAGGAAATGTGTTCAAGTCTATTAAGCACCCAAACAGCCATAAGTTTGACTGGACAGTGAGCAAATATTTAATAGCAACCTGAATATTTTTACCATCATGGCAGCCAGAAACCAGACTCACTCGTCTGGTCACACACTGGCTCTGCCCCCTCAGCTGGAGGCGGTAGCAGGAGTCACAGGACATTAAGGAGCTCACACACACTGCCTACAGTCAACGCTCTTCTCAAAAAGGCTGTGAAAAGTCACATACGGCACAGTGTTTGACATTCTTGAGTGATTTAGAGGCAGCGTTCTGCACTTCGCTGCCAACAGGAAGGTGAGAGCACACATCGAGGCCTCTGCTCTGAGCCGGCGTCACGCAGTTTGAGCAGCTATGCTTTGTGCAGCTCAGGCTTGGATAAATTAACTCAAAGCATTAGAACACAGTGAGAAGAATGAGATGGTCGAGCGAGTGAGTGAATGACTGGGAGATGAATGTGTGCATCCAAACCGGCAGAAAGGTTTGGAGAAAAAAATAAAAAAATAAGACAAATTATGCTCATCTTCAATGAGCCTCCTCTGCTCTGTAATCACATAAAAGCATCTCATGCGGAATAACACCTGTTTATTTCATATATTTCTCATTTGAGTAGGTAGATAAAGTGATGTCCTCTTCTTTCAAATCTAAATGTAGACATCAGGCTCCAAACAAATGCTGCTGTTTGAGGGCTGCTGTGTGTTTGGTAATGTTGAGAAGGAATAAAACAAAAAAATTACTGTCTATATGTAAAAACCATTAAAAACATTTAAAACTAGGTTAGTGAACTATTCTCCCTCACTGTTGGGGATCCTGGTAATAGGCCAACGACTGTAACCTGACTTTGGTGAGATTAGTGTGGGTATCTCAAAGCTTTCCTTTCACAACTAATGGCTCATTCTAATGTTACTTACATCAGTGTGTGAGCTTCCTTGAGGCTAACTTGCTAATGAGTGACAGATGATCACTTAAGTATGTTTTGGTCTTCTTAAAATGTCCAGCGTTGCTGTTCAGAGGTCACACGCAGGACAACTGGAATCCTTGGCTTCACTTCTCTGTATCTATATTAGTACCAGCTTGGAACCGGACCCAGACATCAACCCATCCCAGCTGAAGCAACTCTTATGTGGATGTTTCTAATTCAGGCCGCTGGAGTCTTACATTGACCTCTGGTGAACTTGAGAATGCATTTTTGGATGGATCAGGATTGTGGAATGTGTTTTCCATCACTTCTGAAGTGGGATTTGTTCAGAATGGACAGGAAGAACGATGACGATAGTGTGTGTGTGTGTGTGTGTGTGTGTGTGTGTGTGTGTGTGTGTGTGTGTGTGTGTGTGTGTGTGTGTGTGTGTGTGTGTGTCTGTGTGTGTGTGTGTGTGTGTGTGTGTGCATGTGTGCGTGCGTGAACTATGCTGGCACACATCTGCTTGGATCTAGTGAAACAGTGAGATGTGATTTATTTTCTCCATTTGGTGGGTTAGGATTTCTGTCCCCGTGTGGACAGAAGCACCAACAACACAACCACAAATTCCAGCTTTAAAATAACCAAGAGAAGAAAAGGCCTTCAAACACAACATGCATGTTTGTGCATGTTGTGTTTGAAGCTATTGTTTTGATGAGTTAATTTCCAAACTGGACCCCTCGTATTTAGTGTGTAATAATAGCCTGAACCATTTGGTGGAGGATCTTTGTGAAGAATTTGTGAAGTTGTGAAGAAATATTTTTGGAGTTATTGCAGCCTGATTGAGTCGATTGAAGTATATCAGGCCTAAGAATCCTGGCTCTTCGTTTGAAGTACGTAGTTCACTTTCAGAAATTAGCTGCTGACAGTGTCATTGTTGTCAAAAGATGTCAGGGAGATTTTGTGTCAGGGTGTATTTAGTGCTTGGAGCCGAATGAATTTTGAATGTTAAAAAAAAAAGTACCCATCCTACAACGGGTACACGTTTTTTAATCAACATTAATACAATTTTTTTATTCTACATGCAGGCTTGACAAAATGAATTATAGGCCTGAACACCACACACACACACACACACACACACACACACACACACACACACACACACACACACACACACACACACACACACACACACACACACACACACACACAAAGGCCGGGTACGCATGCAGCGGACAGAGATGTTGAATGAATGGCTGCCACACGGCGGCGCCCTGACAGCAGTTAGGGCCTTGGTTCCTTGCCCAAGGGTACTTCGGCAGAAGTGTACCGGTAACCCTCCAGCGATTAGAACACCGCTCACCCACCCAAATCTGTCCTGTTTTTTTAAGGGAATTTGTTGTAAATGTTCATCTTTTTTGGATATATTCAGTGAACGTTGTATATCGGGTATATGTAATGCTGATATGACCAATAATAATGAGTCAATAAAGTAAAATTTAACTACATTTGGATGGAGCAGAAGATGCAACATCTGTCTGAGGTGGTCATAATAAAATATACTTGAAAGCATAAGAAAACTACTGTATCACAAGATCCAAAATACTATAACCCTAACCCTTTACACAAATGATCAGATATAATCTCCCTTACATTCTGTATAATGTTTAATTTTTACATTATCATAACATATTTTTATTGAATGTAAATATCACTTCAAAACAGTTCAAGGTTCATCATCGCCCCCCTCTGTGCTTGCAGCTGAGCAGAGACAGATTCTGGCCGCAGACGAACGAAGGAGAGAATTTCATGAGGAGAAGAGGAACGAGTTTGAGAACTATGCCGAAGAGGAAAGCGATGGTAAGCAAACCCTGATATCTGATGATGCTCATGGGGATGAGTTTGATCATTCATGAAAGACAAATCTCTAAAAAAAAATCTTCCAGAACAAGACGAGAGGTCCAGAGAGAGCACTGAGCAGTGGAGGGAGTTCCACTACGATGGGATGTATCCTCCCCAGGAGTACAACCGTCGCTCCATCTGAGACCGACAGGAGAGGAATGTGAGCCAGAAGGAAGAGACAACATTTTTAATATTCGTCATCTGACATATTTATATCTTATGCTATGAAAAATCTTTTTTGGAAATCTTTTTTCTGTATTTGATGTCTGAAACAGGTCATCAGTTTAACATGTTTATAACTAGGAGAGGTCATGCAGTTAAGTTTTTAAATCATTCCTTTTTTAAAGGAGGTTTAGCATCTCCTCAGTTACACAGTGTGAAAACATTATAAAGACTCTCTATTACGAGATATTTACTGACTTCATTCATTTAAAAATCTACATTTTTTTGGAATAAATGTGTATCAACTCTAAAATCTTAACCCCCCCACCCAAAGAAGCCAAGACATATGCAAACAACTTTTTTTAATACATGAATTTGTACAACTTCAAAGCACATTTTTGTAACGATATGTAAATACATGCATACCAAGGGAGTTGGGGGGGGGTGTTCAATGCTTCATATTTTGCTGATGTTTTGTTGGAAAAATACAAGAAAAATAAGAACCAATCAAGACCTGAAATAGCATAGCTGAAATATTCACCACGGTATTTTTTTGATAATACAAGAAGATAGAAAAGCTCTCGTATGAGGCGTGTTATGGTTAAGCGTTCTTTTATTACTGAGTGACTGGAAACTAAACAGAGGTACCACAGACAAAATACAAAGACGGATTCCTCTTCTGTAAGCGTGAAAGCGCCTGTCTGCTAAATTCAACAGGCTGGTATGAAAGCACAGTGGTTAAACACAGAATAAGTTAAGCTGTTTTCAGACCAGCTTCATGAGTGGAAAGAGAGCACGATAGTACAACTACTGAACTGTACGCTAATAATTAGACAATTCTGCAATGGGAGCAATTTGAGATACATTCCAAATAAAATTCAAGTTACTCCCCCCCCCCCCCCCAAGAAAGCTATCCATCCAGTAAGAGTTACATTACACTCATACAATCAATAACAATGGATATCAGGAAGGGACCCATTCATCAAACTCTCCCAATGGCACATTAGAAATAACATGCAGTATTTGGATGTTTAACTTCTCAACTATTCACCATCCCCCCTGTCGACAGTGTCTGATCACTCTGAGACGGGTTTTGGTCGGCTTCACGTCGGAGCTCATCCCTGAGAACTGGTCACACGGCAACAACACGTGTTGGCCCTCCTGTCGTCAAGGAAGGCCTCACAGTCATGTCAAGAGTAACGAATCCGATAAAACAGCGATTACAAAGTAACAACTAGTAGATACTGTATCTTTAACATATCATCAGAACACATTTTACACATTTCCCCAAGATATTCTTACAAAAAAGTTATCGTATATTGTAAGAAAATAAATAATCCAATACATTAGTGCAACACACCCGCCTTTGAAAGGTCCTGCTCGGATTTTTTGTCCACACAGTTTGAAGTAAGAGATAACACGCACCGTCACACTGTTAGGAGTAATTACCCTGCGAGCCATTGGAGCAAATACCACAGCAAATTAACACGAGCTGTAAAAACAACAAGGAGTTCAGAGTGCAGATGATGTCACAATTATAAACCACGGCTTGAAGCTTATATTTCACTTGCATAAGATGACCCCACTCTACAGATCCAGGCAGGATATTTACACAAGGCATACAATAGAGCATCCTCGTCCCAAGATGCTCTCAGTCAAAAATAATAGCAGCTTCGATGAGTTCCCTTTTTAGTGTGGCACATCCCAGACCGTCTGTTTGTTTGTCTGCCGGGCGACCGTAATCCAGGCCCCCACAACGACGACGACTGGTGAGCGTTTTCCCCTCTGCACCTCCAATTCTGTACGACAGCGGGAAGGGAAGCGGCGCGGTGCTGTGCTGAGCCATGGTAAATGGAGCTGAGCCAATACTCCTCAAATTCCTCCCGTGGTTTTAGCAGACACAAATGGGAGGCTGCGGGATGAACAAACTGGGCGACGACGTGGAATTAAGAGGCCTGGGAAGATTCCATCCCACCTCAAAGCTCCGTGGTCTCCCAGCTCACCTCCCGCGGAACCTGGCGTCATTTAGTCCCAGTGTGGATGACGGTAACCGTGGAGGGCCGTGGCCGCGATGGCTCCGCCACTACAGACGGTTCCTCCTGTTCGGTAGAGGAGGCGTCAGAGTTCTGATGGTGCACTTTAACAGCTGAGGGCAGAGGAGCGATCGGTGGGCCTGTGGGAGAAGATATGGTTTTAGCACACAAAGAACACATTTGGAGACGTCTTTATTTTTTCATGAATCTGTAACTAATCCTTTGTTCAGGGATCAAGTTGCTTTTTTCCTCAGATAATTGGAAAAAACTATCTGATGGCTGTGCCTGATGATTTCTGCAAATTGATGAATCTCACATGGCCAAGTTTTAAGGAAGATGTTCAATAAATGACTGAAATGATTATCAGATTGACCTCAGTAATGTGTTATTGTGGTAGACCTTCGTTTTTGAAAGATCTTAAACAGCCTTTGGAGCTACCAGAAGTGTAGCAGTTGAGTGTCATCGCTCAGTCAGTTTAGTTTTAACGGCTAATGTTTATTTGGGTGAAAGCAGCAACAGAGGGAACAGAGCTCAGAGGAGTGAGGTGCTAAAAGTTGTTTAGCTGTTTGCAGAGAACATCTGAAGAGCCACTTACAGTCCTTCAGGGACAGCGGCGCACAGTCCACAGACTGGCTCTTGGCCGGAGCTCGGCTCTGCTGATTGGACACAGAGTTGGTGTTGTGAATGCTGCTGCCAAAGCTGGTGCCCAGCTGCAGACGCCTCATGTGACGGATCACCGCCGTCGCATTGAAAGCTTGCTGTCGAGATGGGAAGTAAAACGACAAAGATAAAATCAATAAGAATTAGAATCTTTTAAAAATGAGGATGATTCATTGTTTGTTTGTTTTTTTGTTCTCATGCGCTCACCCTCCATTTGCTTTTGGCGAAGTTTTTCCGCATCTGTCTGCTGACTGATTCGTGGATGTTCTTGCACAGAGCAGTGTCCCCAGCAATCCTGAAAATTAGCGTCACAGCCTTTTTAGATTACAGTATTTTCCACACTATAAGGCGCACTGGATTGTAAGGCGCACCTTCGATGAATGGCCTATTTTAAAAAAAATTCATACATACAGCGCACTGGATTATAAAGTGCACTGGATTATAAAACACATGAAATTGAGAAAATTAAAGGCTTTTAGGTGCACCTTATAGTGTGGAAAATACTGAATATCGATAACAATCCACATGTACAAATACAGCGTGATGTTTTATTTCTATATGTTGGGACCCATCCTTGAGTTATTGTATATATTTTTTTACTGGTTTACATAATTTATTTTCATCTTCTGAAACATCTTGGACTGATGGGATAAGAGGTTACACACTCTCACATTCATCATAATATCTGAGGAAGGTGCTTGAAATGAAAGCCATTCCTCTCTGTTATATATCTGTTACACATGTCATATCCGTGTCAGACACACCACCTGCCCAGACCCCCAAAGGTCCATTATAGGCTAACAGACCCATTGATATTGGTTGCCTAAGATGCAAACAGCAGAGTGCGCCAGCCCCCTCTTGTTAGCTCCGGATCAGGCCTGGGAGGACATCCTTATTGTTCATTACAGCTCCCACATTCTTCAAGGATACTTCCGGATCCACTAATTGGCAGCCATGTATTCAGAAGGTTTCTCTCTAAGGGCTGGCGCTGATGAGCAGAGGTGGGTTCGCGGCTTGGAGCCACGGCGACAGATGACAGTGGGAGGACAAGCTCTACACGACAAACGCATAAACCCGGCAATTTGCGTCATACTACTGTTTAATCTCATCAACAAATGTGGTTCCCTCTAATTGTCCGTTTGAGGCCCCAGCGTGGTGACGATTCGTTTCTCACCAAGGATGTTGAAGGGACTGGTCACATGTGAATCTCTTCTCTGGGTCCTTTTCCATCAGGCAGCTGATGAAGTCTTTGGCTGCAATGTTAAATTAAAACCAGTAAACAAACAAATGGATTCAATCCTTTTTCTCTATGTTTGGAAAAAAAAAATTAAATGCTACTTTTTTGTCACATGGACATTGAAGATATTTTGAATTACAGTATTTTCCACTCTATCAGGCGCACCTAAAGCCCTTTAATATTCCCAATTTCTTATAATCCAATGTGCCTTATATATGAAATTTTTTTTAAAATAGACCATTCATTGAAGATGAATTCTCAGATGCATTTTATGATCCTATTCACTTTATAATCCAGTGCGCTTTATGTATGAACATTTTTTTTAAAATAGGCCATTCATTGAAGGTGCGCCTTATCATCCAATGCGCCTTACAGTGTGGAAAATACTGTAATTAATGACAGCTTCCACATTTCAATCCAATCGCATTGTAATCTGTTAAGCATTTAATGCATGACTGAACAAGGGAAGGTCAAAAGGTACACTGTAGAATTTAAAGGGATCTTGTTCTCTGCACATGTTTTTTACCCTCCTGACAGACAAACCAACAAACATATGCTCACCGGAGTCTGAAATGTCATCCCAGTACGGGGCATCAAACTCATAGTCAGCCTTGAGAATCTGCTCGAACAGCTTCGAATCGTTCTCGTCATAAAATGGAGGGTAACCGCAAAGCCTGAGAAGATGAAGATGGATTATTACACAAGAGAGTGCTGTCGTCCAGCTGATGGTCCAAACTTTAACTCAAATCTAAAAGGATTTTCTGTGGGCTAATCTCATTCACTGACAGTTTGATTTATCATATAGCATCGTAATAGACTGCAGAGAGATTACAGACCCTGCTTGAATATTAAAAGAGACAACTCTGCATTTCCATTATATGGGAAAAATATAGAAGTGCAAATCTACAATAAGTCATATTTATGCTTATGTTATCTTAATTATACTCAGTTAATGATCATATTTCTTATTAAAAGTAATCACTTACAGAATATAAGCGATGACCCCAATAGACCAGCAGTCCACAGCTTTACTGTAGGGTTTCTGAGCTAAAACCTCCGGAGCTAGAAGAAGGAAATAGTGTTAGTAAATAGCTTTTGGCCCTTCGCCATGAAAGTAGCTGCAGAAGAATATGAATGCTGAGGTTATTTTGTGGCTTCTAGCAGATTTGATTAGATCATATTTAGCCAACTAATGGATCTAATTATCTCAAGGAAGTTTCCATCTAGGCCAGAACTCAAGATGGCATCCTCACCCACGTATCCTGGAGTTCCACAGGCGGTGGCCATCACATCGCCGGTTCCTTCCATCTTGGACAAACCAAAGTCACTGATCATGATCTTCGACTCATCATGGGGACTGAAGTACAGCAGGTTCTCAGGCTGGGAACGAGAGTTTCATATGACCTTTTGTACCATCTGTGTAGATTAGTTTCAACTAGTGAAACACCAGAAAAAATATTAAACTAAATCCCCCCCAGATTAGTCATTCCAAGAGTTTGGGGACACTTTTACTGCTCATCCAAAAGGCTTCATCAGTTTTAGCGACGAGGAAAATCCCTGACGTTTAATCTCTGTGGGTGAGCCTCGCCAAGTGCTTATGTAACATCACTCACGCAGGTTAAATAAAAAGGATTCCCCCCCCCCTCTCGCTGAATCTCTCCTGGATTTGGTGAGTGCTCTACGATTGAATAATAAATGCTGTTGTACCTTTAGGTCTCTGTGCACTATGCCCATGGAATGAAGATAATTGACTGCATCCAAAACCTGCTGAATGAGCCGACTGGCATCCATCTCTGTGTAGAAGCCTTTTTCTACTATGCGGTCAAACAGTTCCCCCCCAGATACCCTGAAAAAAAAAAAACACACACACATACACAATAAGCTCATTGTAATATAAATATAATATAAAATACATTTCCCAATCACAAACCAGAGCACCCGGAGGCACAGAAATATAAAACCTACAATAAATCACTTTGGATTTTGTGTGTTGGAAACCAAAAGTTTCCCAGGGCCAGATGAGCTGTTTCAACATTTGTAGTGTTTATAATATCTGTCAGCTGCTGGAAGCCTTACATCAACAGACAGATCCGAGCGCTTTGTCGATTTTATCACTTAACCCTCCGATGAGAATATTCATCCACCCTGTCATCGTAGTTATTTTTAAGACACATATCTGGGGGAAATCAATACTTAAGGATGTCATTGGCCCATATTCAAACATAAAACAAATGATCAAAATGTCAGGTCAAACAGGAGACAAAGAGCTGACCTCAGCAAATAATGTGGTGGTTTGATGGACTTACAGCTGCATGATGAGATACAGGTGGTTTGAGCTCTCATAGATGTCTTCCAGAGCCACAATATTCTCGTGTTTTATCCTGGAAACAAAGAACAGAGGATTCACTCAACCTGTGTGCGTTTAAGCATTGTGCAGTAATGAGGTGCAATTATCCTCGTCTCTTCTTTTATTTAACTGATGTCACGCCAAATGAGCGCCAAATGTCTTTGCCTTCTGTTACCACCTGCATCCGGACGCAGTTTGTGTTTGTGTACATGTACGAGTTTACGGTTGTCAAAACAGAACCCGTCCAAGTGGATGCTTCACACGAGGGACAAACCTTTTCTGTGTGAAAAAGGGCAAGAGGATTCTTAGAGGTTGCTAATCAGCGAGTGATGATGGCAACCCGCACGGAGGAAAACGACATTGGATTTATCGTGATGGGTGTCTGTGTCCAGGCAACCAATCAGCATTTAGATATCGAGAATTACTGCTTCTCCGCACACCAGTAAAACAGCACTTAATCCTCAGACTTAAATAATGAACCTTTTGTAGAGCCCTTCACTACATGGTGCAATGACAATCACCTGAAGGCCAACATCAGCACGACGGCTGAGCCTGTCGTCGAATAACATCTTACAAATGTCAATGTTGCTGCAAAGTTGCTGGAAAATTCTGACACAAAAATTCATATTTTGAACCCAGCAGCACTAATGAATGAAAACAATGAGAAGTGAGGATAATCATCCGTAACTCAGGATGCAAGAGATGATTAATGGTCAAAAAGATTTTTTTGGAGAACGCAATGAAGTTCGTCTTTGACATTTAGATATGAAATCCTCGCATTTCTTTCTATGAAATTTTGTGAGAGATTGTGTATGAATCCTTGGTTTAATGTTAACTACAAGCTCATTTTATTCAAGACATCATTGCACCGTAAAATAGCAGTTCCATGATACAACAGTTTGACCCTCATAATATGACTCCTTAAATCCTAGAATTTTGTAGTGTATCTTCATTAGTTAGATTTTTAAAAATAAAAAAAAAAACACCAATGTAAAAAAAAAAATTCAGGATCTGTCTCAGTCATTTTTGTAGATATAACTTTCAATTCTAAAAGAATTGGCAGTTTCAGATACAATTTAATTTCAGTTGTGAGTGTGTAGTATTAATATATTCATCTCATAGTCGCAAGTCTTCCATAAGCCCTATGACAGTTGCACCAAATTTGGATACATTCCCTCAAGGAATTTCTGAGGTATTCCATTTATGGAAATGTGATTGATAGACTGACAACTGAAAGCACTTCGACCACTGCTATCAGTGGCGGAGCTCGGGGATAAAAGAGAATAAAACTGTGCGAGGAGAAGCAGATGACAGAGCATGTTTACAAGGGTAGGTGGCTGTGAAGGAAAAGGTGGGGGTTGAAGGAGAGGAGGCGTGGAGACAGAGTCTCAAAGGACCAAACAACCTTCACAAATTCCTTTCAATTCCAGAAGAGAAATGAAGGTGCAGTTTAAGGGTTCTTAGACAAACTGAGCAAAAGAATGGGTGTGAATTGAGAAGCAGAAAAATTAGTAAAAAATCAAGAGAGAGTAAGAGAAATTAGAGGAGGTCAAAGGAAAGCGACTCCAACCTGGCAACTACACCCTGCAGCTGCCATGTTTGCTTCAAGACTGAATGATCCCTCAGAGGGGACCGATTACTCATCAGGCCTTGGAGGAGGCTGGAATGTCACCTGGTATCAATGCAACGCCTTCACCGTGTGTAGGTGTGTACGAATGTCGTCTACGCGGCTGTGAAACCAGCCTTGTGTCTTTACAGCATGGTTCCTATATGCTCATGAACAACAGTGAGACGGATATCTGTCTGCCTGCAGCCAGAGCAAAAAGGATGTGATCGATTTTCTTTAACATTCACACTCATTGAATGAGTCAGCTGAATATCTTTATCATGAAACCTTGACATTATCATTGTGTTCTACCCCATATTATGGGCTCCAGGGTGTCTGTTCCATTTGCTGTTGCATGTCATTTCCTGCCCATGGTGGAGAACACACAGTCAAACATTTTGATCCATGAGAACACCAAGAGAAAACACATTGAGTAACACCACGCTGATCACTTTGGTTTGTCACTTGTGGAGAGATGCAATCCTGCAGAAACAGGTTTTTTAAAATGAATTTCACAAAGACAATGTCCTTGTTTCCGCTTTTCATTTTTCTTGAACCTTAGACAAAGGTGTTTTTATCACCAGAGTTGCCACAGGTGGGGAACGGAAATGGTGTAAAAAGAGGGGATGCATCCGGCACTTCTGGGTTGAGGTAACAAATCTATACCATTCTCTCTTTTCAAAGGGTTCTTTATGAAGATAAAACATTATCATGTGTGACAAGTTTTGTTTCTATCAGCCAAATTAAACACAGTATTAGATTATTGATCCATCTGGCAATTTTTGAGGCATAAACTTGAGATTTAATTAAGTCTTAAAGAATTTCATACCTAGTTGCTGCATTCATTTTACAAATGATGCAAGTTACTGCACGCATTAAAAAAAAAAAAAATTCAGCCCATCTGAACAGACGTGATGTTTGTCATTTTAGAAGTGGGCGGGACTTAAAAAAGTGGGCGGGACTGGAGGACACAATACACTGCCGCCGAGCAGCTGCATGGAGAACAGCTAAATAGGAGCCTCTCACCAAAACGGTTTGTATTGTGGTTAAAAATAATTATGAAACTAGTAAAATGCTGATCAATTAGGAATCTACATTCTTATTTCTTCCATAAAAAAGAAATTTTAGCTCACTTCATTACCCAGATATGTGATTGACTGGCTGCCATTTAATTTCCATTTCCAAATGGACCAATGGAAACAGGGCACAGAACAGATCCACAGAGCTTCACCCACCAGATGGAGTGTTGGTGGAGCCACGTGGCACATTCTGGTTACTGATGAAAAGGGAATACCAGAACCCTTAACTTTGAGTTAAATAAACTGAATGTCCTTGGATCGAAACTCCAAATCAATGCAGACCGGAGTGAAGCAGAAGTTCACCAGTGAGTCGCTGGAAATGGGGATTCTTCTTTAAAACGTTACCCACCTCCTAAGAACGGCGATTTCGTTCTCGATGCTCGTCTCCTTCCCCTTTAGCGCTTTTTTTGGGATGCACTTGATTGCTACCATCTTTCCCGTGGCTTTCTCCTGAGCCATCACCACTTCAGAAAATGCACCGCTGCAACAGAACAAGAGGAACATGTTAGTCCTGCATTATATGCGCTTCGGTATTATTGACATAGAAAAAAAAAACCCCTCATCATCTGAGAGGAGATAGAGGGCACTTTAGAGGGAAACTGGCCAGAGTACACAAACAGCATATTGTGAATATTTACTGAGAAGTGGTGAAATCTCAGACTACGGTGCCCATGTGCAGCCAAACGCACAGCAAACACTTTTAAAACCTCTGAAAAACACGCATTTAGGACGGCAGATAGCGCGTCTTCCTAGGCCATCTGTCTCCATACGTGAGAGAAAGAGCCTTTAAAAAACAAATATGGAATTAAGGGAGTATTTGCTCAAGCAATCTGTTGCAGTTGCTGCGATACCGCGGTAATTCCACCTTAATGAATTTCAACCGGGCGGGTAGCGTGATTGCTTCTACACCTCCTCTTCTTGTTTTCATCACGCACCTTCAGGTGCACCCCCATCCTCCCACGCACCCACAACCAGGGATTGATGTGACGATGGGAAAGACGGTGACTGATGCATTGGAAGTCTCTGGGTCACATTCAAACAACTAATAATCCACTGGACTGAAATAATCCTCAAAGCCTGGTTGGGACGTTTTGTAAAACGTTCTGAATGAGGAGGATTACTGTTGATGGGGGACACACGAATGTTTGTGTGGGACGCTTCATAAAAGGAATAATTATCATCTGATGTAATTTTGTCTGTCATTTTTTAAGCTTATAAAACAGCAATTAAACTTTGGCTCCTATTTTGGTGACCTTTTCACCCATATGGGCAAAATTAAACCACGCTGCTTCATAAGCGTCTTTTTTTAATCATCATCAGTTGTACAAAAATGGAAAAACAAAGTGCCCAACACAACACAAAAATCAAAAGGTGTGTTATTTTCTCAGAGTGTAATCAGTCCCTCCCTACAGGCTCTAAACTCAGTACCACTCACTGCACTAAGTCCCTAAGAGGCCATCAAATCCATGCTAATCCCTCACTCCACCGTTTCAACTGGGGGGGTGTTAAGACAGAGCCACAGCCCATAAACTGTGCACCAGCACATTACCTAGCCACAAAGCCTCAGGTGTGATGAGGTGGAACACACTCAGTGCAAACAAACAGAAGGAAGATGGGGGGGGGGGTGTCATTCGTCCTGCTGACTTTGACCTGGTTCTGACACATGACTTGGGACAGCATGTAAATTCAGGGGCTTGTTAGCAGTAAGCGATGGGGCTGGAGCATTACTTCCTGGCCTGTTATAACACTATCTGAACGCTGCAGCTGCTGTCGTGATGACAACGGCAACATTTCCATTCAGCGCATATGACCGCTTTCCACAGCTGTGGGAACATTGGCAGAAGTGACTCGTTTTTCCAACACCATGCTGTCAAGCTGCTCTGTAGCACGAATCCATAGCATGCTTTCTGCAGCAGGAGACACAGCAACAAGAAACCCACAGGAAACCGATAAACTGACAGTTAGAAGAAACAACACCATTTCTGTCCCGCTCACCACACTGACGAGCAGCATCACTTCCTGTTAATGACAGCCTCTCAGAATCCAAGCTTGTGACTCTCCTCCCTCTGTCATTGCATGATGAACGACAAAATGCATGCAAGCTTTCACAGAATTCAATCAAGTCATTCATTCTTCACAGGAACGGAAAGCTGCAGTGTTTGCATGTGGATGTGAGGCTACACTCCATACGCTGCATATATACATGCATATGGGTGTGTATTACAGATTATATGTATAATATATACACATTTGTGTGTGTGTGTGTGTGTGTGTGTGTGTGTGTGTGTGTTTGTGTGTGTCTGTGTGCGTGTATAAATATATATATATATGTGTACATACTGTACATACATACACAAACTCACATACATATATACACAGAATATATACTGTATATATACATTCAGTTATACTTTATATATATATATATTATATATATATACTGTATATATAGACACAGTGTGTGTGTATATATGTATATACATATACTATACTGTATATACAGTATACAGTCTGTATACTCTATATATACAGACACACAACAGAAATGGTAACACATCACAGCTGCTGCAGTGTTCTTTCAGAGGCATATCACTAAAGTAAATATACTTAATTACTTGACGCTTGAAACCCTCTTGTAATACTTGAAATTGTGAGGTCATCATTGTCATCACCATCATCATGTTTATTTGAGAGTTTCCCACAAAAACAGATCAGGATCTCTTTTTCATCTGAATATAACTCTTGGCTTTTCACAGACAAAATAAATCAATTTTGAAGGACTCTAAATCTACATTATCTCAGTGTCACGTCTCTATTGCTATGCATACTGAAATATACACGTTAATCTCCAAGATGTGCATTATGATCTGGATGTATTTGTGCATTGTGGTGGAACATTATGAGATGTCCATGCCTGGGCATCTCTGCTCCTTTTATTATTACCTTCACCAAGGAGGTTATTTTTTCAATAGCATTTGTCTGTCAGCAAGACTGCACTAAATCTACTCAATGGATTGTCATGACAACAAGGAGCTTATTAAATTTTCAAGTGGATTTTTGCCAAAAGGGGCGGAGTAAAGAGTCTGGTTTCACTGCCTTTAACCTTTTAGGCTTTTGTTTCACCATTTCTGTATATTTCATTTCTATAGATACAGAAAAAGTCTGTGAGGAATGTTTTGTTTTTTTTTTCTTTTTTTATTGGGGGGGGGGGGATTCTCTGGTCCGTTTTTGTAAATTACACATAAACTACTTTCTAAATGACTAAATGACCATGAAACTGGTGAACGGATGGGTCAAGAAATGTCAACAAAATGAGAGAGAACGCAGTTTCACAGCATTTAAAAAGAGATCCAGAATTCATGGCCACATCAATCAACTCTTGTTTGGACCAAAATCTGTAAAGGACTTCATCTTGCAAGTAATCAAATTAAAAAAACATACTAAAGATTGTACCCTTCCTAGAAGCTCTTCTTATCGACGACCCGGGATATAAACAATACAATAACACGCTGCCTACGTCCCGTTGATAACACTTGTTGAATATCAAGTTCTTCCTGGAGCAACAGAAATCCCTCTTTGCAGCTCTTGGATAACAGAATAGGATGTGTGTATGTGTGACAGTCTTCACTCTCAGAACACCACACACACCATGTGTAAGACAACCCAGCCAAATTGGCAGACTAATGCTAAACACGAATGCTGGCTGTTCTCTATCTGAAACACTCGGCTGAATGCTGCAGATTCAAAAGTCTTGAATTTAACCATCCAGAAATCCTTTCCAGTATCAACTGGTCATGAAATTCAAGACACTGTTGTTCCTGAATGTTGAGGGTTGGGGCTTTTTTGTGTGTGTTTTTAATTATTTTTGTTTTGTTTTGAGGGGGTGGGAGTCTCGACAACTTAGGCTGGCTTATTGACGTTCACAGGCAGAGCATGTATTGTGGTGCTGCTGAGTAATCACACTGAATCATCTTGTGTAAGATGCATTACAGATGTCTGTTATGTAACATGTGGGATGGGAGTTGATAATGGAGGTGCAACTAGAGCCGGTACCACCAAATGTATTTTTAAAAAATCACTCTGCAATGACGGTTTCATTAAAACCATGACAGATGATATGATCTACCACATGATATCATCATATCCCTGAATTCATGGGGGTCAGGCAGGCTTCCTTGTGAATAAGTACAAATTGAAATATAGAGGAAGTCAGATTACGGATATTTGGGGCTATTAGAGCAGTGATGTGTGGGTAAACAGTGCTCAAAGATGAAACATGTTAGAATTATATAATATAGTATCTGTGGTTCATTTCTTCATACTTACAATTTAATTATTCATTCATTCATCTTCCGAACCGCTTTATCCACCGTAGCGGGTCACGGGGTGCTGGAGACTATCCCAGCTAGCTTAGGGCGTGAGGTGGGGCAAAGTCCGGGCACGACAGCGCTACCGCTGCAACTCCCGCGCCGCCACAATTTAATTATTTAAAAATATAATTATTCTTAACTTTTTTCAGGGTAACTTGTATTCAAGTAAAACTATGAAGAGTAGTACATTTTACATGGGTTACAATCCTCTGCTTTGTAACTGAAACAGAACCAATCTGGTGGTGGTTTTCATTCCCGGTTCTTGATGCTAGAAAAGCAAACACTGGTTTTCACTCAATTCATGCAGTAAACAGTGATGATCCACTGATACTGAGTTCAATCAACTCCAATAATACCACTTGACTAAAACCCAGCAGCTTCCAGTTCTACTGACTGAAACTAGAAACCAATGCCCAGCAGAACATAAGACCTAAGACTCAAGAGTTCAACACAGTGTTAATCCAAATGGGAGAGATGATCAGGTTGTAGGCTGATGAGAGATAATGCTACTCATAAAAACCTGAAAGGAAGAAAAATATCCATCGCTTGAGGGAAATATTTGGCAGAATCCTGACTGAAGCCACGGAGCAGGCCATCAGACTGGAGCCGAATTATTTTAATGAGGATGATTACCACCTCCTGCACTCTGATTGGAGGCAGTTTGGTACACTTCAACTCTCCAGGTGTAGCGGATAGCACACAATGGCTAGTGGGCAATCACATGAATACAAATGGAAGCTCAGTAAATGCATAACATAAAACAGACCACGTATTATATGGAGTATTGTTTTACTCTGTACTGTTACTGTCGGAGGACACAGCATCTCCTCCTGCAGTGAATGTAGCTGGAGGACAGTGGTGGTGGTTGGTAGTGTCTTCTTCAGACGAGGCAACTAGAGACTTCCATCATCCCAGTTGCCTAGCTGCCATTTTCACTGTATCACTGAGCCAACTAGTCTCTGCACAATCTCCGTGAAGAATACGATCAATACATGGAGGCAGTCGCTTTAATGCTTCATGGATGAGTAGGGCTTTGTCAGAACCAGGGTCATATCTGTTGCAGAGGCTGGTTTATTCATTAATATCCAACTCAGAGGAGGTGACTCCTTGTTTGCAAAAAAGAAAAAAAGAGTCAGAAATATGTGGCTGTGGGGGTAATAACCGATCCGAATGAGTCAGCTGTAATTGGGCTCTGCTCGGCCCCAACAGTGGGGGGGACCAGAGGACAACTCTGGCTAACGCTCGAGCACTTAAATCTCAAAAAGTGGTATTCTGGAAATACACAACAAAACGCTTAGAAGGAATGCAACTGGAAATCATCAGTTCTGAACCACTTTTCAGCCGCCATGATTTAGAAAAGCTGGAAAGCACTCAAGAGAGCGTGGACCCCCTCCAACGCCATTGTCGCTAAAACCTGAAAGCCCTCGCGGGCAATTTTGGGCAGCGTTCAGAAAATAACGGCACTTGCAGGCATTCACAAGATGCACATTCCGTTTTTTGTCACCAGCGAGGAGATCAACACACAATATGGTGCCGTCACCGTAATGATGTCACCTCCTGGACGTCATCGTGATGACGTCATTGCTTTACATGGGGCCTGCCTCAATCTATCAAGGAACCTCCTCCTAGCATAAGGAATCATTTTTATCATCTGTAATTTATGGATAGAAATAAAAATAGGATTGTCTATAATGATTTTATGATGACAATTTGAATCTGGATCCAAATTTATCAAGTGGTGGAACATTACAAGCTGATACGTGGGTCATTTTATTTTAAGTTGTGCCAATTATTATCTTTAATTCTGTTGGCCAAATGTCAAAAAAGGCAGAAACCTTTTGCCTTGTGTTATAACCCCACACTTTTCGCACTTGTCAACTCCTTTAAAAAATGTCTGTTTTGAAAGACATAAAAAAATGATCACGAGTTCGCTTCAAAACAACATCAGCACCAAAGATCCAACCGTACACAATAATTATTTGATTACAAAGTTTTGACAACTTCTGCAAATTCCTTGCAAACAAACAGACAAATATGGGTAATCATGTTTTCTCCTCCAAATGTCTTTGGCAGAGGTGAAAAAAGGGATGCAGATTTTTTAATATGGGGATCAGAAGAGCTTTGCTGCACATTAACAGAACAAGATGTCTAAAGGTGCTCGTGTTGAGGTGACTTAATTTACTTCAACAGAGTTTCAGCAGCTTAAGGGTCTGGAATTAGCCGTAAGGCAAGTGGCAGCCAGGTCGAAGTTCTGACTTCCGGGACAAAGATCTCATTAGCTAACAACAACTACAGCAAAGACAGAAGTGTGGCCTAAAAATTACAGAAGCGGCCGCGGGCTTCCTTCCCCAAATCTTAATATCATCAAATCATTCTAACGTGGAAACACAGCCTGCCTCAAGCTGGAAATCAAATCTTCTACTTTCATAATACAATCATATTTATGAGGACTACATTTTCAGAACCTTATGTTCTACCGAGCCAAACGGAGCTGTCAAACACCTTGGAAGCTGATCAGGAAAAACCTGACGAGGAATCTGCCTGTGAGTAAAGGAGGATAATCTATTTGTCTTCCTTGTTCATTTCTAATCCTCCAGTAAAGCTGCAGGGCGCTGGGCTTTTCTGCCACAGGTGGTCTGTTGGTTGTGAACGACGCTGTGCAGTAACAAGGCACACCCTGATTGAGACACACACATACACACACACACACACACACACACACACACACACACACACACACACTCACACACAGAGGAAGTGAGGACCAGATCTCGCCCAATTAGTCCCCTTTCAAAAATGTTTAAAAGAACGTCGGAGCGACAAACTGGCTGTGGAATTGCGTTGGTTGTGGGTGTGTTTCTCCAACACAAATGACCACAGTAGTGTTTTTCACACAAATATGAAAGCCTTGGGGGAAATCAGAACAGAACAGCCCCCCAGGTGGGAACACCACAGTGAATCACTCATCAGCATAACGATGATGCTACTCCTCAAGACAAACAGGTTTGTATCCAAGCGGCACCATTTTGCAAAGACTGTCCCAAGTTTAAAGACGACGAGCCAGCACGCGTTGTGGGGTCTGTTCCGTCATTGATGGATGACCAAGACCTGAGTTCAGAACAACCACAGAGACCAGAGGCCATATTCACTCAGTTTGACAGTGAAATTTACAGAAAAACAAACATTTCATGGGGAAACTCCCTCCTGGAAACACTCCCCCTCCCCTGAAACATCACCACATTCAATTCTTCCAAGTGGAGGGAGGGGGACGGATGTGTCTTTAAGAGACAAAGACCACCAGAAAAATGAGAGTTCTAACCAACAATCAATTACGTCAAACTTGATTACGTCAAACAAGCTTTTACCAGTTTCCTCTAGGTCTTCCATTTAGGGGAGGGGGAGACACTGAGGTTTTCTCTCAGCAGCTTAACTTATTCAGAGAAGAAAAAGACGTGAAGTCAAGCAGCATTAAAAAGAAGACCAAAATAAATTCAGGAATTTATCTGCTCTGTGGTGCAAGGGCGAGAGAATAACTTCAACCCAAGAGGTGCCTGACCTACAGGAGCAGAACATGTCTGTGAACCCAGACATCTTAATCTGTGGTGGAAGAAGAAACACTGGGCAGCAGAAAAAATGAAGCCATCACAGGCGGTTCTATAATTTAGGGGCTGATTTCATCCTTTGTGCATGCAAACAGGCCCTGCTGCCTCGGTCAATAAATAGCTGGTCGCGCACAAAGCCGTGCGTCCAGCCTTAAGCCCCGATCTGCTCCCTGATCCAAGAGGAGAACTTCGACCAAAAGTGACTCCTGAAACTACCAGAACCAGGCATTCAGCTGCGCAAACAGGTAGAATCCAGACATCATCATGTTCCTCAGCTACCATCCGCTCCTCTGGAGACGGGGAGAGCGCAGGAACATGAAGTCATCACAGGCGGCTCCACGATTCGGGAGCGGATTACATCCCTGGGCAAATAACGGCGTTCCACCCATGAATAGAATTTTAGAGGGTAAAAAAAAAAAAAAAACCCAAATAGCTGCGCTGGTTGTGAATGAACCTAAACGAGGAGCATCAAGTGTGTCTGACTTCACACGTTATTCCCGTCTGAGAATTAAATGCTTATAGGTCGTGGATTCATTTTTTTTTTTAAATGTCTCAGTTAATTCAGCGGATATTCAACAGCTGTCAGTCTGCTCTTTGTGTCGTTCTTGTCTGATTCATTTTCACAACTGGATCAAAGTTTTGCTCGTCTACAAAAGGCCGAGTCGTGTCGTTTTACTCACGTCCCCAGGACTTCCTTGAAGTCGAATATTTTCTTGATATCATCGACGTGTTTTTTCCACGATCCGTCGCTGGACTCGCCGTTTTCTTTCGCCATTTCGTACCGGGGGGGGGGGATTGTTGGGGAGGAACGGAAGGCGCTGCTGGATGATCACCACGGTCGTCTCACCCAGACGAAAATAAAAAAGAAGAAGAAGAAGGAGAAGAAAAGTAACGCGCTTCTCTATTTCACCAGAGGCGTTTTTCCCCTGCTGTGCGTAACGCGTCCTCAGCCCATGCGAGGAGGAGGAGAGGGGGTACGTCCTACCCCCGAGAGGGTATTTGAGTAATCTGTTTGACGTGGCGGATCCTGTTCAGATCACCGTGATGGGGAAACACAGGGTCTTCCCCCCTCCTCCCCCTCTTCTTCCTCACCGGGTAATCAGTCGGTGCCAAGAGGCGATGCGGTGCGCGCAGGTCGGATGGTCCTCAGCAGTGGAGCCGTGGAGTCCCACCGACCGCCCCGTGGTTGTTATAGCAATAGGGGGGGGGGGGGTTGCTGCTCCCGCCCGTCTGTCTCACGCCAAGAGCGGCTCAAGCGTTCGCATTGCACCAAACCAGCGGCTCCGGAGCGGAGACTCCTGCGCACTCGGCGCAGTTTGCGCCTGTTCCTGCTGAAATGCGTTTAAACTAAGTTTGTCTGATTGTTGCAAATACAGATACTGCATGGTTTCATCTGGACGTGTGTTGAATTTTAATGACAGGGGCGTTCAGAAAAATAACTGGGGGCAGTGGGGCTGATCATCCCCCACCCCCCCACAGCCCACTCAAGATTGTAAGTTTCATTTCTCTGCAAATTTTGTTTGCACGGAATAAAATCTGAATTACAAGTCTAATGGATTGTTCTGTGGGTAACCTCCTCACTCCAAGGTGTTAGATTAAATCCCGTTAACACATTGAGGGTTACATTTAAAGTCACCAAACTAACGTTGCTGTTCTTACACACAAACGTCATCGATGAAGCACAAACACAAAAATAGATTTATTCAAAAACGTTTCCGTTTGTACATTGTGGTTTTGTAAATTTACATTTGCCTTCACTTTAAAATCAAGTGTTTGTATAAATTAAGTTTTTCATTGGCTTGAAAAATTAAAATACGTCTCATTTAGTGTAATTTTGTGTCATCTGGAAGGGGAAAGTGCTGAACTCAAGTCCAAACAGCCATTCCCAGAATGGTGAGGTCATGACCCTGCTTCTGATTGGCTGCTAATCAATGATTAGGGATTGATTTGAGTAACAAGACTGGCCTGTTGCTCTACAACTAGTGCAGCTACCTCAGTATAA
Organism: Antennarius maculatus; assembly: GCA_013358685.1. NCBI lineage: Eukaryota > Metazoa > Chordata > Actinopteri > Lophiiformes > Antennariidae > Antennarius > Antennarius maculatus. Next base: position 6,786,731 of record CM023611.1, on the reverse strand, counting down.
AAGGCTGATTCTAAAGTAACACTGACTGATGTTGTCGGTTATTATTCTCTCATAAAAACTTACATACTAGATTCCACTTTTCCCAGTAGATCCCTGTAAAATTGGTTCTTCCATAGTTAAACTGTAACAATTCTTTATAATCAGAATTCCACGGACTTAAATCCTTAAACATATCACTGACGAGGCGGTGCGCCGAGCACCAGCTCTGAGTTAGCGCTGTAGCTGTTCCACCACCTAGGCTTGTTGAATCTTAGGAGAAGGTATCGGTAAGGATGGCCTCGTGCTGCTGCTGATGGAGGGTCCCGATGCCCACAGCGGGGGCGGGGAGAGGAGGTCGACCCACCAACCGGAGCTGTGATAGAAAGAAGCGGGGTGTAACCTCAGACATTCATTTCAGAACCAATAAGTATTGATGGAAACGCCGCTCACCTTGCAGCCCAGCTGTTTCTCAAACCTGGGAGCAACAAAAGACCAGGGGCCCATGTTCTGAGGCTCCTCCTGGCTCCAAATGAAGTCTGTGAGGATGTGTTAAGAAAAATATTTGAATAACAATTTAAAAAAAAACTGCCATGACAAGCCCTTGCATGAGTCATCATTTCTTAACAAACCATCTACCTAACCAACTAACTGTACAGTAACTTCAGTATTTAAAACACAAGTAAACTTTTCTACATGCGAACAAGCGGTTAACTCATTCTCTTCTACTGCTACACGAAAATCATCTTCATGTGTCTCTACTGAGACAAACAGGGAATCTGCTGCTGACCAGTTGTTTGACATTGCTGCCTGACAAAATGAACAGATCACAGTTGTAGTAAAACTGACATTAAGTTTAATAACACACCAGTACAATAACTGCCCCGGAGGAGAAAACGGATGGGATGACGCTCATATTTCAGATTCCAGCTGGTCACCTGATTTTCTTGATTCAACACTCCCGTCTCTGACATCGTCAGACCTGTTCAGACAAACTGATAAACGGCCTCAACTATGACTCACTATGAATCTCTGAACAACCACAGAAAGCATACTTTTTTTTTCCTTTCTCTTCCTATAACCACCACGTACAACTTAAAGTATTGTCTAGTGTTGTATTTAGTGTGTATATGTTCATTTTACACGGTTTATTTTAGCTACCTTGTTGTTTTGATGCATTTTAAGGTTTCTTCTTGAACGTCACAGACTGCAGTGTTATGTAATGCAGCAGAGGGACTGCCTCAAAAATCACGATACATACAAAACGCAAGAAATGCAAGTACGATCAGTGGAAATTGCAGTGGAGAACAAATACCACTGTCTGAACCTTTGTCGTGATGTTAGGACAGTATACCGGACACACACCTTTTACTTTGGGGTATTTTTGAAACTCCTGCTGCAGAGCCTCCAGGGGGAAGGGGCAGAGCTCCTCCACCCGGATGACTGCTGTGCTCTGATTGGCTGCTGTTGCCTCCCTCTGCTTCAACAGGGCATAGTAATGTTTCCCTGAGCAAAGCACCACCCTCTGGACACTGCATGGAAAAAGATCATGGTAAGGTTTAAAATTCAGGTAACCTCTGTCCAGAATGCTGTGGATGCATAAATATCACCAGGATTTGTTTCTGTTTTATAGCAAGCCTGCAAGATTTCAAAAACGATCTACAGGTGACAATCAATGACCTGAAGGACTCGTGATCTGACTTTGTGTACCTTTGTGGTGAGACTGAGGTGTCACCTAGTACCGGTTTGAAGTGTGTCCCTGGTGCCAGTTCAGCCAAACTAGAGACCGCCCCCTGCGAAAAGAAGAGTACACTATTCAGGAAAAGCAGCAGGAGATGATTCTACCTCATCAAATCTGCAGCGCTTACTGAAAATCTGAGCAGCGTCTTGGGTCCGACTACGATGAGAGGTTTCCGGAAGTTACGGATCATCTGTCTCCTCAGCAGGTGGAAGTACTGAGCCGGGGTGGTGGGGTTGACGACGGCCATGTTCACGTTGTCACCGTCTACGCCCTCTTCTTTACTGTCACACATCTGGGATACACAAGAGTTAAAAATCGCTGATACCCAAGAATAATAACGGCGAGTAGGATAAATAAAACCTCTTTTCTGACGGATGTAAAATATAACTTGGTTTGACATGAATGTGATATGACCTGAAGAAAGCGCTCCATATGACAGGATGAGTGTTCAGGTCCGGCTCCGTCGTAGCCGTGAGGGAGGAGGATCACCATTCCATTCTGGAGCAGCCATTTGGCTTCACCTGGCGAACACGGCAGTTTTTGCACGCGTGTGAGGAAACTTTTTGAAATATAACACAAGTGTAGTCAAGAATCTACTGACACTACCAGTAATGAAAAGTTTACCTCCGGAGATGAACGTGTCAAAGATTATTTGAGCGCCATTGAAGAAATCTCCAAACTGAGCCTCCCAGATTGGAAGGAGCTTCGGCTGAGCGATACTCATCCCGTATTCAAATCCCAGCACGGCCTCCTCAGACAGCGGGCTGTTACACACCTGAACACACAAGGACACATTGCTACGTAACAGCAGGAAATGCTCATGCTGATGCTTCGTCTGGTTTTTAAGGACTGTACCTCCAGGAAGCCTGTCTGCTGAGGGCTGAGGTGGTTTAGAGGGATAAACATGTCGTTAGTTTCCTGACACACCACCATGGCGTGTCGCTGACTGAACGTCCCTCTTCCAACATCCTGTCCGCTGATTCGAATATTAAAGCCTGTAACAACAACCATTTCAAAGCTAAAAACCCTTTTCTTCACAGCGGTAAAAACTCACCAATCCTTACATTTGATCTGATGAATTTTCTGCATCGTGCCGAACCTTGGGAAAGGAGGGAGCCAAAAGCCAAGGCCTCCGCTGTGGACCAGTCAAGCTTGGTCCCGTCTTCCAGCTTATGCAGTCGTGCCTGAGTTTATCATGGAAGACATTATTATCTGGCTGTTGCCATGTCAACAAAAGACAACTCAATAGAAGTGACAGACAGATGACCGTACTTGTACGTGGGTTTTTCCCAGGTGGCTGTGCAGCCGGATTTCCTCGGGTATGTCCACGGATTTTGCTCCTACGAACTGCAGCAGAGGAACGGGGATGCCCGTGTCCCAGGTGGTGATTCTGGCCTGGGGTTCCACTAGATCCCCCCAGTGGCCCTGCAGGTTGGTCGGCGGAGGGCTGTACAAGGTCATGTTAGACAGCTTATCGTTGAGCATGCCGTAATGTTTGGACTTGATCTCCTCACGCTCGGCTTCGGTCATCAGACCCTCGGAGATCAGCTGGTCTGAGTAGGAGTCGGGGATGCTCTTCCGTGATCTGTGGGGATGTGACACATGGCAATGTGATTCAGTAACTAGTAGACGTGGCCCATGACACATCTGGGTGGGAATAAAAAATGTTTATTCATACAAATGATACAAATGTTGCTGCAGGGAATACTCTCTTCTGAAGAAAACAGAAACAGAAATAAAATAAACCGTTTCGTAGGTAAAAGAGCGAACTGACCGGATGATCTTGTACATGGCCGGGTTGGTGAAGAACGGCTCGTCCAGCTCATTGTGGCCCCACTGTCGGTAGCAGATCAGGTCCACGATGACGTCCTTCCTGAAGAGTCTCTGGTACTCCACAGCCAGCCGAGTGGCACGCAGCACGTCCTCTGCTTGATCTCCATTCACGTGAATGATGGCACAGTTCACCATCTTACCTGCAAAGGTGAGCGTTGGTTTGAAGACGCGACGGGACGCACGGCCTGCGCCGACTGATTCACAGAGTTTGACTGACCGACATCACTGCAGTACAAAGACGACCTCCCTCTTTCGGACGGGGTGGTGTAGCCCACTTGGTTGTTCACAATGAGGTGGATGCTTCCACCAACTCTGTAGTGGGGGAGGTTCGAGAGGGTCAAAGTTTCTGCAACGACACCTTGGCCGGGGAAGGAGCCATCGCCATGGACCTGTGGAGGAGACAGTGTTAAGATTTCTAGAACATCATCATTCACCATGATGAGCAGAGACATCCAGATGACACTCACGCACGCGCGCACACACACAATCCTGTGATTCTTATACAAACATGAGTTTGTGATCGAACCACAAATAAATAAGATTATATTGTAATATTTAAACTGTACTGCCCACCATTCACTCATTTGAGTCTCTCTCTATCTCTCACACATCTCCAACACCTTCACACCTGGCTCACCTGCTTTTACAAAAACACATTTGTAGGTAAAAAAAAATAAATTAAAAACTCTGGATGTGATTTTTTTTGTGGGAAACTGAACACCTCGAACACTGAAACAGAAAAATGTTGGTTCCACAATGGGCAAACCAGGGTAGAAATGGTTACACAAATCCAGTAGAAATTTTCTTGCAGTTGTTGTTGTAGTCTCTCTATGTGTGAACGAGCGCTAAAGCACCGCTGCCATGTTTTGACTCTAACAAGCAATTTATTCTCATAACTGAATCACATTAGCTCTCTCACAGCTAACCTCGCAGTAATTCGCTCCTGGAATTATACGAGACTGGATAGCACAGACTGAAACAGATGTTACCAAAATGAAATAACAGGGTATGTAACTCATATGCCCAGGATCGGTCTCTCAGGACACTTTTGTAGTGATAAAACCCACAAATTACAAAAATACAAAGAAATTATTTAGCTAAGGGAGTTAAACCACGTTGAGGATCAAAGATGTACAAGTTGGCAACGTCACGATCAACTGTCATGATTGTGCATTAACTGTTGTGAACCAGTACCTGCAGACAGATGACCCGGTCCCCGGGATGGGCGCTGTCTTCCTGCGAGTAGTCGCCTTCCTTCTTGAGCTGCTGCCTGGCCCTGGCTTTCCCCTGAGCCACAGGATTGATCGCTTCGAGGTGAGACGGGTTGGGGAGCATTGTCACATAGACGGAGTGTCTGGCACCGAAATCCAAATCCTCTGTGGCCGTGAGATGGGAGAGGACATCACCGATGGAAGGGGATGCATCAGGGAACTCGCTGAGGCCACGCATCTTACGGAACATGAGCTGGAGAGAAACAGTCAGCCATTTGAGTCCTTCTTCACCTGTGATGTTAATTATAGCCGTGCAGGGATAAACATTGTAATGTAATGACATCATTGATTATTTGAAAATTTACTTCTCATTAAAAACGTGTACCTCGGGTGGGAACTTGAGCAGGCCGGTAAGGAGGTTGAGTCGGCCTCTGTGGGGCATGCCGATGATGATGTCAGTGACGCCGCTATGGGCTGACTGGTAGAAAAGCTCGTGGAAGAATCCCATCATGCTCTCTGCTCCTTCTCCTCCATATCGCTTCACGGTAGCAAACTTTGTGGCCAGAAAGTGGTCAAATTCCTGGGGATTATGGGAGAAAATGTGTCACACTACCGTAAGGAACGGCTATGTTACGCATCAGCATCAACGATGCAATGTCTCTATGTGAAGTCGTCACTTTGCAGGACATACTAGTTAAGCACATGAACTGAAAAACACAAAGAAAAAAAGCTGCTGACAACAAAAGGAAAACTCACAAGATCCTTATTTAACCGAGTCTGTCAGTCCTGTCACATCACTTCTGGACGTACCTGAGATTCAAGCATGATCTTGGAGAGATGTCTCCTCTCCTCGGTGGTGAAACTTTGTTTCTTAAGCTCCTCAAAACGGTCAGCAAACCACTCCCTCTCCTCCATGCTGCTCAGCTGACTGGTCTCCACAGACAGGTGGCCGCAGTAGGCTTCTTCTAGGTAGGCTTGAACCTCCTCCACTGAGGCCTCCGCCTTCCCAAAATGCCGTAGTCCTTCAGAAACACGAAGAAATTTTAGGTTTTGACTGGTTTTGTTGGGGATTTTTATATTTTACTAAAAAGGTATTTGACTCTGTCTTAACCAATCAAGAATTATTTGTTTAACATGATTCTTCTTTGGTGTATATCTCTGCTTAGATTTAAGCTGACATTCCTCAGATTTGTATGTCTAATGGGCAGTAAAACCTATTCTAATTCTGATTGTTTAATATCTGATGTAAATGATGAGTGGAGTTAATAATCCTCCACAAACCTAAACAAAAAGGTTTGTGGAGGATTTTGCCTCAATTTACAATATTTCCTTGACCCAGTTGTTGCAGGAGGAAATAATACAGCTGTTAAACTTGAGAATCAGGAAAAACCTAGAATTAAATGCAAAGAAAAATGATCAGAAGTAAATTAATAATTGGGACAAAACAGACATGAACATTTACTCAGGTCTAAGCTATTTGTTTAGCATAACATTGTGATTAAACTATCAATAACCCAGAGCATCCTCTCCGCAGGTGATGCAGTCTCCACTCACCTGTGGTGTTGAGCCGTCCGGTGACAGTCCCACGTAGCACGTCGATCTCTGGGACGCTGTCAGCAACAGGTTTCTGAGGTAGTAACGGGTTGATTTTAGAAGCTTTGTGGCCATGTGCTCTGTAGGCTTCCACCAGACGAGCCAGGCTGTGATCTGAACACAGAGCACAGCTAAAGTTAGCAACCAGGAACTGTTGTTCCGGTGTCAGGTAGAAAGGAACTGCAACAGAACCTCCATCCGGATCAACTGCCTCAATGATTTTAAGGTTGTTTACATCACTGTAAAATGAATGAATGACGAATGAACAAACACTTGTTGGGATTTTAACTTCCTTCCTCTGACCTTGATTTAATGCCACGATGCGGTCGCTCAGAAACTTCTGCTGGTTCTCGGTCGGTTTGGGACGATATCCGTAGACACCTTTCTCGGTGTGATAACAACAAGCGACAACATGCCGTGCGACGCGAGGAGGCAGGCTGCTCAAAGCCGTCTTTAGACAGAGAATGCCCGACATATTTACAGGTGAGACGTTAATGCTTAAACACGTAAATGAACGTATGGGACAGTGCACCCAAGCAGCTACAAGACAGCAGCCATACTGGTCGGAGAGGGATGACGTGGGCGTGCTCACCGCGGCGCGAGCCAGTTGGTTCGTGCTTCACCCGGAACACAATGTGGAAAAAAAAAACTTAACTGTAGTCTTTTTTTTTTTTTTTACATTTTTGATATTTTTATTTTGTTACATCTTTAACAATCATGGTCTTAACGTTAATCTTTATTTTAAAGCTTTAGTTTTAATTTAGGTAAAAAAAAATAATTTTAAGCTAGCCAAAAAGCTCGAGGTCAATGACCCCAGCGTGACGTCACGCAACAGGTGTCAGACGAGGATTTCTTTTTTTGGGTCACTGAAAAATAATATAAACAACAATGAACAATTTTATTTTATTTTATTTTATTTCTTACTCTTGATGCCTATTTGATACATTTCATTGTTTTTATATTTCTTAATTACTAATCAAGACAGTAGGAGCAGTGGTCTAACTTTATCTATATATTTTCTAGTCATTATACTGAAGGAATTGATTATCGTTTCTATTTTTTTTTGTCCTGCATCATAATTCCAAATTTAAAATCACTATAAATTTTGTCATGCAGTCAGATATCCAGTCCTGATTATTATAAACATAAGCATTGTAATAATATTAAGACAGTAAGTAATTTGATCAAATTGGAAGGCATGTGAATAAATTATCAGTCACAACTAATCTGAATATGACTGCTTTGACATGAGTTTTGTCCTTGGGTCACTGACTTTGTTTTGTCTGCATTCAAGGACAAGCGAGTAGAAACAGCTGAGACTTTAACCTCAGATGCCATATGCAGCTGTGAGAATGTCTCATGTCAGAGTTCAGAGCAGCCCAGTGCTGATTTCCAACATATGATCACTCAAGTCAATCAGTCATGTTTTTTCAGAATGGTCTATTGTCAGTACACAATATTATCATTCACTACTTGTAACTCTGTTATTGTACACTATTGTTCCTTTGTGTATTCAATTGGTTTAGAGTTTCTTTAGGTTGAATTGTACCAGTGGGGTAGATATATCAGGCTTTGGTTATTCAAAACAACAATCTAAGATCATTTTAATGAAGGAATTGGTGATGACCAACAACTCAGTGATATCTTTTAATCTCTTTATGCCGAGACTTGCAGTAAAAGCTGCATCTCAGACCGGGACAGTGTCTAACATTTTTCGGCGTAGTGTATAATCTCTACCGCTGTGTGGCGATATTTCATCGTTTCAATTAGGAGTTATACCAGAGGCTTGTGGTCCAGTTTACAGTAATGCCAAGGTACTAAATAAAAACAGACATTTTTTTGTAGGTAGAGGCGTTTTTACATCTCATCCAGGGGACTTTATCAATTCTGGTTGATTTAAGGGTTGTTCCAGATTTGTATAATCCTGTGAGATCATCACACACATCTTAGAAATCATTTGTTATGTTAATAAAATATTGTGGGTCATTAAAGTGCTTCATTGGTTTAGATTTCATTTATTTGTGTATATGACAAAATACAACAGAAAATACAAAAAAGTGAAATAAAAATAACAGGTGGGCTGAAAAATAAACATGGCTTCAAAAATTGTTTGAGAAAAAAACAAAATTAAAAAGATAGTTACACTTATTTGTGCTATACCAGACACTGATGTCAAATTTCTTGTTATATATTATCCCATCAAGACAAGTCGGTTAAGGCCTTTTTTAAAAGACTGCACGTGGACCAGAGAAGCTGTTCCAGAAGACTTAACATCTGTACCTGAAAACGAGTTGTCAGTGTCGACAAAGATCAGCACATAATGGTGGGATAACTCGATCTGAGACCCAAACATGAACAGTCTTCTAAATGTTGAGGAATAGTTTTGCTAGACATTTATCATCCAACAGAAAAATTGAGGCCTCTGTCCTCTTCAGTGTGTCCACATTCTTCCTGAGATCATTCAGTCTGAACTTTAGGTTGTAAAATTGCTCTGTTCGGTAAATGCTTCTTTGGGTTTTGTCTTCGACCCGGGTGTCATCCACAGCGGCTGGGCGTAATTCCCTTGAAGGAGCAATTTTCGAGTTCCTCCTTTTAGGTGATCCACAGTGGGTGAGAGGAATGAACCCTGATGCTTCTGTGTGGATTCATGTTCAGGTTTGCAATTACATGTTACATTAGAAATTGATCTGATGATCAATTTTTAGTCTTCTGGTTGCCTATATCGAATCAAATTCAAATTTGTGAACCTAAAAAGCAAATGAAAAAACTTTATTTTGAAATTGGAATGTACATCTGTACACATGGCTGGATGTTTTGTGATCATTCTCAACATACAACTGATTTTCATAGCCATCTCTTAATCTACTAGTTGCTACGATAGCTTCAAACCTTTTTTTAGGTCATGGCACATTCAGAGAGACAATCCATTTCGATTTCTATAGTATCCTTAAGATGCATTTATGAGTTTTGTTTATGACTGAAGCGATAACACAGCCAAGTATTTAGAAAAATTAGATGGTATCCCCGTCAGCTCTTCTGCAGGTCAGTCTGATCTGGATCCGAAACGTTTAAATATTCAGAGCTTGTGGAAAATTCACCATTGCAACATGAATCTTATTGATATAATTATAGCCGACGGTGCTGCTTCCCTTATATGTCTAATGTGATGATCAAAAGCTACCGAGGTAGATCTTGCCAATAGCCAATAATGACATATGTATTAACTTTTATGCGATTCCAAGTTCCAGGGGTCGGTTTTCCTGGTCTGAGTCATGAGGGTCAATCTATCCTGCGGATATTGCTTTAAAGTATAAAAACATTTCATGGCAGAAATGAATTACAAATCCTCATGTACACTCCGTTAGGACGGTTCAGATTCAGGAATGGAATCACTGCTTACTTGGTGCATAAGTTCAATATTTCTTCTTGACACACAGTTTCATTTAACTCGTCTGCCGATGACGTCACCCGTGACCTCCTTCACTCCTCCAGTCATCAAGCAGCAGATCATTTATTTCACGCTTGTGTTTTTACACTGAAAGGAAACTTATTCATGGATGAATTCTAAATTTTGTCAGTGGATAGTTGTATGTGTGCCGACCCCACCTTGTGTGACATCACATGTATAAACTCAACCCCCCACCAACATCTGTCACTGATCAGAAATAAGCAAAGAGAAGCACAACGAAGAGAAACAAGTTAGCCAGACATGACACACTGGGGGAGGGAGGGGTAGTTTGTAAAATATCTTTACAACACTGCACAAGCACAACACACAGACACAGTCCATATTACGGGATATGATTTAATTTGGAGACAAAGGCAAAGAAACACACCACACATGAACAAACATTGACCAAAAAAAGAACAGAGTCTTTCAGCTACACACTCCTCTATGGGAAAAACAGAAAACTCTACCTAGGTAAAAGCAAGGCTCAAACTAAACAGTTAACTCCCCAACTAAGACTAACATTTCACACAAGTTGTTGAAATTCCGATGACCATTAAACTATGTGGACAGCACAAATACTACATGAAACTTTATTTAGAGGATCCCAACCCCCCGAAACTGAAACAGAGTAGAGAAGTGAGGGACATGTCATTCTAAGTGAAATCAAAATTAGGCATTTTTTAAGAGACAACAAAAAAAAAAAAAAAGAACAAAAAAAAAATGCTTGACACCACCAAAAGGCCAAACTCGAGACCTGGTCAAGTCAAGACGAGGCCACATTGAGAGGCCAGACATTTTTTTTTCCAATATAGATTTTTTTTTCCTTTAATTTCCAATATAAAAAGCTTCACTGGTACAAAATACATATGAACAACCAGTTGTAGAAATTGGAAAGCCTGTGTATGTTTTTCTTCTTTTTCAGATCCCACCCAGTTTCAAAAAATTGATATTGGTTGAACTGAAAAACGACTGTATAATACAGATCACATCTAGATGCACCCACTTTGGCTTTTATCAAGACAAAACATCTATTAAATTATTGATGGAACGTGAACAAACTACTACTGATTATCAGACAAGAAAATAACAAGTTTTTTGTTTGTTTTTTTTTACTTTTTTTTTGGATCAAGACAATATCTATATAGATGCAAAGCTACCACACTGTCAAAAAAAAGCACTTCCAAATATGAAAACACTGAATAAAGAAAGTGATTGTTAGAGCTGATTTTCTGATGGAAGCCCCTGAAGTGAGTCAAGTTCCTGTTGGGACAGCTGTGGACTGTACATTGTGCTTTTATTCATTGACAGTAACACTTCACCATACACCGCACGTCACCACAGACCCGCAATCGTTTCAGCGTTTGACATGACTGAATCCTTTCAGAGATCTTAGCAACACAATGTCATTCGTCTTTTTTTTTTTCCCTAGAGCTTGATTTTCACTTTCTGGAATCAAAAAGACACATTTGACAACCCATCGTTTGTATCGCAAAGTGTTACGGTACACGAGTTCACACCCACTAAGAAAGAATTTTAACCTTCAAATGTATAGGGAAGTTTATTGTTTATCTACATTTCTTAAACCAAGTGTTCAATTTGAGTACATCACAATACACATTTACTAATAACTGAACAAACACAGAGTGGGGGGGGGGACATGAGCAAGTGACAAGAGCTTTCATGACACTGGCAAAAATACACAAAAAAGGCTAACTGCAGCAATCTCTAAACCAAGGCCTAATAAGGATGTGTAGGCAGTTTCTAGACGTATATATGGCACTTTGAATATTGTATTGCATTTGGATAGAAAAAAAAAAAAAAAAAAACACACCGTAAAAAGCACATGCCCATATTAAAAAGTGAAATCAGTGGTACCTCGAAAATTGTTGGGATTATAATCAAACATACACACAACATTCTGCAAAAGCGTTCAGCTCCCACAAATTGTGCTTAACGGTTCCTTACAAAACGAAAACACGTTTCTCGAGCACAGCTTCAAATTTGGTACCCTTTTGGTTAATGTTTTGGAATATGCATGAATTTTGAGGCAAAAACAAATCTAAACTGAAAAGGTCAAATGTTAACAATTGTGCATTGTGTGTCATAATCCTGTATGTCTACTTGCACATACAAAAAAAAAGCCCCTGAGTTGACAACTCTTTAGTCCCATCAGATTCACTGTTTCAGGGAACCCTTCATCTTTGGGGGTGAAGTGTTTTTTTTTTTTATTTTGTAGTACAACAGACAAAATACCACCCCAGTTAAAAAAGTGTAAACTTTGTGCTGAAAAAAATGGAATGTATTTGTAAACCAACGCTATTGTGGTTTGATTTTCTTTTTTTAAAATAAATGTCTTGTGTGTCGTGTACGACGTGACACAGGAAGTCAAAAGAACAATCAGAGGGAAACAAAAAAAACAAGTGTGAGTGTGTTTAGAAAATGTGCAGGGACCCACAGTTCTTTGTTGTGTCCAAGTGATCTCCTCTTCAGGGGCTCCCACATCTGCAACCTTAGAAAGTGTATAGTGTGTAGCAGTGTGCTTTTGTGTGCATGCATGTGTGTGTGCTTGTAGCTAAAAAAGAAAGTATGTCATATTACAGGAAAGTATGCCGACTTCAAAAACACTCAAGTTTGACACATGGGCACTTAAAAAATAAAATGACAACTTCTGGCATCTGTGTGATTAACAGACACTGTAAATCATCTTCAACAAAAACCAAAGTGAAACATCCATATTTAAATTAAAAACAAATTCAAAAGAAAGTCAACAAGACGTACCGTGGAAGTTGAATACTAAGTTTCTCTTAAATGCAGGGAACAAAAATTAAGTCTGCATATTGTGACCCATTAAAAAGAAATTTATCTGCCCCGCCCACCCCAAGAAATTAAAATTACAATTAAAGCAGAGGAATTTTTTTGACTTGGCGTGATTTTAATTCACTAGAAATGACCCTCAAGCAGTCATGCTGATCAAACTGAATTTTAGTCTTCTTTAAAAATGCAATACACTGAAGACCCCCCGACATAGATGACATTACAACATAATCTACAAAAAACCCAAAGTTTTGTCTGGGTTCTGTTAGTTAAACTTCTATAGATTCAATGGTATAAAATATAGGTAATCTAAGTGTGCATTTAAACCACAGATTGTCTATTTGTGAATCAGTTCTAAAAAAGTTGACTCATGTAGGTAGTCATTTCTCTAAACTGAGCAAATGTACCTTTTATTGTGCCATCAATAGTTCAAAACGAAGAAAATTAATACAGAGTATTTTCTAAATGAAAAGAAAATATATTTCTTAAATAAGCTTGGCGTAAATCTCGCACTGCCCACAAAATGTGGAGCTCATTACAGAGCACTAAGAGGGGTTTACTTATCAGACTTTCAAAAGTGTTGTAAAGTGGTCTGTATCAGGCTTTTTTTTCTCAGACGATAACATATTGCTAATGGCACCAAGTAGCACATGTGTGCCAATCCCTGTATATAATGTGACTTTCATATGAACTTTACCGAGATAAAAAGAAAGCAACATAAAAAAACAAAGCTAAATTAAAAATAAGAAATCCCACAGGTTTTTAAAACATTCACAAAAAAAAAAGTCTCTTAAATGGTTTCAACGCAGGTACGTCTTCACATTTATTTGTTTGACCTCTCTCCCACCTGTCACATTTCTATACAGAACAAAAAAAAAAAAAAATGAACATACATGCAGAAAAATCAGGTAGAGCTAAGGTCAAGGGTCAGTGGGTTGCCAGGTATTGGTCAGACGAGCTTAGAGAGACATCACAGACAATGGTGGGATGATGAGGCCAGGAGTTTGGCTTGGCTTTCAACATCATGAAGACATGCTAGGCTAATGATGAACAAGCAGGCATGGAGATTTGTTCTAAAAAAAAGGAATAAAAACACGAAAGGAAGAGAGAGAGAGGAGAGAGGGAGAGAGAGAGAGAGAGAGAGAGAGAGAGAGACAAAGGAGAGAAGAGAAAGTTAGGGGTACAGCACAAGAATTGTTTAGCCACGAGGCACAAAAACCAACAAAAACAATGCCAATCAACACATAAAGTAAGGACAGCCAGGAAAACATACCGCCCCTTTCTCCCAACACACAAAAATACATAAGTTTAAGGAAATGACACCACTAGGACGTAATGAGAGACTCCGACATGCACAAACTGTTTCCTTTGAACCCAAGGAGATCCATCTAGGGCCAGTCTCTTGTGAGAGACTTGGAGGATGGATGGATAACTGGAAGAGGTTGTTAATAGAGAAAAGAGAGGTAGCCTAGCTCGACATGGCTTTACATGAGATGGAAAAAAGGGTGAGATGAGAGAGCTAAGACAGAAGACTTCAGAGTGCAAAAGATTTTCACATTGAGAATGGTAAATAAAGGAGACGGACTACACGTAAGAAAAATAAAAAGCCAAACACCGGTTGAAGTTCTGGTCTCGTGGTCTGGCTTCAGCCCTTCAACGCAACAACTGATCCTTAGTCAACCCATCTAGCTTGACCTGAAGGCAATGAAATGGCATGGAAACACACACCTGACGCTCTCCACTAGTTACTGGGACATAAAATACCTCCAGCGAACACTGACTCCAGTGATAGTCATAAATAATCATATACATTAAAATATTTAATCCGACTCAAATTACATGATAAAACTGCGGAATGAAATACAGTAAAAGGTGGAAAGATCATTGCAACCCCTTTTTTTTTTTTTTTGGAACAGAGCGGGTCTCCCTCCTGTGGTGGGCTTTTCCCCCAGCCCCACTGAGTCTCTGCTGTGGTGACCTTGGCTGGAGGGTGAACTTACCCTAGCAGTGCTAGCATTAGAGCTGGGGAGGGGGGAAGGCCCCGGGGCAAGGATCAGTAGGGTTTGCTGTCGTTCTTGGAGCGCTTCAGCTGAACCTTCAGCCTCTTCATCCCAATCTGGAAACCATTCATGGCCTGGATGGCAGCTTGTGCAGACACAGGATTGTCATAGCTGACGAACCCTAAGAACAAAAAGATTCAGACATTAAACTGTGACTTGGCTGCTTGCAACTATTTAACAGTGGAAAGGAAAAGATGTTTGGGTTCACACTTACCAAAGCACTTGCTCAGATTGGTCTGCTTGTCAATGAAGACTTTGGCAGAGACCACATTTCCAAAAGGAACAAACATCTGCAGAAGGTCCTGGTCCCCAAACTCCTGTGGCAGGTGGTAAATGAACAGGTTGGCACCCTCTGGCCCTACTCCATTTGGTAAGAGAATATAGAGGTAAAGTTAGTTTCAAATGTATAAAAAATATACATGCACTTCATTTTTTTAGAAAATGAATAAACTTCTGAAAACATGCTGCTGGAGTGTTTGGTGTAGGCTGGGGAACTTCTCACCTTCCTTCTGACTGCCAGCAATGCTCTGTTGCAGGAGAGACTGGCCGTAGAGGGAGGGAAGGGCTGAGGCTGTATACTGCTGCATCCCTGAGTAGGCCTGGGTCAGAGCGTCCATGGAGCTGGCTGCTGACCCGTTGGCCATGGAGGCTCCTAGACCTCCATTCATGGCCCCCATACCTGCAAAACAGTGAATGGTTGGTTCACTCATGGCTAAATCATTCTGATTATTTTTCAAAGCAATACTTCTGTTAAACACCAGGAAGTAGAAAAGTTTTTCCACTTCTACAAACAGCTTGTAAATGACACTGGCGACTGAAAGTGTTAAAGACTTTTCTTTTTTTAAAGTTTTAAACCATCTATATACAGGCTGAAGTCTTGTATTTTAGTGACAGCCTGTCATCATTGCCTCAGACAACTCAACTGTTTTCATACACAAGTTGAACTGACATTCCACATCTTTAAAATCCGTCAGCCTACATAGTCTAGCATTGAATCGTTGGTTGTTATTCACTTCATCAGAAGATATAGCCTAGAGCGGTTTACTGTCAAATAATTCATTACATGAAAGGTATGATTATGATTGTGTGATTTAAGGGCAGTCATTAGCAGCGGCACAAATACAGTTTATAAATATATTTAGTTTATGTTAGGATTTGGTGGGTAAACTACTTAAAAACGACTCTTACCGCTGACGCTGTTGGTGAGAGCGTTCAGGTTGAGGCCTACAGAGGTTCCAGTGAGACCTTGTAGGGTACCCAAGGAGGCCAAGGTGTTCATGGCAGCGCCAGCGCTGGACGCTGCTGTAGAACCTGCTTTTGAAAACAAGTGAATGTATATTTACAATATGTGAAGGACAACTGTTCAGTGTAAAGAAAAAAAAAAGGTGAATTTAACAGTACGACTTATTCGATTTGAAAACTGTTGGCCAAAAATTATAAAAGTACACAGTTCAGCTCCTACCTCCACCAATGCCCAACCCAGTTCAAATCCCAAGGATTAACCTCGAGAGTTTAATGACAATCTGTCCAGTGGTTTTTGTTTAATTGATATAAATGTTGGACAGGAAAAGCTGTGTGTCAAAATGTCAAAGTGACAAAGAATCATCCAATCCAGAATTTAGCAGCTCCTTTCCATCGTATACCCAACATACCCACCGACATTCAAATAAATCCATCAAGTAGTTCTTTGGTTAAACTATCATGACAGATTTAACAAATCAATAATCAAGAACGCTGCCACAGGGTTTTATTCACACCTGATGGTGGTGAATGACTGTTCATTGATCGCATGTACATTCTACTCATAGCACACATCAGTGTCTGGTTACCCGGACTGGCCAGGGCTCCGAGGGCTCCAGCGTTTGAGAGGGCACTGGTGGAGGTCGGGCTGCCGGAACTCTGGGCTGCTGCAGCAGCAGCAGCTAATGTGGCCAAGTTCTGCAGCTGAAGGGGGTTCACGCCTGCTGAGGGAGCAGAACAACACAAGTGATTATCCAAATTTATCCAGAAGTTGTCAAAACCTTTCCAAAAAAAGTCTTTGAGGTGGGGGGAAAAAATCCTAGTTCATAGAATAAATCTTTATAGGTTAAGACAGTTGTTCCCATTCTTTATTTCTTTAAATAAAATCTGATCAGTGCCCCATATTGAACCACCAGGTGTCACAATTTACTCAGTCTTCTCCCTTAATAATTATAATTTTCATAAATGGTGGGGGCACCACAATCCATCAGCACAACTATGACACATCATGTTTACATTCCTTACGAAAACCATCGGCGTTAACATATCTTATTCTGAAGCTTAACATCAAAACATTGAAGAAAACATGTCAGTGCTTTCTTGTGAAATCTGTCAAATGATGCCAAGTAGCTCCACTGCACGTGATCGTTGTGCCTGTTTGACAGTAAAATCTTCTAAATTAAGCTTTCAGTTCAATGACGTGTTGGAGGTTGCATCACCTGAGCCCACTGTGAACAGATTTTAGCATTGCAATCCAGTGGACAAACCAGGAATCCATTCAAACCCAGTGGACAGAGTTGCTCTCACAGGTCTATGATTAATAATTTGTTCAAGTAATGCTTATGTGCTAGCAGCAATGATTAATAATGTGTCCCTGATCTGAGAAAGTAATTTTGCAGCACTTAAATCCATATGGGTGTAGACCACTGATTCACAAGGTCAGTAGCATGAAAAGCTGCTTTTTCAATTACAGTGGATACTTGAGGACACGTCAGCATCTTGAAGGGTGAACTCACCTCCTAGTCTCTGAATACCATTGAAACTGCCTTGGTTACTGGTGGATGTGGCCTGCTGGAGCAACTGTTGACAAATAAAATAAAAAAGTAAAAAAATCAAATGAGATACACAATTAGGCTTTAATGATAAAACGGTTCAATGGTAATTCAGTTCGATGTTCAGTTCAGGTTGGGGTTAAAGCCATTAAACTAGAAATGTGAGGGCAAGCATCAGATGTTTTACTCTTGTTTTTAATGACATCTTTTGGCCCATGATCTTCAGTTCTGTTGACTAGGAAACAGTTTCTCAGTGATAAAGGGGCCACACAGCGCAGTTAATGCAATAATCACATTCAGATTAAATCCCATCATTTCATTTACTCATGTTTCTCACCTTAGAATCTGTATTCTACAAGATTTGGTAGTTTCTTTAACAATCATCAACTACAGGTAGTCCTCAACCTACAAACAACTGGTTCAGAGAGGCTGTTCATAAGATTAATTTTTCGTGAATCGTTAATACATTGCAATCTATAATCGCCATTTGAGGTTATTTAAATGCCATTACTATTATAAATGCAGAAAGAATACATAACTTACAAACATAGCACTGTTTATGTTATGTTTTGTTTCGGAAAATTTGTTTTGGAAAAAAACAGATTCTCTCCACCACATCTGTATGATTCAGTCTTGAGACAAGATGCTTGCCTCAGTCACATGGCTAACTTCCAAAAGGGGCCGCTCAAAAATAAGATGGAGATGAACGTTTGAGATGCGTGTCCGCGGTGGTGCTTACAGCAGAAAGAACTTTGTAGTCGGATATAGTGGCGTGTGGTTGTTCGTAACTAATGAAAGTTCGTAAGTGGGATGTTCGTATCTTGAGGACTACCTGTACTCATAGGTACACAAATTGTATAAACGAAAAGAACATCAACTTTTATCATCTTCTTCTCTCATTAGATTTTCATTTGTTAAATGCTCATTGAGTATGAATTGTCACATGCTAGTGCCCTTTCACAAGAATTCAAAGGGAACTAATTAATTTATTCTGAGCCAGAGGGTTCAGCAGATGTGAATATTGTGCAGTATTATTTGACTAAGAAACTAAATAAAAAGCCAATGGACTCCAATTAATATATTTTGCAGAAACAAATAAAATACAATTTATTGTGAAATACAGCAGGGCTGTGTGAATGAGTAACGCTTACTGCCAGGTACTGTGGTGTGAGGTTCCCCAGGCCAGCCAGGTTCCCCCAGGTGGAGGCGCTGTTCAGCTGTTGAATCTGCTGTACTAGCTGCTGCTGCAGGCGCCTCTGTTCCTTATCCCGCTGTGTGTCTGCGAACTTCACCACCAAAGGTGAGGAACAGCCCTGGAGCAAGAGGTCACACACTTCAGACCGAACAGAAGCACAACAAATAATTCAGTTCGTTCGCCGACGCAAGGACGCAAATCACTGTAAGGGACTTTTTTTTTTTCCTTTTTCAAAAAGGAGGCATCATATGTGCCTCAGAACAATTTTAATGTCTGTTGCATTCATATCAAAAATAACACAGAGAGGACATGTGCCATGCAATAGCTGGGCCAGGCCACATTCCAAAGGGATCACAGGATACTGCTGCAGACAGTGAAATCTTTCTAAGCTCCAAGGAGCAGAACTGAGCCCACAGACGAGCAGACGACAAATGGAGACAACACTTAAAAATATGACATGAGAATTTGCCAACAGACATTAACAAGAAAATGCATTACAATACAAAGAGTCTCACAAACCACCTCATACTGTTCAGACAGACGCATGGACGGGAAGCATGCGGTGCAAAAGTGTTGTGACAGTTGAGAGCCAGACAGGGACGAGGCTGGACAAGGAAAATGGTTTCTGAACCAGCAGCATCTCCCACCACAGTTTAAGATTGGGGAAGTTAGGATATGAGGGTAACATAGGCGATACCACCAGCAGGGGCAGTGTTTGCTCTTCTCAGAAGGGAGTGTTCCGACTCCTGGTTGGACATGGTCTGATACTTTACTGAGGAGGTTATGGACTGCTAGCTGTTAAATTATTGCTGCTCTACTACATCTAAGACCCTAATGGCTGAATGACGGCATGGACCCAGTTTCTGAAGACGTCTAAAAGTAGAAGCCACTCCGTGTTAGTTTAATTCTTTAACCTACATTTGGTGATGCGGGCTGCTATCGCTGTAGTCCTGAATCTAGACTGATAATGGAATATGGTGGAGGGCTATGCTCTAAAATATTATGAGAATCAATAAGTGAGAAGCACTTTGTTCAGCCCAAAATTAAATATGACAGCTGTATCCTGTTACCTCAGGACTCAACAGCAATGTAAGAAGCAATATTACAAGATGTCTACATATTATTTTCCATTTCGTAATTGATAAGAGTGGGTTTGGCAATGACTCATGCTCTGGGATGAATGGACACCATCCGTTCGGACAGTTTCTTCATCTTTTCAACACAAGGGGCAGCAGAATGTATGAGGGGAGAAGGGGGGGAAATGAGACATAGGTGCTAAGGGGTACAGTACCTCCATAGTCTGAGAGTGATGCATGGTTTTGATTGCATTCTGTGCCATTGCCCTGGTAGCAAATGTGACAAACGCACAGCCTGTAGGGGGGAACAATAGGAGAGGGAAGGGAGGGAGGGACAAGAAAAAACAAAACAAGACAAAAGGTTTGGACAACTCGTTATGATACCCCAAAAAACACATTACAGTACAAAGAATGGCAACTCCCAAGCACACAGAACCACCCTCAATGGTTAGCACACTGAGAAAGAACACAACAAGGAGAACAGTAACACGTGTCACATGAGCACAGTGATCAACGGATTAAATCTCCACCAGAGAGGCTTGAGAATATGGTGTCACAGTAAAACAGTAAAAGGTGATTATAAACACGTAAAATGCACACAAATACACACTGAAAAGGTTTTCACTTGATCAGATATGCAAGATCTGCAAACAATGGCATTAAGGTAGATCTCAAATTATGGTTACATGAGACACATTCACAAAAGGAGGAGAACTTCGTGGCCAAGTGTCTCTCAGAGGTTTAATAATATACATCAACACCGGAGCCTTGTGCCGCCGACTAGCTGAAGCTTTATGCGGTAGGGAGCTATGTAGGGTATGCAATGACAGGCTAATTCCAGGCTTGTAGAGTGTGATGAAGGAGGCGGAAAAGAGGAGCTGAGCTGAGCCGAGCCGCCTGCCAGCTGAGCCCACGAACACCAGTAGCAAGCGGTTGCCAAGGTGACGTGCTATTGTGCTGGACGGCAAGTGCCGTGGCTATTCACTGAGATGTGGAGGCTGAGTGTAACAGTGACAGGGAGGTATGACAGCAGCGATGTAATGGGTGCCACTGGAGGTGAATATCACTTCATTTGGGGGTGGAAGACTTGTTGGGGAGGGGCTTGTTTAAATAATGAGAATATGTACTCGCCGTTGAAGAAGATGCTGGAAGAGGTCAGGAACGCACTGTCCGTGCTTCAAAAACCAAAAATACAAATAACACCTACCTCTGCTCTGACCATCTGGTCCCCGGAGGATTCTGCACTCTTCGATCTGTCCAAAGGAGGAGAACATCATTCTGATCTCGTTCTCGCCATATTTCTTTGAAACCATTCCGATGAAAAGCTTCCTGTCTTCTACCGCTGCGGAGGGATGAAAGGAGAACAGCTATTCAGTTAAACCCGAACAATTGAGGAGCCGTGAAAGCAGAAGTTAAATCAGGCGTTAAATCATGCGCCTCAGTTTTTCCTTGTTAGAGCACTCTCCTTGTTGTGGTGCCATATTTTCTGCCTCTCGAGGTGTCAGCCTATTGGTACTAATTTCTGTATCTAGCGACTTTCTTTTCTTCAGTGTCGACTTCTCCAAGACAGACGAGGGCATCATCTATTTGGGGGTCTCCACAAGAGTCCCAGTACCTGCTCTACTGTTCTCCCCCTTAGCGCTCTTTAAAATCTTTAATCCTACTAACCCATCCCGCTGTATAGAAGTTGCAAATTGCTGCACATTTGCTGGACTAAATTCCTAAGTATTTATTTTAGCACGAAATAGTGACCTTTTTTTTTTT
This sequence comes from Antennarius maculatus, assembly GCA_013358685.1. Taxonomy (NCBI): domain Eukaryota; kingdom Metazoa; phylum Chordata; class Actinopteri; order Lophiiformes; family Antennariidae; genus Antennarius; species Antennarius maculatus. Next base: position 6,765,225 of record CM023611.1, on the reverse strand, counting down.
TTTTTTTTTTAAATCTTGGATAAACGGAATCATCTTCAAATACTTCCCCTCAACAAATATTTCTACATCCGCCGGCCGGTGTCAACCTACATTTCACATGAAATCCACTTACCGCTTGTTTTCTCACTGTCAGCAGGTTTCATCTGGATAGGATGATGCATCTGAAGTAAAAAGCAGAAAAATATTTAGTGCCGCACCTGTCACTGTTACGAACATAGCAGGTGCACAGCCTCAATCTCTCATCAGAGGGTCTCATTTTCACACTCAACGCCACATTTTCAAGCACATCTCTCCACCTCTTTTTTTGCTCTCTCCTTCTGAAACCATCATACGTCACCGCCGCCAGACTCAAGAGGAAGTGTGGACGACTTGTTACCTGGGATCAAATGCTCCAGTATCCTATTTCTCATCTGAGTGTATGGATCTATAGTATAATTGAACAAATCGGTTCTTCCCATCAACAACCCTCATCTCCTTTAGAACATTCTTACAGAGAGAGCTGACAAGCAGATCAGTTCTCTATTGCTAAAAATCTTCATATTTTTCTTCAAGTCCCTGTGAAAAATCTGATTTGAGCCAGCCTGGATTGTAAATTTGGAGTGTTTCTCAAACCATATGTGACAAAGCGGACACAGAACAACTGTTTTAATGTTTGTTATTTCATACCATCTCATGAGCATGTATACAGTGAATGTACTGTATATTTAGCACACTGTGGCATCAAAGAGGAAATCAATCAACATAAGATGCTTGTGCAGGTTGAAAAAAATACGGGGTGTGTTTGTGACGAGTGCTAAAGAGAAGTGGACAGATGGTCTGCTCAGTATGGATACTGGCTAGCGTACCTGACTGAGAAGAGGACGGCACAGAAGAGATAGCTGGAACAGAGAGACAAGCTTTTCCACTGACGCACAAACCAAAGTCAGTCACTTGCAATCAATGCTGGTAATAACATGACAGGGGATTGGGATGCAAGGGCTGAGCTATTAGGTCATACTTAATATGAAATGTCTGACTTATTGATAGGCCTCCAGTGAAGAGCTGGGTCTGTATACTCTGCCAAGAATAGCCATTTATCAACCCGGTTCAATATTCACCTGTAACACTAACAATGGCTCCTTTTCCAATCGACTGGGCTATTGACTTTATTGACGGCTGGAGCTGTTTTGTATTGACTTAACTGATTAGAACGAGAGTCATTTAGAACAGGGTATAGGCAGGGCCGCTTTGTACACTTTTAACAAGCAATTGCCCTGATTCCACTTGACTTGGCTTTAAGCTTTCTGGGTAAATCAAGAAGGGAATTAAGAGACCATACCCACCTTAATCCTGCTGAGAAGAAATATACTTTAACTTGCCTTTATTTATGCCTAAGACTTTAGGAAATTCAAACTAGATGATTTATGAAGAGAAGCGTTTGTAATTTGTTGGTGGTATTTTGTGGTAGTTGGACCCTGTTAGTGTATAACCAGATGTCTGCACAAGCCCACTTTAACAGATACCTGTATCCGGGAAGGGGGTCAAGCTGGGCAATCAATTCAGTGAGCTAAGGTGCGGGGCAGTCTTCAGTGTGATGTTAGCACATAGTGAGAGCCAGACAGGCGTTCAGTGAGCCGAGAGCTCATTATCAGCCAGCACACAGCTCAGAAGGCTGCACCACGGATGTAGAGGGGCCAAAGCAGCTAATGCAGCCCATACTGTGCTTACTCACCCCACTTAAGGTCTTTATGTTGTGCAGTGCATTCTGCGCCTCAAGTGCAGCTTTTCTTGTATAAAAAGTTACAAAACAGCATCCTGCAGAGAAACAAGAACAGGAACAAAAAAGTGGGTAGGAGACAAAAGCAGCATTGCAAAACAGAGCAAATACAGAAAGCCAAAATAAAATACGATGACTGCCGCAGAGCAAGGGAGACGTTAAACATATCGGTGTGTGTGTTCCTTCCATGCGACACGTTGAACAACATGTGACAGGATATGTTTAGAACATACTGTTGGATCATGCACACGGCTCATGTGGGAGCTCGGAGCGACGACTCTCGGGTACTGAGGTACATGCGAGATGTTGTGTGACACGATCACAGAGATGACCGGTGCGTTAAATAACTGTCAGGAGGCCCTGATCAACGGTCCGCGGGTCAATAAGGCCGGGAAAGCCAATAACAACCCATCAACGCATGAAAGAGAGTGGTGCCACATTACATAACAATCCAGTCACATACGAACGGACATACAAGAGGCATGAACAGCTCCACAAGGGATGAGGAGTCACAGAAAAGGAAGAGGACTCAAGAGAGGAGAGGGGAGATGTGGGGGAGGGGATGAAGTAAAGAGCGGGGGAGGGAAAGGGGGGGAAAAAAGCCTCTCATCCTTCCGTCCCAGCAGACCGCCAGTGGCGTTCCAGCCTGTCAGTTTCATTGGGCTGGGGAAGTGGAGCACTGCAGCGTCTCTGACCTACATAGTGTGTATTATGCCGTTACTGGAGCTCTCAGGCTGTGGGGAGGGCTGTTGAACTCTAATATGCATCGAGCTGCTCTCTTCTCTCTCACAACCAGCTGAGCTTTCTTTCTCAATTGCTTAGCCCGGCCTCCAATTTACTGGAGCTAAATAAAACATCCAGAGAGGCGTGATAGTCATCAGATGATTTTTTTATGACCTGCAGTAGATGTGACCTAAAAAACAACACAAATCTAACGGCGCCTCGATTGATCCGTGGCAAAAGTAAACAATCAAAATAGAAGCGGGGGGATTATGGCAATTTTGATGAACAAATCAAACAAAGCAATGCCGATGACCTAAAGGAGGTGAAGGTGGTGTTATCTGCAGTGCAAATAAAAACAAAAACCAGATTGCATCAAGTCACTGTGCTAAGAAAAAAAAAAAACACACAAAAAGAGATCCAACTGAAGTAGGTCTAGCGGAAAAGGAGGTCTGTGGTGAAATAGATGAGCAATAGTGTGCAGTTGTAACGTTGGCTCGAGCGATCTCTGGTTCACCCAGCCTGTGATTATCGCTTGGAATACATTAACATGGCATTAACATGTCAATAGGCCATCACAGCTGAGGTGCTAAATAGAGCAGGGAGGATTCAGAGAATTAAAAAAAAAACTCTTCAGTCACCGACGATGGCTGTATATATTCATGTGAATAGCTTCGAAAAATACACACTCCCACAAGGTACATCTTTAAAAACATTTGTCGGTGTAAAGAACATGTCCAAACTGTTTCAGAAGGACAGGGTATAAAAAAAAGTCAGGCCTGTCTGTCCTAAATTAGTCAAATCAGATTTGTCAGACTGAACAGCTGGTCAGACAACTTTCTCCGGTCTTCCTCCACCAAGATTCAAGGAAACAGTAGGATGTGGCTAACACTGCGTGTTACGGCCACAAATCAAAAACTACAGGTGACGGTTGACAAGAGGCCTTTAATAAACAACCAAACAGCTCCAGACAACTAAGGTCCGGCTTAGCGCTTCTATGAATCCATTAGCAGCACAGCACAAAGGATCCCTTTCTACAGAGTCCAGCGTCAAACACAGTCCCACGATTTAAAAACCTCGGAGTGGATTAGTGGCTTTAACCATGATGAGTCTGACGATCAAAGGAATTTAAATTTGTCATAAACCTTGGACGGTTCCATCCGGAACTACCATTTACTTTATTCAGCTGTAGCTAGTATCGGGAGAGTGAGTGCTTCCACCGGCACATTGCATTTTTGTCGATAGCAACCTGAACAGAATGACACACCGTGTGCACTGCTTCTAAGGTGAGAACATCAATAGGTGCTTTAATGGAAAACTGAAGGTGAGAAACACTTCCGTCTCATAATACTGCTTTTAAACCAGCATAGCAGAGTGAAAAGTAATTTCATAAATAGTTGTTACAGAAAAAAATGATTTATTTTTTTAACCTTGGGAGGAAAGACTCTAGAATCATTTCATTTGCGAGTGCAAACAAAGTGCAATGCATGTACCAACAAGCAATGTTGTGCATTGCCTGAAGGGATTGTGCTGAAATATGAAGGTGGATGATGGGCCAATACCAGCTTTCTTTATCGTGCCTGACCACTGCAGTGGTACAAGTTTATATGTACTCGTGAAATGTGCCAACATCTTGCCAACAGCCAACATCTTGACATGCTAGTTCATAATGACATCAACAAATAATCATTACATAATTTAGTGATTTTTGTTCTAAACGATCATTCATTCATTGAAAACGATCTGAAATGTATTTATTTTTAATCGATCAGAACCACAAATGTCTTTTTTATCAATCAGATTCCACACTGTGATCTTACCTTTGCTCTGGGGGGGATTTTGGGTGCGATCACGGAGGATGTTGATCTGATGCACAGCTCCAAAGGGCTCAAAAAGCTCTTTTAATTCTGTTTCTGACCAGGAGCGTGGGATCTGTCCCACAAACATCTTGATGGTGTCCGGGTCCGGCTGGTCCAAGTGCTCCAGGGACCCGTTCATTTTGCTGCCGTTGCTGAGGAGCAAAAGTCTCTCGTTAGTATTCAGAATCTAAACAGAATGCATGCTATAAGTTAAAATCAGTGGGCGTGGTTACAAGAAGTACAACGGGGAATGGCCAAATATATAGATATATCCTATTCATTATTTTACCGAAGAAGAAAATTTTGAAATATCTGAGTTCTGAGTATTTGTTGATTGTGGAAAATGGTCTTGAGCAATATACTGCTTTATATGCATTATTGATAACAATAAAAACAACACAGCAATAAGGTATTCCACAGCTAAACTACCAACAACATGCTCGGTTTGTCTCAGTATCCATCCATCCATCCATCTTCATCTTCAACCATCTCAGTATTTTAAGATATATTCTTCAGCTTGCAAAAATCCTTTCTAAAATCCTTGGTGTTGCTTTTATTAACAAGATTTTGATAAATTCTGTTGCTGACTGGTGTTCAGACAACCACCTTTATAACAACCCCACAAACATGTATCGCAAACTGCAATGGAGTCATCTTCACTTAAAGTTGCAATCAAAGTGACTTGCTGTTTGGTTTAAACCGTGAGAAAAACATCTTTAAAGACGTGTGTCACCAGTTGCTGTAAAGGAATTTGCAGACACTGAGCTTCTCAAGTCAGTCAATGTAATCTGGTTTGGCATCATCAGCTCCATATAATGGCTAAAATGTAATTATCAGCCACTGATATACATTCCTTCCTATTGGGCAGATATTTTTTTTAAAATATGCTGTATATCATACATAACTCCTTTATGGACCATTAAATCCTTTGTAGTGTGACTAACGTGTGTTGATTAAAGTAGATGCGGAAACAATATACTGGAGAAACAATGTACAGTCTATTAGCTGACTAAACTGACAGAACATAATAAAAATGTAAGTTAAAAAAACATTGATTCCCACAACAAATCAAATACACAAACAATTCTTGACAGAGAGAAGCACTGAAAATTAGGAGGGATGATAAAGCCGTCCACTGATGCTGAGGAAAGTAAATCTTGTTCATAATAAAGCATCAATACAAATGTGATGCCACAGAAAAAAGAGGATCATTAGCACATTAGAAAAGTTGTCTGAAAATACTAATGATAACAATTTTAATAGCATACCTGACCAATGGATACAGTAATATTAAACACAGACCTTTGGACGAGAGCTATCCATCTTTTACAAACTGAGCCCAGCCGTTCTGCAGAGACTCCTAAATCCCTGAGGGACTTAAAAGACATGCTAACAAATCACACTAATTTTTCTTCTGAAATCCAACTCCACTTATCGGTAAAATGCTTTTTTTCCTGGAGGCTTTCAAAAAAAGTCAAATGATGGCATTAAAAAAAAAAAAAACGCCAGTAAAACAAGTGTCTCTTTCTCTATACTAAATCGACGAGCTCTCACAGCTGAAAGCAAATGGCACTGCAGAGCTCTAAACCTGGAATCACTGGTTAGCAGGTGAGAGCTTTTGCAGTACATCTCCTCCTCAGGCGCTTTTGGCGATGGTACAGACTAACTTACGGCTTCTTCTCCACAGCATGGGAACAATCACATATTGTTCCTCCATGCTGGAGAACACTATTCACCGTTCCCCTATGCACAATGGGCCGAGTCAGAGATGCTTGGAACACGTCGAAGGCTACGTCTGCTGAGGCCTCAGCGGTTGTGGGTGACACCATTCATCCAGTTTTGTCAGCGGCACTCTGCGACGCCATTTTGCAAACGAGCCCTTTGAAAAAAAATCTCACTATGACAGCAAACATTGCTTGAGAGACTGGATTTGTGCCACGGCATTCAAAATTATGGAGGCTTGAAATCAACTCACTTTGAACTGAGTCGAATAAATAAAGCGATTAAAACCCTTCAGCTGCACATTGTCTCTTCAGCATAAAAAGATTGAGGAGAAACGTAACAGCAAAAATACAAATGTTGGTACACACACACACACAATCAAGATTTAATTACAATAAAAGTGTCTGTCACATTTATCTCACTCAAGGAAGTTAATTAAAGTGGTAATTTTAGAGGAAAGACATTGATTACAACCAGCTCTCTCACAATGCTTCTACATCATGATGACTTACTGTATACTAGGCTACCAAAGCTGAAACAAACCTGGTATAAAAAAAAAAGCAAGCTTCTGAAATGGACCTAGAAAAAAAAAATCTGGAATTTCCTAGATCCTATTTTTCCATTTTGTCAAAAGGATTTTGAACAGGCATGATGCTGCCAGCTCAATCCTAATGGGTCCTCCTGCTGCTAAGCTGTTATAATAGGCTGCTAGCATATGTTGCTGCAAACATCAGTACACATGTTCAGCAAAGCGAGGCACAGGGGCTACAACACAAAAGCAGGAGAATAAATGAACACACTTCTGGGGAATTACAAATGAGTAAAAAATGTTCTTGGCACAAAAAAAGTATCTTAAGGCCAGACAGTTCTTGGAAGATGAGAAAAAATTTATTAAGGCCATCCTGGATGACATGAAATCACATATAAACTTAACTTAAAATTACAAGAGAAAAACAACTGTGATTTAGGAGCTGTGTATTTCATGCATGCATGCATGCGCGCACACACACACACACACACACAGACACACACACACTCACACATACACATTGTTGGGCTCCTTTGCAAATTTAATTGAATACACCTGCTCTACTTGGAAAGAATTAATTGTCTTATTTTTTTTAAAAGGGATCCCAGTCAGGGTCTTGTCTTTCAAATAATTGGTAAAGAAAACAGAACAGTTTGCCCAATGTCAGCTGGGATTTATGTGGAACTGTGTTTACGAGAATCATTTTGATAATGTTGCTTTGGATGGTTCTCCAAGTGATGAAGAGTTTGTTTCGGTTTCCCTACAACATCATTAACCGTTCAGTTCGCTTTCAATCCTGTTCACAAGCACAAAAACAAAGAAAGAAATCTGTTATTAATCTGTATCCCATCGTAACAGCTACACTAGGACGGACTTGTAAAACCAGGAAGATGCTGCACTTGGCCAAGAAATAGTTTGGCCTCTAACTCTTGCAAGAAATGTCAAACCATTTCTTCTCAAGTGTTTGATGGTAAAAGTCATACTGTTGTATCAATACTGATGTGGATCACTGCCAGTACTATAACCCCTGTAACAACAGGGGAATAGTAGTAGTAGTAGTAGTAGAAACAGTTGTAGTAAATGTAATCCCTTTGCTCACCACTTACAGGCTCAATGTTTCACCAGTTTAGTGATCCATTGTTGTGACCGATGAACGGTCTTGCTGAACACGTCTTTGTTAAGGATCATACTTGCTCTTACAAAGGAATGGCATTAATGAATCTTCCTCCTTTAGCACACACTATGTCTACATCTCACACAAACGCACATATCAGTCCTTGAGTCCATATCCTTGTTGGTTTTTCAGGTATCCAAATTAGTGTGTTACTGATTTTACTTTTATGTCATAAGTCTGGCTTTTTTCCCCCTGCTATGCCTTGGTTGTGTGTCAGTGGCACCCGTGGTTATGTCTGACAGGCAGCTAAAGACAGGCAGAGGTTCTCAGAAACCGTTATAAGCAAATATTCCTGGTGAGATAATTATGAAGTCTTCACCACGTGTTACCACAAAAATGGTAAACACTGGAACCCAAATCAAAACTGTTTCAGTTAAGACGTCTTACTTTCTTCGAATATGAAATCGACAAAATTGAATTCTATTAACCTCTCATAGAGGGATGATGACAAAAATCTTAAGCTGGACACTGTTTATCAAAACTTGAGAAAATACAAGAGAGTCTGCATGTCTTGTAATCACCAAGGATTACAAGAGAATGTATCGTTAAAGATGAACCAGTGCTTTATAGATTTAACCAAGGTATCCCCAAGAACAACCGTTTCTCTTCACATACACATTAATGGTAAAGTTTCAGCCTTAAAAGTCAATGTACTCAGTAAGTACTTCCTAGAGTCCTCCACCACCCAGCCAAGGGCTTCTAGACAGTAGTGATGATGTCTTGTGCTAAGCCTCCACAAACAGCCCTGCCATGTGGCAGCCCATCATGCTCATAGATGCCCTGCAGCAGCTGATGAGTCGTTCCAAGCCAAAGACATGACAGATACATTCTTACTGCTGCACCACCCATAAAAATGGGTGATTTATCATGACCATGTGTCCCATTGGTGGGTTTTTGACCGTGCAAATATGTCAGTGACACCTTTGCCATACCCATAATAGAACATCAGCCAGTTTGCCTGGTAATGCACATCATTTGAAAGCTTTGCCTTGTGTGTGCTTGGTGTTACTCATTGCTAAACCATCAAGGGTCACAGCGCCAACACATTGCACATGATTTTGTTTCATCATCACTACTTGACGGAAAGCACCCTCATTGATCCATAATAATTGCAGCCACTTGTTTAAAAGAAAAATTCCTTTTAAAAATTAAGAATGGACTTTTCAAGCCAATTTACTATTTGATAATTGTTCTGCGCTATTATAATACTAGTCAAATAATACCACCTGACAAAATCCATGCACACAGATAGCAGCTAATTTCTAAACATGTGCTAAACAAGCTTGCAGTTTTCATCATATGATTTCTAAAGATTTGCAGTGATCAACATTCATCACAGCATACTTGGGTTGCGAGCTTTAACTCTTTGTCACACTTTGCTTCTTTTCTCCTCGTGTTCATCGATGAATCCCAAAGATATTGGAAAGGTGCATACCGAAAACTGCTGTATTGCAGTGTGTTATGTCTGTGTTACATCAGTGAAAGTCATTTGGCTTCAAACTTCAACTATTTAAATGAGCTATAATTTCATTATCAGATATTAGATAAGATTAATTTCCTTTTATATAACCTTACATTATTCAAAAAAGCGTTGCTATAATGGGCAAACAAAGTCTTGCTAAAGAGCTACTGCATACCGAGCCTGTTCCTGTTGAGTAATAGACGAACTACGCCATGGGCTTTGTTGGCAACCAAAAATGTTGGTGTCATACTCGACCGAGCATAAAAAAAAAATCCAAGTACACATGGACACTCATAATGCTTCTAAGAGGATAATCATTCCAACCAAGCAGCTGTTTGCAAGTAATACCCTCAAAGAACTCATGAGTTGTTTTTTTCTTTCAGGAAACCAGTGGCCCAATAAGCTGATTCAACAAGAAACAGAATGTCCTTAAAGCCATGGTAATATCTCTGATAGCTTTCAAGTAGAAGATGCAACTTTGTCCTGCGGTCCATTAATTCTCAACTAATCTGTATACATGTCACCTCCTTACAGGCTTTAAGTTTTAAGTTAAAGTCATCAGACTTACAGATCGTTTTGTACGGGACTTGTCCATGATTGGTGCTTTCGAGCAGAAGGCACAAACAAAAGATAAGGGTACGATACTTGATTTCCATATCAAGAGGTCTACCCTAATCAGCACATGATTGTCCTGATGATAAGTCATTAAAATATTCCCTCAAATTAACTCCAATTCAGTCTGATTTTACTGTTGCCTTTTCCCTGATGAAAACAGACATGTTCAATCATTATGTGAATGGGCCCTATGTTAACAGACGGCCAGCATCTGATGACAAGGCCCGCCCCATTAGCTCCATAATCACACCAAGTGTCCCTGGTGGTTATGGATGACATTGCTGAAGTAAAGCTTGTGTGAAAGAACAGTCAAAAACCCAACTAAATAACCTCTGTTCATTCTACTTTCAATCTCAAATGGAGCATAAATTTATATCTTAAGGTAATGTTCTCCAGAACATACTGCCGTCTCACCAAGGTACCTCCGATGGAGACCAAAACCCCGCTAAAAGCAGCAATTACACTTGATTACTTTGACAGAGTGTGATTGCTGCCCTTATTTAATCAGTCCTCCATTATGCTAACGTGTGACAAACAACAGCACATCTTGAATACAAAACTCCAACAAAAAAAAGAAGTGTTTTTCCATTCATCTCAGGCAAACAAATGTAATAGACACATTTCCTATGGATATGTCAGAGCTCACGCCCTTATTCACTCATACAGTAATGCTATTATAAACACTGATTTACACAATAGTGAAATGAGATTTCTGAAAATTTATATGTAATTTTATATTGGTGTATTGTGGGATTCTATGGAAACAGTACTGTGCACACTGTTTTTATGCTGCATTGCTATACCTTGGACAACATATTATATAGTGAAAAGTATTGTGTGATTTCTGACACTGCCTACAACTGCACACAGACGATTTCAGCTCAACAAAGACATTAATTCATGCAAAGAGAAGGTTGTTGTTGCTCTTGAAATGTCAAGAGAAACAGTTACTCACAAAGCCTTTTCTCAACTAAACAACTGGGTGCAGTTCATGCAGACTGCAGATAGTTACTTCTGAGTCACAAGCATGCTGGTCACAAGGGTACATAATCTTGACAACAACTTTGTCTGAGACCCAATATTACAATCAAAATATCATATATGAAACATCACTATTATAGATTTTTTAACAGCCAACCACTAGAGCACACAATTTTATAGACATAGTGAGAGAATCCGGTCTTACATAACCCTGACCTACAATCTTTTGTTTGCAAAGCCTGCAGAGGAATTTGCTCAACCTTAGCTCACATCACATAGGGGAGATATTAACAAGAGTTCCAAATAGTGCATGAAGCTCCAGGAGAGTCAGTCTTGTAATTACTGTCATGCCAAAATAACAGCATGAGGAGAAAAAACAGGTGATGGTAAAGATGAGCCCTGCAGAACTAAAACATCTGGCTGCATGGCACTGTCCCACAACCATCACCACCCTCACAGCGAGGGTAGATGGTGAACAGCTGGCCCTGGTCCTTGTGCCAACATATTACACTCTGCACAGATCACCAGCTTCCTGACCACAACAAGGACCACGATGACACTCAGCTCACTGACATATCCCTCCAGCTCTTTGGCTGCCAAAGTATCTCAATCCAGCCCAGTAGTCAGTCTCACCTTAATCAGTAGGATCAATCAAATAAAGTTGAGGCAAGATATAACTGATATATCCCATCTCCAAGTTCAGCTAATAGGATTTAAAATACTAGAACAATGACACAAAACATCCATTGCTTCCTTTCACAGATAAGATGTTAGTAAAAATACAAATTATGAACAATTTATCACCAATTTTGGTCTCCAAAAATGTTTAGAGCAAAAAAAAAATCCAAAAAAGTCAAATTCAAATTACTTAAACCCAGCTTACACAGTAATTATTTTAAAATAACATGACTAAGCAATATCAATCAAACGGTTATTGAACGTTGACAGATATTTTTTCTGTTTTGATTGTTCGATCAGCATTAGCCTTGATCATATTTCCTCAAGTATAAGTCTAAATAAAATGTTTCCAGCTCGTTGCAAAAGTGTTATAATTGTCAACGATGGTAAAAACAGGACTGAGAAACCAATCTGAAAACACTGACATGTTTCTCCTTCAACATGGACGGATCCTCCAGCATGAGCAGAAGCTCAGCTCAGATTAGCTCAACTGCTAGTAAAGACAGGAAGGTGGCTAATAACTAGGTGCAGCTGTACTAGTGAGATTTAGACATTAAACTATTAAGATCATTACCATTACTTCGACAAAATAGACATTTTTATATATAACAAGTCAACTTTGGGTCAACTTAGATACACCAACTCTTAAAGACGTACTTCCATTTGTACCGCTGATAATTAACCACTTCAATACCCACCGCTTCGAGCACACGTCACGTAAACTTGGTCAGTTCCGACGAGTTTAAACACGAAATCATTGTTGGGTTTGTATAATTATAGCATAGAGTTAAAGCAACAAAAACATTCACCGCATGTTGTTCGTTTTGAAACGAGGCTAATTGATAGTTTTGGGTCTGATACCGAAACGCGTGATCCCCGGAAGCACATGTCACTTGATTGCAGGGCGCCTCGGATCATAGTTAGCAGCGTTTGCCTCCACTTTGAGTACTGCAAGTTCGCACGAAGGGTGTGTGCTGAAATAGACCCGAGTCGTGTTGAGTTTATTTATTTTATAAGTTAAGCTAACTGCTTCAACTCCGTATCCACATCGCGGTCCCAAACGATTAGCAACATTAGCATTCCGGCAGCCCCGTTAAGCTAACTAACCAAGCTAGCCCAACTCGCTCTGAATTGTCTCCAACGCAAATAGTGAAACGTTTGCGACACGGAGGGATGGGAACACGACGTACATCGATAGTTTTAGGCACTTACATGGTGTCGCTTGAAGACATCAACCGACTTTCGGCCAAAGAGTGATAATCCAAGTTGTACGTCGAAGTCATGCTCAAAACAACGTCCGTCTAACAATGAGAAGCGACGTTCGCTCACTCGCGAGAGGCTCAACTCCGGCGAGACGGCGATAAGACGAAGCAGAACAGGTGCAGGGAGGGGCGTCGGTCTCCAAACTGCACTAGAAACAGGGCGCCGATATCCGGTTTATTCCTCCTCCTCCTAATTTCTCTCGTTCACGACTGAAATACAGCCGCTGTCACACACACACACACACTGCACACCGAGCTGCAGCAAACCAGAGGCGTGGTCTCTCCAACAAAAGTAGGCGCCCATGCTGCCTGTTCCTGCTGCTTAAACCCCCCTCCCCAACCCGAAACCCCCCCTCCCCACAGAGCCGCGACCGTATGTACAATTAGTGTAATGCACGTTTTGGGGTTGACACATGGTGTTCTACAGAGATTAGAGATCAGTCTAATGTTGTTTCTGCTGTCTTCTCCACCGTGGTTACGTTCTTATGATGGGATTTGTAGTTTATTAATTAAATTCAAACACCAGAATAGTAGTTTTTTTCAAAGTGGGGTCATGGAGTCCCAGTTTCCAAGGGAGTGCAAAGCAAGAAGCATTTACAGTGCGCCTTCGCATCAAAGTTTGCCACTTCACCTTATCACAGAATTTTGGTAGACAGTCACGTGATACCGTACGCGCATTCTATTGGCTGACGGCTTCCGGAAGTGCGCTCGGTTCAGTGAGTGTAGGATTTAAAAGTGCTTTAAACGGTCCATAAGAGTGTGGGAAAAGGTCATACAGATAGAAGGTGGTTTAATATCAGTATGGGGAGGGTCATAAACGTTTAAATTACCGTAAATAATAAGATAAATAGTTTGTTGCTCTATCTCAGAATTCATTAATCGTGTGTGGTTCCTGGAACGCATTAACCGCAAAGAACGAGGGTGCACTGTACTTCCATCATTGAGAGTTAGGTGAGATTATTTCCTTGATAGCGTTCACAGGAGTAGATTGTGGATCGGGGAAGAGGTGATTAAAATTGAGACAAATCCGTGCTAGGGAGTGGTCTGGATAACCTCCTCACGTTTTTCAACTTTGTGAGAAAGGCCCTTCTTTAAAAATCAGTTTGAAATATATAATGATTAGCCTATCCAAATAATATTAGTGCACTTATAATTTATGATCGCCCAGCTTTATGTGCAACTGAATTCAGGTCTGCTCAGCATCCTGATTTGGGAGATTAAAATAGATTTGGATAGGATCAGAGTACAGTAAGATATAACAATGCCACCAATGTAGTGCTGAGGAAATTCAGATTGATTGTCAAACTAATTTAATTTGTCGGTGAAAGGTAAGAAGGTATCCACCATTGTGGAAAATGAACACTGCTACTAGAGCTTACTATAATTCTGATTGTACAAATACTTTTTCAACTATTTTTGCAGTTTTTTAAATAACACTTCAAAAATTAAAGTTCATATCAAATAAGCATCTGTTGTTGTTTTTTTAAGTGCTGATCTTTAAGATCAATTCTGGATTCACTATCATAATTGTTAAGGGCTGTTAGTCCATGGGGGAATAAGTGATCTAAAGATCGTAATTGGAGTGGCATTCAAAATGTTTAAATATAGTACCCAGTTCATAGCTATCATGATTAATTATGCTGCTCCTGTTTCCATCATTTATTATGAGTCTAAATTACAGAGTTGATGTGGTTTTATCAGATTACACAGATAAACAAGACTATTCCCATCTTGTTTATTGCTTTGAGTTGCAGTTAGGTCCATAAACATTATCCAATCAAAAGGTAGACTGTTAAAATGCAGTTTTTCCCGTAGTCTTGCTTTTCCATGGGGTCATAGGTCACGTTCCCTTTGTGCTGGGCTGTTGGTTTCCTGGGGGAGGGGGGAGCCTATCTTCTTTTGTTGTGCTGGACTTGCAGGGTGAGGCCTCTATGCTCGGGAGGGGGCGGGGGGGAGTGCTTGTTGTTAAGTACTGTTTGTCATATCAGAGATGCAGAGGGGGCCAGGCATAATTATCAAATCATTCATTATAATCCTGCAGCTGCACAATCCAAAAATATTATATATAGCCAGTGTTAAGAAACATCCCATTCACGAAATCCGATTTAATCCTTGTGTCCATAGCTATTTCAAGGCGACTTGGCAACAATCCAGAGTATGCTCTATTAAACAGTACCTAAAAGAGGTTTGTATGCATAATGTGATGTGCGACCTATTTTGCCGTACATGCATACAAGCCCGCAATACTACATGCATTACCATTAAGCTTGAGGGCCTGCTATTAAAAGCGTTTCTAAACCTCTCTAGAGAATCAGGTTTCATTAACATGGAGGAAAAATACAATAATGTCGCTCCATCTGTAGCATCCGTGTATTTTCTTTGCCTCAATTGGATCTCAGGGGATCATATCGAACAGATCTGTTATAAAAGGAACAGGATTTGTGTTCCAGCTCCAGTTTACCTCGTTAGCTGTGTAACATACAGTACAGTTCCTATAGTGTACAACATACTAGTGCATCTGTTTATTTCCACATTTTAACAAGCCTCTCCACGGCTTTTCAAGGAGATTTTTATTGGATACAAAAAGCTGATTCTTAGTTGCTACACCTTCTAAAACTAGCCTCCTATTCTTAATCTCAGATTATTATTCCTGTAATCCCATCATAATCCTCCACACGTACCATGCTTTTGTTGTTTACATCAGATGTTTTCCCCTCATGCAGTGGAAGTGAAGTCCCAATTCCCCCATCATCATCATCACCATCATCATCATCATCATCATCATCATCATCATCATCATCATCATCATCATCATCCAGTGTTTAAATTTACACCCTTTTGTGACAAACTGCACAGGGTAAGAAGAGACTAGCTTCAAACCCAAATGGGCCACATCGTGCCTTTTTGAACATGTCGCCATGATGCACATTTTTTCGCAGCACTGCCTTCACGAAAGAATTTGCAGAATGGCGACCTACTAAAAGGCTCTCAAAATGGAGAGAGAGAACTTCATCTGATCATGCTTTCCAGATTAAATCCACTGGCATCTCACACTGCAGTATCAGGGTCCAGTTCCACTGAATTAACACAAATGTTACGATAGATAGAAAAGTCCCTGTTGTTCTTTCAAAAATAATTAAAATCTGTAGTTGTTTTTGTTTGAGGGAGTGCAGTAAGGCCCGGTTTGGTTTCAGTAGCTGTCTGATGACAGCGGCCTGTGTGACTCAGAGACAAACACCTGCATCACTGACATATTTAGCTCTTGATCTTTATTTAGAGTTTATAGAAGTATCTAAATAGTTACCCTGAACCTTTCAAAGAGGAGAAAGGTAATTGATGTTAGAAGGCTGGAAGATGCTGATTTTTCTAATCCAATTCATTTTGACATAAAAACCCTAATTATTTTTTGGGGGGTAATTCTAGGGATGATGGGATTGGTATGAAATACATTAGAATCAAATATATGGTTTCTGTGTTCCTGAAAAAAGATATAGGGATACCACAGAAACACCACCCTTCCCACAGTCACACAGTCACAGCATGACAGAATGCCTCAACTGGAAACAAAACACCATATGACAATATTCAACCCAGACAAAGAAGCAGCCCAGGCTGCTCCACAAAAGCTAGCCCGGATTTGAATGAGGGGCCAATCCCAACGTACCTCATAGGCAGGTCCTCATTCCTGACAGAGATCCCGGCTGCAGAGGGGGGGCAGCGCATGCTGTTGGCATACAAACTCTGCACCAGAGCCAGCTCAGAAGAGTGTTCCAACATCGGTGCTCTGGAAAAATCCACCCGGTGTAATGGACACTTTCTTCTCTTTCCCTGTTTCCTCTATGTATCTCTCTCCCTTTCTCCTTCTCCCGCCCACACTTTCTCCTCGCTTTAGTGCAGCAGAGCGGAGCCCATCCCCTTCGCTGACTGGCGTGGTTGAAATAATCCTCTGTGACAGCTCACCATGGACTAATGCATTGTGCAGCCTGCGGCAGCCCAGTTTGCAGGCTGGAGAGCAGTGGCCGCTCTCTTCCACTAATTGAGACCCGTATTAGAAAAATTTAGGATACTGGACATGGATGTTTTATTCCCTCTGTCACATTGGAAATGGGAGAAAACCTTGATTCAGTTGGCACAAAATATCATCTTTAAATCCTGGTTTTGTGGCACACATCAATGCATGTTGGTGTGAATTGGGAGTCAGTGACCTGTTCTAGATAAAGGCCAGGCAAGTTCCCTCAGATGAATCCGTCCAGCCTGCTATCCTCACATGACACTATTCTAGGTATTTGCCATTCTAGCTATTTTCAGTGTGAACCATCTTCCTAATCACAGACCGCCTCTACGAACTACTGGTGAATATGAAAATCACCCACTCTCCAGCTCCTGTGGGGATTTAAACGTCACTGTCCTTCCATGAGTTACCTGAAAATAAAGCAGTGGATAACAGGGAGACAGTTTTCCTGGACAAGCTTGTGTCATTTTTCTTCTGGATTAAGTGGAGAAGAAATGGCATGTCTGAATATATAAGCGAATGTCACGCTTAGCATGATAACCCTTTAAAAAGGATATACAGTATTATAGTTTGGGGTTTCAGATTTAATTCAGTATATGGTGAAGTACCTGCAAAGGTTGAAGATAAATGAACTTCTTGTGACTATTTCATAGTATTTAGAGCATGAAATGCTCAAATGTTTTGCAAAGGTTTTCCACAGAATCCAGGGCGCAGCCAAGGCGCATCCACGGTGTGTTTTATTGCAGAATGCCTCACTCACACTTTAATTTGCATTAGAAAATGTATTTTACCTAAGATCTGAGCCAGAGTCGGGAATATGATGAGGGCAAAACAGTTTTTGAAGCTGCCAAACATTGCAGAACATATTCTCTCATAAGTAACACGCTGTCACACCGTCATGCCACCAGATTAAAAATGTGAAAGTAATTTGTCTCAGTATTCTCTGCAGAAAACCCTGGAGAAATTAAATGTGGGTCTGATTCTCTCACAGGTGTTGTGCTCTGTTAGAGGAACATAACATTAAGTAGGGAAGTCATCTGAAAACAGGGTCATGTTGATCTGTGATGGTATCATTGCTGAGAAGAACAGCATCACTTCCTCTGATAATTGCACAAAATCTTCTCTTCAACCATGCTTGTGCTGTCAATATGAATATTTTAAGCACTGGTGCTGAAACCCATTTTCTGTATTATGTTCTGCAGCTTAGCATGACTGTCAGTGGCACAGGCACAAAATAACTGTAGGTTTTTTTTTCCTGCACTGATCTATCAACATGTTAGAGCACAGAAAAGACTCAACCTGCATCAGTTCTTTCCAGTTGAAACATCTTTCACGAGACGTTACGGAGCTAAAACAATACATGCATTTGAGATAGAATAAACTTGCAAATTAACCAAACCACATCCTGTTAACATCCCCAATGAAGGGACAGGTGGTGTTTGGTTTGCATGCATGCTGCTCTCATATCATGTAATAAGTCAAATAACAGCACATGTTTACAGTACTACAGCTGGCCTTGCGATCAGTAAAAGCAAGCATCTCATTTCTCTTTATAACACTCACTGGCTCCCTTGGGAATGTTTGCACAAAAAAAAACTTTGTCTCTGCGGAAAAGCTCAGTGCACAAAAGAAAAGAAAAAAGATTATCACTTGAATTTGAAACACATCACCTGTTTACAATATCAGTGACAGCAGCACTATCCCATTTGCCAGGCAGTGCAGATGCATCGAGATAAGATTCAAGCATTTTTACAGTATAATAAACTAAGTCTCAATAATTTCTTTTTTTGGCAGATATGCTGGAGATCTATCTTTACCAGGACTGGACAGCAAAATTTATGATCTGACAGATGCATGCATAAAGCTTTAAATGTTGGAGATCTGACACCAGTACATGCAATAAAAGAGAAACACATCCACAGCTATAAGTGGAGTTCATATTTTAAAGCATGAAACTCAATCCAAGATGTTCTCAACTCTTTGGTTCATGCATTTTCTTGTCAAATTTGGTTTATTTGCACACAATTTTTCGCTGCTTTATTACATGTTTATTACATATCTGCATGGCCTGACCATAAGTGAAGGCTTGAGTATATTTGCCTCTGTGTGATTAAAAGGTACACCACATTAAAATGTCAGTTTGCTTTGCATGGGCACAAGTTCTGCTTTATTTAGGACACTTCCGCTTTAACTTTTCCATTTCCTCTAGATTTACTGTTTTTGGAAGACAAAGTTCATTTCCTTTCGAGACCTGTTGGACTATATTACACTCAAACAAAGCAGTGAAGAAGTAAAGTGAATTTTACATGTTTAAAAGTGAATATGAGGTTGAATCTTTTTCCTTTTTTATTATTAAACCTTGAGTGTTGTCTCCATGAATTCATGCCCATAAAATCGTTGCACAAGGAAATACTGTTTGCATAACAATGGTCTTCAATTAACTGACTGAATCTGCAATGAACTATTTTTGTTCAACCTCTTAAAGACATCCTGATTTGGTTGTATTAGTTTAAATTTCAGCATTTTAATCACAAAATATACCAGAATTGAAGAATTTATGTCTGAGTAGGATTAAATATACCAAACCATGTGTTTACACTTAGTAGGTGGAAGGATTTCAATAGGCTTTAGACGTGAGCTCTGGCAGCTGCAGCTCATTCTGACAGAAGATGCTTCAGGCATCACCCTCCCTACCAAATATTTATTTACGCCTGCTGCTCATAAATGATTAATTGAGCATCGAAATGCATTTCTGATCCTATGGCATCAACTGCCTTGACTTCTGAGGTCAGCCACTACACTATGCTGATTGCTCCCAGAAGTGTAGAAGTGAGGAGGTTCTGATAAGCATCAAGACATTTCAGGGTTCAGTGTGTAGAGTCAAGCCTGACTGGAAATAAAAACGTCCTGCTGCTATAGATATCACGGCTGAACAACTCCTGTAAAACATTTACAGGTGCTTCTGACCAGTGTGTGATCACAAGATAATAAACCACTGACAAGTAGAAAAAAAAAGTTCACTAACACAGTGTGAAAATCTCTGTTGACATCACTATCACGTACAGATTCTCTCCTGCAGAATGACGCCTGTAGAGCTGGTTTTACTTCAAAGTGTGATTTGCAAATTTAGGATTCATCATGCATCAACAGAGGTACGTGTTGCTTTTTCTGACATTTCATAATGCGGTGCAACGTGCAGGGGGAACATGCTGGGGTGTCTTAGGGTTAAGAGGCTGAATCCCAGGGCCTGTGCTGGAAGGGGGACACCTAGTGGTCACCAGGGGAACAAGAAAGCCCCCACATGTTTATTCAGACTCCGAAAAAAGGAACTCAATCACTCAATGATCCAACTTTAGTGAACTTATGTGACTGTCACACATTGAAGGTGATGAAGGAATTTTAAAATCTAGGTTTATGTGTTGTAGAGACTTTACCAAAGGAAGTTTCTTTGTCTGTAAGCAACTGCACAGAAGTTACATGAATACAATCAATGGAAAACTTTGGACTCAAATATAAAACTAGAACCAAGGTAGTCACAGACTGCAAAATCCCATGACACCCCTGAATTCAAAATTTTACCCTGACCTACTTGCATAGGTCAAAGATCAAAGCTAGTGCTCTGACCTACTTTCATAGATCAAAGCACTAGTTTTGATCCATGGTCTTGCTCACAAAGGCCTTCTCCGTCATCTTTCTATCTTATCCGGTTCCTGATTGTACAAAAGTTAAAATTTGATCTTGACCTACTATTCTCAAGGTCGACATCTCATTTTCACTAACAAATGAACCAACGGATGAATGGACAAACACACGAACACTGACAATTACATCACCGCTTTGAAGCGGGATGTAAAAAGCAGAAAAAAAATCCTACATCTGAAAATCAGTTAAGATATTTCCAATCGATTTTAAATGCAAGTCAAATGTAAATTAGCAGATTTTTGAAAATAGGATATACAAAATAGGATATACAGTGTCCTAGTTGGACATGAATTACACACAGAAATGGTCGACAGACTAAGGTATAATTTCAATGGGAATGACCATTATGTCATAAAGTCTGTGAGTACACAGACTGCTGATCTTTAATATCGAAATATCAGTGAAATGAATTACATTACAAGCACAGCTACAGTATAACTCCAGGACAAATTCATATGAAGGAAAAAGAAAAATACAAACTTTAAATTTAAAAAAATGTACAGAAATTACAGAAAGCAGTTTGAGTTAAAAACCAATGCCTGAAAAATGGTTTGAAGTCATAATCCTAAAGACAAAATACACTTGGCTTGGAAATTTGTATCGACACATTTATACACACCATCATTAATATGTACATGACATTTCAATGGTACTGCAAAAAACTGGGTCACAGAAATAAAGGTGATGGTTGTTACCGGTTGTTCTCTTTCTAGATCTCCTTTTACAATAATAATTGTGACCAACTCCTTAATCCAAAACACCAGGCAAACAGTCCACAGGTGAAATGGAGCTCACGTGGGAATCAAAGCTGGACATGTGATGAATGAACCCTTTGTTTCTTACCTACACACAAATCCTCATGGCTGACTTTTTAAAAAAAAATCATTGGATGTTAGTATCAGCCGCAGTTTTAAACTTTGTTTTTATTTTACAGCAATGCCACGAGTTTTCAGTGATGGCTTTCCGTGTCTGAAAAAGTCTCAAATATGTGCTATTTGCATAGTCTTAATGCAGTTTGTGTTTTCTTTTCTTGTGTTTTTTGTCCTTCTTCTTGCTGGAACATTTAATACAGAACCACTGCTGGTCCTCAGGAGGGGCCGTATGGATCCCAGCGCAGGGCCTGAGCAGAAGAAAGGCAACAAAGTGATTCAGATTAGAGGAAGAAGGCGGAGGATGCAGCCGGTTCCAGATTTGTGAGGTTTGACACTGCATGTGAAAAAAAGGGAATCTAGAGATAATTCAGTGCAATACAACACAAATCCTTCTACCCTTGAAAACCTATTAATTAATAAAACAATTTACTACAGTACTGAAATTAAAAAAAAAATCTTTATGTACTTATTTTTAAACCATATAAAAAGACCATACAATAATATTACAGGTTATTTTTAAATAATTAACTCTTTCTACATCTGTAGATACGATGCTGATGATTATCTTTGTTGTGTTGCTCAGTGTTAGTCTTTTTTGTATAATTTACAGTATTTTCCACACTGGCGCACGTCAGTTTTTGAGAAAAATAAGGGCTTTTAGGTGTGCCTTATAGTGCAGAAAATACTGCATATGTTTCTCTTTTGTGACAAATGTGTTAACTGATAACAGTAATTATACAAAAACTCAACAATTCACAATTCACTGTGAACTTTGGTGGTCATTAAAGACACAAAAACACAAACAATAACGGCTAATGTTAACAACTAGAACTTAACTTACCGCAATACCACTATAATGTTTGTAAAACTACTGCATGGTACAAAATGAGTTCAATACAAAAGAGAAGGAAAAAGAAAGTCTCCTACCAATGATACCAATCATCGCAGTCGTCACAACCGATCATGAGACTACCATCATCAGGTTTGTTGCATCCAGGACAAATCCAGATCTTGTTTCCCCATTCATCTCGGATCTGGGAAATAAAAATGCAAAACTTAAAGATGACACTGCTCAATGATAACATGGAAGTCAAAACACAAAATTAATTTTGTCCTAAAGTGTAATTTAATGATGGTCAAAGTGGACACACAGCAAAGACGTGTGCTTAAGGAAGAACAAAACTGCATTATCAGCGCGGAGCAGGAGCACTCACCACGTAGGTGCTAACGGTCTCAGTCACTACGCTGCGGACCGGCGTTTTGAGCGACGATGCAGGAGAGAGCATAGGGGTCGGACTGATCATTAATAACGGGGCAGGAGCCGGTGGAAGTAGTGACGCAGGTGGGGGCGGAAGGGGTGCGACTGGTGAGATAACTGGGGGTGGCGGGGGCGTCCGAGGTCGATTTGCCGGGCCAGACTTGGCAGCGGGGGTCTTGGGGATCGGAGTCTTGGCTTCTGAGTTTGGAACCACCTTACTGATAACGCTGGAGAGGGACAGACACGAAGACAAGTTGGTATCAACCTTTAATTTGTCAGCGATATCACATTAACCATGCACACAAATGTCAGAAAAATTTGGTCTCCAATGGAATTCAGCTCACATTTTGTCCTGTCCCGCTCCCACCCGGAGCGTCAGTCTGGGAATGACTGGAGAAGGTAAAGCTGCTGGAGTCTCTACTTTCACCTGCAAACAGGAGGCAAAAGGAAAAGTTGAGCAACGTTCTTAAAAAAAAATTTAAAAAAATGGTGAAAGACCTAAATGACAAAGGTTACCTTCTCCAATCGAATTCTCTCTTTCTCCTTCTCTTTTTCCTTCTCTCGTTTTTCCTTTTCCCTCTCCTTTTCTTTCCTCTTCTCTTCCTTCTCTCTCTCCTTTTCTTTGGCCTTCTCTCGCTCTTTATCTTTTTTCTTTTTCTTCTCCTTTTTGTCTTTCTTCTTGTCCTTCTCTTTGCCCTTTACGTCCTTATCCTGGAGGAGTGGGGCTAAAGGAGGAAGCATAGAGGGCATGCGCAGGCAGGCGGCAGGGCTGAACAGCGGTGGGACTTCCCCCAGAGCAAAGGGGGCCAACGCAGATTGTTTCTGCTTTTCGTCTTTATTCCGGTCTTTTGCCTTGTCCTTCTTGTCTTTGTCCTTTTTACTTTTCTCCTTGTCCTTCTTTTTGTCTTTGTGTTTCTCCTTGTCCTTCTTCAGACCATCTCCATCTCTGGATTTGATCTTGATGGAACCCTCTGGCAGAGTGAAGTCTCGCTGTGCAAAGAGCTCATCGTCCTTCAGTCCAAACTCCTTCCAGGGCATCTTACCATCCTTGGAAAAGTCTTTGTTTTTATCCCTGTTCTTATCCTTGTTCTTCTCCTTCAACTTGCCCTTATCCTTTTCCCGGTCTTTGTCTTTTGGCTTATCTTTTTCCTTTTTCTTCAGTTTCGTCTTGAGCTCCTTCTTCAGCTTCTTCTTCACATCTACTGGTGACACAATCTTGTTCTTCTCCTCAAACACTTTGAGCAGAGGTTCAGGTGTAGGTGGTGAGGCCGAACCTGACGACACATATTCCTCTTGGTTTGGCTGGGGAGCAGACGGACCCCCCTGGTTGACTTTTCGTATCACTTCATTAATTGAATCATCCATAGTCCAGTTTCCTAGGCCTGCGTGTGCCTGAAGGTGAAGTGGTGTCGAGGCGTCTTTTACAGAATTGCTCGGCCCAACGAGGAGTTTAGGTGTCGTTGGCTCCATGATGGTGAGCCTCCTCGGGCTGGAGAATCCATTGCTATCTGAGTCCGAACCCGAAGAAAAAGCAAAAGGATCGGGCTCCCGCTCAGCACAAGCTCTGGCAATCACAGCATCGATGGAGTCGTCAATTGCCGTGTTATCAGGTTCCGTTTTGAAGGTACCCTCAGCTAAGTCCCTGTCGTCTGTATTGAGACGCATGTGGATGTTCTCCTTTCCCATCCTCTCACTCAGAGCAGACAGCGGTAGCTTATGCAGAACATCTGTCTTGCTCTGGGGTTGGGATACTTTGGCTGAACCCATCTTTGGACTCTTGGGGCTTTTAGGACTCTTCAGCCTTCCTGGAGATTTCTTTCTTTCCTTCGATGGTTTTGGAGAATGGATAGGACTACTGCCCACCGGAACAGGAAAGACTGCTTTAGGGGACTTAGTCCGTTGCCTGCCAGGGGAAGAGGCCTTGGGTTTTTTTCCAGGGGTGGTCAGGCCCTTTTGATCAGAGTGTTTTGGTACGACAGGCACAGGTCTAAAGGAAGGTAGCGTTCCAGAAGGTGTTTCAGGAGACAGGGGGTCCAGGCTATCGTGAGACGGCAGCATGCCAGGAGGAACACGTTGAGGGTTCAGAGAGGTAAGGGGCTCCCTGGGCTCCACTCCCCATTCTGGGCTGAGGCCAGGATACATGCGCGGTCTCTTGGAGGTAGGCATCATCCCCATAGCTGCATCAGGACTGTCCAGGTGCCTCTTAAGTGGGTGGTTCTCGTCGTTTACAGTCTCGTCTTCTTCCATTTCCTCCTCATCCTCTTCTAATGCCACCTGCATAGCTTCGGCTGAGGTTCCCATGTCAGCAAGGACCTCCTCCTCCTCTTCTTCTGAAAGGACAAAAAAGAAGCTATAAAATATATTTAACAGATTAAAAAGCTGATCATTTGGACCCACAAAAAGGATTACATTGAGACGCTTATCTGCCAGTTTGTAGGTAAATCCGACATTCTTCAAGCACTCTATAAATCAGTTCTTTATAAATTCCTTGGAACAGAGAGTAGGGCTAGGCATGACCAGAAAGTTGACATTTAGAACCATTTAAAGACTGTCCCAACAACATGGATAATACGAGCATAAACACGAAACCAACTACCAGGTTTCCTTCAACAGGGAAGGTTCTACCCTAAAAGAATCGTGTATCATTCATTAACTTTGACGTTATTCAAACTCAGATGCTGTGCAAATAAAGTAACACTCATTTATTTAATAATAATGAAATTATAAATTTGAAATAACCATGATACAGATTTGAGTACTTGTCGTCCAGCTATAATAGAGGTGCTGATTTTAAATCTTGGCTTTAGAGGCCGTAGTTTTTAGCACTGCTCAACTATACTATGCTGTGAAAGGTGTCTGATATATACTGTAATCCACGCTCAGTGGTAAAGAGTGGATTAAAAAGAAAAGAAAAGATAATTTTAAGTATAATGAGCATTGGATAAGTTTGATCAAGGGAGCTGTGTGTTCACATAACTCATACGTCATCCACCTTAAACACATTCCAACCTGTGGGAAACAGTGAACACACACTCATACATGCCCACAAGTATATTCATAGCCATGGATGTACTGACCCTCCTGTAAGGAGACCAACGGTGGCATGTAATCCGGAATATAATCCTTCCTTTCCTCTGTATCTCGGACTCCTGGCTGGGGAAACTGTAGGACATTGTTCTTGCTGACAGGAAAGACTGGTAGTTGATGGACGAAGGGCACGGGCTCCAGGTTGTGGACATAATCCTCCAGTTCACTCAGACTCACTCCCAGCAATCTAAAAGCCTGACTCACATCGTCCAGGACTGGGTCGGTTCTTCCATCTGAAATGTAGTACAAACATTAAACATCTGTACACACTCCCTATTACTCTGTGCAGTTAAAACTAAAGATAACGGGGCACAAAACTGTAACTATAAGGAAGGGATTGGGCTGCAGTAAATAGAAGATCCCTCCATTTATATAGGCAGTAACGATGGAGCTAGCAATACTCAACAGGTCACACATTGAGTGGTTCTTCAAAGCAAAAAAACAAGCGCTACTCTTACCTATACTACTCATGATGAAACTATACTATTAATGATGAGGTGACAACATCTAGAAAGCATCGCAGCTACAATAACAATGCATGGAAGCTGGTTAGCTATATAGCTACTGTACTTTTTGACACATGAAGCTTTGCTAGGGGGCGCTAGTCACAGTCAGTCAACAACAACGTGATAGAGAACTTCAGTTATTCATGCTTAAAAAGTAATCAGGCTACTAAAAGGACCACTTACAGAGATCCGAGTATCGATGGCAAGCCCTGGATAACTGTTGTATATATCGATGCAGGACATCGGACAAGAGATCGCAAGCAGTGAGCTGAACTGCATCCCAACCCAAAGCCTGGCAGATCTGCGCCACCGACACACGCAGCAGCGAGCGGGCATAGCTCTCACACATCTCGCTGACTTTGCTATGGTAGTAAATCCAGTCAGTTCCCTTTCCAAATCATGTCTCCGGTCTTCATGTCTCACAACACGCCCAAAGGGCTAGAGATAATCCGCTACGGCGGTTGATTTTTGACATTTACTTCAGTAAATATGTTGGCGGTTTCGCCAGAGTCGCCATCTTGAGTCCATCGACATAGCCCTCCCAGGAACTCAGATCGCGCATGCGCATAAGTCGATGTCTGGCTCGACAGCTGTGTTGTGTTCAAGGGGTTTAGCGCTGCGGGAATATGCGCATACAGTGTGTTCGGTTCCCTGTCTTGTCAATAAAATGAGGCAGAAATACTCAGGGGATTTCGATAGCGTTATGTACAGTGATCAAAGAGAGTTTATGCTTTTATCTTCAATATAGCAAGAGAGGCCATTTTTCTTATTTCCAACGCAATGGAAGATAATTATGGAGTAAACTGATCAAAAATAAAATGTGTTTTATGCAGGTCCGAATATTTTATGATATTTTATAAAGGCCCTGTCATGTGGTGACAGAGAATTGCAGTGTCGCTCGTTAGTTGCGACACTGCTTTACGGCAAGTGGATATCGCTGTAGCCGCAGGTCCGGGTTCGAGTACTGCTCTGTGCGGTATTTGCATGTTCTCACGTTGTCTTCGTGGGCTTCCTCCCACCTCCAAAAACATACGTTTCAGGTTAATTGGGCGTTCCAAATTGCACGTAGGAGTGTGTGTTTGTATGTCTCTGTGTAGCTCAAGGTTTACCTGAAAACATGTTGAAATGAGTAATCAGTAATCTACTCAGGATGACCTTTAGTCATTCACCAGTGGTGTTGTTAGACAGGAAGCTATTTGAGTACATCTCTTATCACTCCAATCACAACTGTATTTCTTGAATGCCTGAGAATTTATTTTTGACACCGGTTTTATAAATTATATTGTGCATTTTTTTTTTTAGTGAATGTATTTATTGTATTATTACAGCCATACGACTCCACATACATGAAAGGACGTCTCTTGCCAAAACTTTCCATATTTCACATTTTATTTATCAGTCTCAACAACTTTCAGGGGAGGGGAGATTAATGAAACTAAAAAAGAATTACAGTGGGCAGAGGTGGTTTATAACTCCTGCCAGGGTAATCTGATCGACTCAGAACACAATGGAGTGTAACAAATCAGAATCAATGTGCACAAACATTAACTAGTATGGATTAATTTAAATAATACAAACTATTTTTGACATTATACTAGCCAGCATAAATGTCAGGAACAATGAACATATTTAGCTTGTCGTTATGTTGTTGTAGTCAAACAATTCCACATTCAAGTATTAAACATTTTCAGTAACCAGAACAGGCTAAAGTAACATAAATACTTATTTAACATAGAAACAATCACAAAACTATAAGTGATTTAGCTTATTTGCAAGAAATCAAAAAAAAAATGCAAAAAAACCAAAACAAAAATCTTGTACGAGGCTTTATATCACAAGCCAGAATTCTTTCTATTTGGTGTTACTACTTTCTATGTGCTGGTGCTTTTTGTGTGCTTTCTCTGTGTTCTGTGTACTCACTGTGCTGTGTGTGACGGAGATGTTAATTTCCCTGACGGAACCTCCTTAAGGGATCAATACAGTTATACTCTACTCTCTCTCTACTCCATTATGATGAAAAAAACAAATTACACACAATACAAAAATCCCTTGAGAAAATGTTTACAATGCAATTGCCAATATAACTGTAGCAAAATACAAAATGTATATAGTATTTACAAGACACCTTGAATGGTGATTTCAAATAAAATATACAACTGAACAACATGAACAAAAACAAGTGTCTATCATTGCTTATTGATAGATACAAAAGAGCTGTTAATGCACTGAAGAAAAATAAGAACATGTCTAATATTTGAAATCTCAATTACAGGCACCTTACTCATTTCTCCCAACAAGCAGTCTTTTTTCGGGGGGGGGGGGGGGGGGGGGGGGGGGGGGGGGGGGGGGGGTTATTGTGTGCTTGAATCATCACAACTGAGACAGTCTGTCTCCAGCTTACTTTTTTGGGTCACACTGGGAATGCTTCTCTCTGAGGGTGTGCTGGAAGTGAGTTGAAAGTCATTATTGAAATTCCTTTATTTCCAAATGACGTGTCTGTTGCATCTGTAAAAAAGAAGGGGAAACAAAATGGCATTACTCCCAAAAACAAACAAAAAAGTAAAATTTGAGGCACTGAGACATTAAAATCAATTACTCTTGATGACTCGTTCCACACATTTCTGCTGGATATTTGAATATAAAGCTCTTTATCCTTGTCCTTTTTTTTCTTTGTCTTTTTCCTTGTGTCCGTGTCAGCATGGACCTCCTCCTCCTCTTCTAATGCCACCTGTATAGCTTCAGCTGAGGTTCCCATGTCAGCAAGGACCTCCTCCTCTTCTTCTGAAAGAAAAGGGGAAAAAAAATGTAGCCTATAACATATATTTAACAGATTAAAAACCCAATAATACGGGCTCACCAAAAAGATTACATTCATACACTTATCTCCCAGTTTGTAAGTAAATCTGACATTCTTAAAGCACTCTATAAATCAATTTATAAATTCCTTGGAACAGAGAGTAGGGCTAGGCATAACCAGAAAGTTGACATTTAGAACCACTGAAAGACTGTTTTCTATGTGTATGCTTATGGAAAGTCCTTCAAAAAATAAAAAAAGACCCGTTATGTTTATTCATATCAAACTGCCTTTACTTCACATTCACTCAAAACAAATGTATATGCATGACAACAAAGATAACATTAGCATTAACGCTAATCCAACTATGAGGTTTTCCTCAACCACAGAAGGTTCTACCCTAAAAGAATCGTGTATCATTTATTAACTTTGACGTTATTCAAAGCTCAGACGATGTGCAAATAAAGCAACTCATTTATTAGATAATAATCAAATTATAAATTTGAAATAACCATGATACAGATTCGAGGACTTGTTGTCCAGCTATAACAGAGTTACTGATTTTAAATCTTGGCTTTAGAGGCCGTAGTTTTTAGTGCTGCTCAACTATACTATGCTGTGAAAAGTGTCTGATATATATTCCACCTTCAGTGGCAAAGAGTGGATTAAAAAAAACAAAAACAAAAAGTGATCATTTTTAGAATAATGAGCATAGCTGGTTGATGAAGGAAACTGTGTGTTCACATAAGTATAATGTGCATTCACAAAAATGTGGAGTAGATTACAAACGTCATCCACCTTAAACACATCCCAGCCTGTGGGAAACACTGAACACACACTCATACATGAAAGCTTTGAAGAGGCAGGAGTGTGTTAGTGTCTCTGTGCATCTTTTCATTCTATTATCTTGCATATATGGTACATTTGACAATAAAGTTGACTATGACTATGATACATGCCCACAAGTATCATATTCATAGCCATGGATGTACTGACCCTCCTGTAAGGAGACCAACGGTGGCATGTAATCTGGAATATAATCCTTCCTTTCCTCTGTATCTCGGACTCCTGGCTGGGGAAACTGTAGGACATTGTTCTTGCTGACAGGAAAGACTGGTAGTTGATGGACGAAGGGCACGGGCTTGTGACTATGGACATAATCCTCCAGTTCACTCAGTCTCACTCCCAGCAACATAAAAGCCTGACTCACATCGTCCAGGACAGGGTTGGTTCTTTCATCTGAAATGTAGTACAAACATTAAACATCTGTACACACGCCGTACTCTTGTTTGATTAAATGTGCAGTTAAAACTAAAGATAACGGGGCACAAAACTGTAACTATAAGGAAGGGATTGGGCTGCACTAAACAGAAGATCCCTCCATTTATATAGGCAGTAATGTTGGAGCTAGCAATACTCAACAGGTCACACATTGAGTGATTCTTCAAAGCAATAAAACGTGCACGACTTAACTATACTACTCATGATGAAACTACACTTTTCATGATGAGGTGACAACATCTGGAAAGAATATCAATAACAATAACAATGCATGGAAGCTGGTTAGCTATATAGCTACTGTACTTTTTGACACATGAAGCTTTACTAGGGGGCGCCAGTCACAGTCTGTCAACAACAACATGATAGAGAACTTCAGTTATTCAGGCTTAAAATGTAATCAGGCTACCAAATGGGTTACTTACAGAGCTCGGAGGATCGATGGCTGTCCCTGGCTAACTGTTGTATATATCGATGCAGGACATCGGACAAGAGATCGCAAGCAGTGAGCTGAACTGCGTCCCAACCCAAAGCCTGGCAGATCTGAGCCACCGACACACGCAGCAGCGAGCGGGCATAGCTCTCACACATCTCGCTGACTTAGCTATGGTAGGATATCCAGTCGGTTCCTTTTCCAAATCTCATATAGAGTGGTATCTCTCCTTACAAACGTCTCTTGCCTCTTGTTACGAAAAAGATTTCAGGGTACGAAAGGTAAAAATACAGTATGGCCTGCTACTCCTAGCTCCCAAAGTTTCCTGAACGCAACATTCTCATTGCTGGTCTGCCATTGGCTATTACCTGGCATCTTCCTGGCATCCCATTGGCTAAGAGGGACTTCTATGTGAAGCTAGATAGGTGTCTATACAGCGTCCTCGTCGTTCGGCCCTTGACAAATGAGGTCTTTTGATAGTTTTACGTAAATATATTAACTTTTTGAGCAGGGGTCACCAAATGGCGGACTGCGCGTGATGGTTCTGTCCGGACCCGTAACCACTCCATGATAAATTCACGAGAGTAGATTTTCTTGGCGCATTTTTTTCTGACGGTCGCGGCAACAGACAGCGGGCGCTGCTCCTCCAGTTAATATGGTAATAGCTCTACTCATTTCAGCCAATCAGATCGTTTGTTTACGTGCCCTGTCAGCGCACCGGGAAGTGAGACAGCTCACTGCCGCTGTGAGTTTACCGCTACAGCGGAGCACAGAGGAAGGGAGACAGTGAGGACAGCATCGCTCCAAACGAAGAGAGGATAATGAGGAAAACCGCTGGTTAACAATGAGTGGACGAAATTTATGTTTATTCCTCCGTCAGGCAGTTCAAAACCATCGTGCCTCATATGGTCTGAACACGTAGCAATAATTAAAAATGGTAACGTGAAGCGCCACTACGAAACAGCACAGAGCTTTTGAGCAAAGTTATCACCTGAAGTCCGAGCTGAGGGCAAAATAACGGAGAAATATGCAAACGAATGTTCACTAAAGGCATGGTGGATTTTGGGGCAACATAAAACATCTTTTAGTTGAAAGAGGACATGAAGGTAGTTGGTGTGAGAGAAGAGGATGCAAAGGACAGGGTTAGATGGAGGCAATTGATTCGCTGTGGCGACCCCTGAAGGGAAAAGCCCAAAGGAAAAGAAGATAAAACATCTTTTAGTGATTGGACAGTTGTGAAGGAGTACTTAAACGCTGTTGCTGAGACATTATCTGAAGGAAAACAGAAAGATGAGACGTGTGGAAAAATCAAACAAATCCCGATGTCAACTTTAACAGCAACCAGAAAATCAGAAATATTAACAGCTTGATGCAGCTATTCAGAGAGCACCATGCCTATCTGTGGCCATTGATGAGTCAAGAGATGTTACTGGTAATGTCCAGCTTTTGTGTGTGTCAGGTCCCTGTACAAAGACAAGGAGCTCTTTGCTGGGTGTGACACTACTAACACACACAAGAGGAGGGGACATGTATGCAGCAATAAGATGCTGACAAAGAGGGACACAGATCAGGTGGTCTCTATCACCACAGATGACAGAGACCACCACCTTCTCTTTTTCCACCAGCTTGTCATGGTGGGAAAAGAGAGGGGGCTGTGCCAAACAGTGGGAGCTTTCCAAAACAGTCCAGGTGCGCACACATGGTGCACAAGTAAATTACTGGCAGGCCACATGCCCCTTTCTCTCATGAAGAAAGTTGTGTTTGCATTTGTCCCCTGAAAGAGCCAGTTTTTATTTATGCTTTCTGAAGATGTTAATGTTTTTTTACTTGAAGTGTAGGCCTTCAGTTCTTTAGGCCGGGACGTCTTTTATTTACGAGACAAAGGATTATTCAGCTCTTTTTGCACTCTAAGGTTTGAAATTTATTTGCCTGCGTCTACTTTTATATATGGTGAGATAAAAGAGCTAGCTGTGCACTCACTTAAACAAATCCTGCATTGAAAATTGATAATAAATGATAATGTGGATATAGGGACCGGCTAAAAGACACAAACTGGACTTGGGTTCGGACCCTTTACTAAAAGAAAATTTTTATCACCGGACCTCTGTGACTTTTAATTGAATACCCCTGTTTTAGAAAACAGGGGTTCACAAGAAAGTGGAAGTAAGATCTTAAGCCCGAGTCCAAGCTGGTCGGGCTCAAAATGTCAAAAATTCCGTTCATGTCGGGCTTTAATACCTTCGGGTCGGGCTGTATTTTTTAGGCGCGATCTTACCTCTACAAGAAAGTGACGGAGAAAAGAGGAAAAGAAAAGAAGAAGAAAAAGAGTTTTTTGTCCATACAAACAAAGCAAGAGATAATAGAAAATTAATTACAGAAAATTAATGCATGAATACTGGTCAGCTACTGGTCAATTACCCAATAGGATATTAGAGTGATTAGGTTTGCATACAATACTGTTTATCAACTGTTTGCAACAACAAAATCACTAAACTACTTAAATAAACTACTTAAAATAAAGATAAGAGATAACCCAGTTCATCTTATTGCTTAGTTTCATTTACCTGTTAGTACTTATTTATGCATTGTGTTTGGAAACCTGTGACACAAACTAGTCATTGCCAGTGAGAGACAGCTTTATGTGGTTGTTGTGCGTGACAATAAATCCTTGGATGGTGGAATAACTGATTGACTGATGGCTACTGTAAGAGTTTAATGCAACAAGGTTTTTTTCCCACACCAAACAGAAAATGCTACTTTTAATAACTGCTACAACCTCAACATTTTTCAAAGCGCACACACAGCTAGTTAGACTGTTGGTATTGGTTACTGCATACAGATGGTTGTATATTTTGACAATAAATACAGCAAACAGTGGTTGGAATAAATTTTCTTCCACTACAGTGTGTGTTACAGGGACCATGCAGCTCTGATAAGCCACTGGATACATCAGTCACAGTGGCTTTAGTGGACTTTAAATGCATTTATTATGTGCATAGACTGTAGAAGCTGTTGGATTGATCAAGGTTTACCTGAAAACATGTTGAAATGAGTAATCAGTATACTCAGGATGACATTTAGTCATTTACTAGTGGTGTTAGACAGGAAGCTATTTGAGCATGGTCTCTTATCACTCCAATCACAACTGTATTTCTTGAATGCATTATTTTAGATAGCAGTTTTATAAATGATATTGTGCATCTTTTTTCTTAGTGTATGTATTCATCATGCAATTATAGCCACACGACTCCACATACACGAAAGGACGTCTCGCCGAAACTTTCCAGATTTTACATTTTATTTATCAGTCTCAACAACTGTCAGGGGAGGGAGGATTAATGAAACTAAAAAAGAATCACAGTGGGCAGAGGGGGTTTATTACTCCTGCCAGGGTAATCTGAATGACTCGGAACGCAAAGGAGTGTGACTAGTCAGAATCAAAGTACACAAACATTAACCAGTATGGATTAATGAGACAAACTATTTTTGATATTATACTAGCCAGCATAAACGTCAGGAACAATGAACATATTTAGCTTGTCGTTATGTTGTTGTGCTCAAACTCAAGTATTCAAGTATTAAAAAACGTTTTCAGTAACCAGAACAGGCTAAAGTAACATAAATACTTATATAACATAGAAATGATAACAAAACCATTATAAGACTGATTTAGCTTATTTGCAAGAAAACTTAAAATCATTAAAAAAAAACAAATGCAAAAAAACAAAAAAATTTACCAGGCTTTGTATCACAAGCCAGAAATCCAATGATTGTATAGCAAATGTATGAAGTCTGTATTGTAATGAAAAAGACAAATAACATACAATACAAAAATCCCTTGAGAACATGTCCACAATGCAATTGCCAATATAAATATAGCAAAATACAAAATGTACATAGTGTTTACAAGACACAGGCATATTGACTTTGAATGGTGATTTCAAATAAAAATATACAACTGAACAACATGAACAAAAACAAGTGTCTATCATTGCTTATTGATAGATACAAAAGAGCTGTTTATGCACTGAAGAAAAATAAGAACATGTCGAACATTTGAAATCTCCATTACAGGCACCTTACTCATTTCTCCCAACAACCAGTCTTTTTTGGGGGGGGGGTTATGTGTGCTTGAATCAGTACAACTGAGACGGTCTGTCTCTGTCTTACTTTTTCGGGTCACACTGGGAATGCTTCTCTCTGAGAATGTGCTAGAAGTGAGTTGAAAGTCATTGTTAAAATTCCTTTATTTCCAAATGACGTGTCTGTTGCATCTGTAAAAAAAATAAGGAGAAAAAAAATGGCATTACTTCCAAAAACAAAACAAGTCAAATTTGAAGCACTGAAACTTTGAAATCAATTACTCTTGATTATTCGTTCCACACATTTATGCTGGATGTTTGAATATTAAGCACTTGGACTTAATTGGTTTTGAAGTGGTTTCACTTTCTCGTCTCGTCTTTAGGTTAGACAATTGATTGTCACTAAAGTCAAACATTGTGGATTTTTGGTAGGCAGTCACGTGATATCGTATGTGCATTCTATTGGCTGACGGCATCCGGAAGTGCTCTCAGTTCCGTGAGTCTCGGACTTACGTGAGACACAAAATTTCTTTTAATAGTCGATAAGAGTGTGGGAAAAGGTAATACAGATAGTAGGTACTTTAATATCAGTATGGGGAGGGTTCATGAACCTTTAAATTACCGTAAATAATAAGGTAAATGGTTTGTCGCTCTATCGCGGAAGTCATTAATCACATGTGGTTCCCGGAACGCATTAACCGCAAAGATTGAGGGCACATTGTACATGTAATCACTGTTGATGTGTTAACAACTTTAGAAGAGTTTAAATATCTGTGCTCCCCACAGCTGCACAGAACTGGTGAAACGTCTTTGAACTCTGAAGAGAAGTTCAGTTGCTTCACATTCAACCTTAAAGAATTTTACCATGACCTGGATGAATGAGAATCTACACCAACATATTGTTTTCATGTAAAACTTGCAAACATCATTCTTAATGTTCATGCTTTAAAATATTAATCACAACATCCTTTGTGCAGTAGTGTCTCACCAGTTATAAAAACAGGGAAGCGAGCTGATACATTCTGGACCTGTAAATGGACCAAACATGTGAGATAGTCCAGCTGATCTCTTGACATGAGGTCACATTCATGGTAAGGCATGACTTCTAATATTCCTTCTTCTTGACATTGATTTAGGAAGAGCATCTTCTCTTTTGCCTCCACATTTAACCTGGACATGTGAAAAGAAATACAATATTCAGACAAGTTCTATTATCATCAGTTATGGCATGCTAAAAACTGTCAAATAAGGGAATGGGATAATGTTCTTGTATTCTCTCCAAACTATACTATGATCAGAACATTATCTACACCCTTGCACTGCTGCTTGTCTAAAGTGCACTGTTTATTGCACTTCTTAACTTTCATCAATTTTATTTTCATTCCATTTTTGCAAACTTAAAATTCCCAACACTGCTTGCTTTGTGACAAAACTAAACTGGTGTCACAGCTGTTGTGTTCACAAACCTGGTTAATAAAGATGCTTCTGATTCTGAATGTGTGTTCACATTATTTATAATAATATCGAAGATCTCTTGTGGGGAGTAAATATTCCTAGTATTTCATCCTAAAAATGTGCCATGCTTGTTTTATATATATATATATATATATTTATTTCTATTTATAATTTATGTTTCCTCTCAGTTCACTGACTTGCTTTATTGATATTTTTACATCCTGCTTCAAAGCGGTGATGTATTGTAATTGTCAGTGTTCATGTGTTTGTCTGTTTGTCCATTAGTATGTCCACCAAATATCTTGGCAACAGCTGTAGATAGAAAGATGAAACAAAAAGCACATTACTCGGGCGCTAAAGGGGATGAAAATGAGATGATGACCTTGACCATGAGAAAACTAGGTCAAGGTCAAATTTCAACTTTTGTACACTCAGGAACCGGATAAGATAGAAAGACGAGGGAGAAGGCCAGTGTAAGACCATAGACCAAAGCTAGTGCTCTGATCTACCCATGCACTAACATTGATCCAAGGTAGGAGCTAGTGCATTGACCTATCCTAAAAGGTCAAAGCTATGCACTTGTCAGGTACTACTTTCAGGGTACCCTGTCCTACCCTGGAAGTAGGTCAGGGTAAGTCGTAATTTGTTCTGTTAGCTCTTCTTTAATGATTTTTATTGTCACATAGTATAACATGTTTATTTATGGAAAACTTGTGCTATGTGAGGAACAATAGTTTTTTTTTTCTATCCCAAAATCAATCCCCTACCTTGCACTTTCTTTTTGCCGACGGCTGTCTCTGTAGTGCATCATCCATCTCCACTTTCCTTTTCTGTTTTGTTCATGCAGGATTTCTGACATCTGTTTCATGTTGTCTTAAAAATCGTACAAATTTAACATCACAAGTTAAACTGGCATCAGGTACAAATATGACACAATCACAAACAACAACAATAGTTAATCAGGTAAAGGCAAACATACAAAGGGTGAGGGATTCCAGTGCTGCTTTGTCAAACATAATAAAACCGCCCCTGATGAGTAGCTCCTGATGGGTGAGGTGCACAACATCACTTGGTTCATCAATTCCAACAAAATGAACAAAGTGTGACCTCTTAAGCTCGAGCAAATGTGGGACCTGGAAAGCAGAGAGCAGGAAAAATTACTTACCTATTACAGATGTCCTATCATTACGCATTTCACCACTTAATCAGTTACCTCACAAAGGTGTTCGGCAACGTCAACGTTCCTGAGGATGATGAGCAAAGGTGAAGAATTTTCCTCATCCACAAGGAACTCAGATGGTTGCATAGCAGTATGTCCTTCTGCCACTAACTGTTCCTTTAAGAAGAGAAAATGCCCAAAATTTACAAGTCAGTTTCCATTCCTTAAATCTGGCAATACAGTATATTAAATTAATGTCACAATATAAAGGAATCACTCCCCAAAATTTTTTTTCGAGTATAATTTTACCAAACCAATATGACAAAGGTACATGAAAATAAAGACCCTGACCAGTTGGATTAAAGAAAAATTAAAGGTACAAATTAGAAACAAAACCTTTGTTATGAAATGTCAATGAAAGATTACTAGAAATCTTCACTAACTATTGAAGACTGGCCTCCAGTCTTCAATAGTTAGTGAAAAATAAATTTGTACAGGTACCTTTTGCACTAAATTTTTTTTTAATATACAGGAATATTCACCTTATATATTACTACATAATGTGAATATACAATAATTACACACACACAGATTACATATAAAACTATACAATAAATATGTTTTAAAAATTATCGTACCTTGGTTTCCTCAAAGAACGTTTCCTCTGATGTTCCAAATATGAAGAATCTGCACTTCATCTTACAGGTTTTCTCCATAATTGAATTGAGACTACAGAAGGGCTCAGTCTTTGGGTTACTGTAATCCACTGTGAAGAGTTCAGGCCTAGATGGGACCTTTGTGATAGCAGAGACATCATTCATCATGGTGGTGTACAGCCTGGAACATTCTGTAGCAATGCCTGAGACTTCGGCAATTTCCATCGTTTTGCCTGTGCATTGGGATAATTTTTGAAGAAGCAAAGTTTTTTTTGCCTCCACACTATCCACCAGGGGTTTCCTGTAAGACATGTCAACTTGGATTTTCTGTCCAACAAGTGATGGGACATCCAGGTGATCTATTAAGTCATCCTGCTCCTCCAAACTGGAAAAGTGCAGCGTCATCGGCCTGGCGTGAGACAAGTTTGCATTGTCACGTTTATCCACTTGGCGTAAGGGCCCTCTCTTACTCTGTTTCAAAAGCTGTTTCATTTGTTCTGAGAATATAAGGCACTCCTGTTCCATTGTTTCCTGAGTGGGGTCATCCTGTATGCACCTCTTTGAAAGATACTCCAGAAAAGACTCAGATCTTCCCTGGCTGTTATTTAAGATTGTAAAGGTGAGAGAGTGTGGAGATCCCTGGAGCGGACTGTCATCTATTAAGCTATCATCTTTGTAATCCGCA
Organism: Antennarius maculatus; assembly: GCA_013358685.1. Lineage (NCBI taxonomy): Eukaryota > Metazoa > Chordata > Actinopteri > Lophiiformes > Antennariidae > Antennarius > Antennarius maculatus. Next base: position 6,726,488 of record CM023611.1, on the reverse strand, counting down.
ACTGGGTTTGATGCATCTAAGCAGACGTTCTGATTCATCTTAATGTTCATTTTGATTGTATTCCCTTCTTTCTTGATAAAACTCTTTTTCCAGAAACTTTGGCTTTCATCAATAAGGTTGGGGGGCTTCTGCAATTGAGAAGATTGCATTGGTAGAGTTGATAAAGGAGTCTTATTGAATTTTAAAATGTCTCCTTCTTGGTGCTGTTGTAAGGGACGCAAAAGAGAACATTTTGCTTGATCTGATTTCAACCAAGTGTCACTGACATTTGATAGCAAACCGGGAGAATTCTCAATGGCTTCACCTCTCTCATCTTTAAGGCTTGCTATTTGTCCCATGAGATTTTTGTGTTTTTCCAAGGGCATGGAAGGAGATACATTAGCGACTTTGAGGGGTTTAGTGGACTCTTTTTTTGAAAAAGGTGGTATCACTGAGTTTTCTCTGCCTTCAAAGAGGCTACCTGTTTTATTTTCATCACACCTAGATGGTTTCACAGCCATAACAGGACACTGCAACATCGTTTTATGTCCAACTTGATTGGTATTTGGTTTGATTGCTTGCAAATACTGAGCATAGGGGAAAGATCTGTGGTGGTGACCAAAACTTGGCCATGTGAAGCTTTCCTTCTGTTTATCTGTTTGATAAAGCGACTGCTTTATATCGGGTGCTTGAATCCGGCTGGATATTGTAGTCTGGCTTTTTTGGGTATGGAGTTTGTTCGAACTTTCAAGAAGATCTGTATGAAGATCATTAAGAGTGCTTGTATCATTGTTATCTGTACTTTTTGGTTTTTCCTCCAGAGATAACTCATCAGTTATTGATGATGAGCTTTGGCTAAGACATTTTTGTGTCCGGTTTTCACATGTTTCACTCTCACTGAAGGAAGAACTACAACTACTGGGGCCAATACAAGTTGTGTACTGAAGTGGCTTTTCATTCATAGCTGATGTAGAGTGCCATTCATCCAACTCACTTCTTAAAACTACAGGTTGACTGGGTTTACTTTCGTTAAGAAGTGACAGCGTTCTTTTTTCGGCGGTAGGTTCCGTTTGAGTTGCACTGAATACATCTGTCGGTAGAATGTTTCCAGAGGAGGCAGTTTCAGTGAAAAATGATAGTTGGTCTTGAACTTCTGCAATATTGGCCTCCAATAATGAGTCATATGGCTGCACTGGATCTTCTCTGGAGCTATTTAGTCCATTGAACTGAAGTGTAACTGGACTCTGAACATCTTTAAAGTCTTTGTTTGTTTTGTCATATTCGAGATCTGTTCCATTCAGTGCCAGCTCAGTTTCAACCCTTGTTACGTCCTCAAATTTAGGCGAATGAGGCTGATGTTTACGTAGTTCTGTTTCATCTGTGCCATCACCATCTTTCTCTCCCTTAACTGATTTATTATCCTGATCATTAACACTACAGCTACTTCTCGAAGGACAATCTAATGAGCCCATATTCTTACCAGAAGTATCTACTAGTACTTTATTGTAAAGTACACCCTTATCATCCAAACAATGTGAACTTTCTAAATTTTCCTCAATTGCAGGTTTTCCGGAAACAGACTCCATATCTGATGGAGCTGTTTCTGATATATTTTCTTCAATCAATGCACTATGATCTACACAAACCTCACACAGATCTGTCACAGAAATACAGCTTTCTGACTTTTCTTCTATGTCAGTTTCATGAGTATTAGGTTGCTTTTCAGATGTGACATGGAGAGCTTCTTTTGAAAAGGACTGTTCATCAGTAACATTCATCTTTACCATCAATGGCAGATTAAATGCATCGCCTTTGGCAGACAACATACTCAATTGCACATTGAGATAGTCATCTTCTTTCTTATTGGTTTGAGGTAGTTGTTCTCCCAGTTGTGCCTGTCTATTAGCCTCTGTGAAGTCATTCTTCACAGAGTCTGGGGTATGAAACTTTGGTGAACATTGATCATGCAAATCTTCCACACTTTTACAATTTTCTGAATTTTCCTCAACTGCAGTTTCATGACAACCATGATCATTTTGTGATGCAATCAGCAGAGGTTTCTCTGAAAAGGAATGTTCATCTATACCATTCGGTTTTACTGCCAATGCAGTGTTATTGGCAGGCAGTGTGCTAAACTGCAAATCAAGGCAGGTGTCTTCTCTATTGTTTACTTGAAGCACTTGTTCTCCCAGTGGGGCTTGGTGGCTAGACTCTGTGAAGCATTCCTTATTTGATGAGCCTGGGCCATCACACATCCCAAGTACCTGCTGATGATTCAAATTACTTGTAGTTTCCATATTTGAAATGAAAACGTTATTCTCTTGTGGCTCATCCTTATTCTCAAAATGATCATCTTTGATCACATTGTCTTTGTCCACTACAAAAGAGTCTTCATCTTCATTAAGATTTTCATTCTTTTCTGGTGAGAGTACTTTAGATTCCCCCCTACATAACTGCATGGCATTCTTCAAAACATTCGTACTTAAGGCCATAACCGGTTCTTTCTTTGTTGAATCACTGCTTGTATGAATCATTCCAGGTGAAAGTTTGACACTACCATCTTGGTGTAGCTTTTCTACATCTGTAGATTCAATTTCACAGTGCACAGTTGTATAAGTGTCCATTCTGCACAGGTAAGACTTTTGTACTTGTTTCTGAAGTAAATGCATCTCTGTAGATGATGAATTCACGCTGCCATCTTTCATATCTGATGTCACATCATTTCTTTCATGTAACTCGTTACCAGTCGCTGGATCATTGTGAAGCTTTTGTCCTGTAACAGATGTGCCTTCCGTCTTTTCCTGTATAGCAGGGTTCTCCATGTAGTCCACTTTTTGTAAAGGGATAGAAGGCCCGTTAGTTCCATCGGTGAAGGCATTTTCTGTGTGTTGTATAACACTTCTTGGACACTGCAAAAAGAAAGAGGAAAATAATATAATAATATAGGAATATTGTTAAAATACACTGGTATTGATGCACCAGTTATTGAAACAATGGATAACATAATTCATAATTAAAAAAGGGTAGTCACACATGTTGCTGGAAAACTAATACTGAATAAGTCAGTGGAAACAGTCAGATAGTTTACGCCTGACATTCATGTGTATAGGTCTTAAACTAGAAATCTGCTTTAGGGAAGGGCAATCTCACATCATACCATAACCCTGTCAATAAATACCAATGCCTACTGTCATAATCTGATGCCCTGCATCCGCCCAGAGATGTGGCTGCAGCCCAATATGAAATAGGAAGTTGAAAGCCCCTTACAGAAAGTTTATATGGAAGAAAAGAGTTGACAGGATGTTTATTACCTTCATTCACCCTTTTGTCACCAGCAGTCTGCCTATTTCTGCTTTTCATGAGATACAAATGCCTTTTGAGGATTTAAGAGCTTAAACATGTCACTTTAGAACTGGGAGGTGAACATGAATCGAATTCAGTGCATAGAAAACAGAAAAGCTTGCAAAACCAATATGGCTGCCTAGCCTGACTTCTCCCTTGTCTTGTTATCATTATAATATGAAAATGAAATTTAAAAAACAGCAACATCAGCAGCAAGTAAAGATACCTCAATAACCAAAGACTAGCTATTGATCCTCGCAATCACACTGGAGATTATCAAAGTAGACATCCCACTCTTTTCAGTTTGCATGTTCTCCAAATGCCTGCGTGGTTTGTGTAAATGTGTATACTTTATCGTATGCAAATATAGTGTGTACAAGCCCATAACACACACACACACACACACAAAGGGCCTGTAGGCATGCAGTGAGGGGGGGGGGTGCAGCTCCTAATGAACTATTTATAAAGGGGATGGCGCCTTGCTCAAGGGCGCCTCGCCAGTTCTTGCTTCGGAGTGTGAGCTGACACCTCCCACTGTCAGCTCACACTCAAAATTGACTGGGCGGGAGCGGGAATTGAACCACTAATCCTGCGATCATTGGACGACCTGCTCTACCAACTGGGCCACTGCTACCCCTGTCTCACCTATCCCAGTCCACTGGGATAGGCTCCAGCAACTCCGCGACAAAGCGGTATTGACAATGAATGAATGAACATTAACCAAAAATGGGAGTAAATACACATAATTTTTGATAAGGAGTAGTTCACAAATGTAAAGATGTGATTTTCTAACCACAAATATTATCTGTGAATTATTATACTTTTCACTGCTCACAGTCCAACAAAATTTGAGTGGAGTAGTGGTTAAGAGTAAAAATAAGAATACTGTACTCAAAAGGAATCAATGAGTTTCATTCTTTCTTTGTGGGACTGAATGTCTGTGTGAGATAGAAACAGAAGAGAGTCCTTGTTTGAAATTGGCAGTGCAAGTCCCACATCTGATAAAAAATTGTGATAGCTAATCCGCCTCTCGCCTATAGCCAGCCTATCCCAGCTGGCTATGGGTGAGTGGTGGGGTGCATCCTGGACATGTCACCAGTTCAAAGCAGGGCCACAGAAAGACAAACACAGACTCGTGCTCACACTCATACCCACGAATATTTTTGGAATAAGCAATTCACTCTTTTTTCATGCGTTTTGAGGTGGGAGGAACACAGAGAATCTGGAGATAAATGGAGAAATCTGGAGACCTTCTTGCTACACACTGCACCACACTCCACCACCATGCTGCCCCTGCTTACATTTTATGCATTAAAATCTAAGAAAATATTTCTGTATTCTTAAGGCAACCTGAAGATTGAGATTAAAGCATTACATATAGAGTATGACTTTGTCTTTAGGAAAATTAAAATAGATCCAAACCTGAATTGCGCTTGCTTTGTGTGGTCCCAGTAGGGTTGGACATACATAACTCTCTTCTTTCTGTTCACCAGACACTGAAATCTCTTTTTGGTTGCCTTGTGCATCTGCAGTGATCACATCTGCATTAGGGGTTCTCAGTGCTAAGTTCACAGTTACAGAGTCTTGGTTCAAGGCAGGGTTTTCTTTTTTGCTGAGGTCCAGAGCATTTGAAATCACATTATTTGACCTGTCTGTTACATTCAGGCAAGTTGCAAATGAATTGGTCTTGAGCACAGTCTGACCTGAAACTGATACCAGTTCACAGGGCATTTCAAAAGATGCACTATCCTCCGAACATGGATTTGCACAGTCCAAGTCAAAATTAAAGAACCTGGGTGTTGACCGGCTGTAGAACAGACCTATCCACATGTGGAGGATGAGCTGCATTTCTTCATCAGTGTCTTGAGTGGAGAAATCCCACGGCCTATACAAGGTATGACGTGTACAAAAACTATGTCAGTAGAATATTTGATTCACTATCTGCACTAAAAGTAAAACACCGTAAAATTATAATAAGATATTTAGTTTTAGGTTTTAAAAGTATACATACCCATGTAAGGCTCGTATGGTAGTTCTGGACATAGAATCACTTGAAAACCTGCAGTCAAGATTAAAGTCATAATTTTCTTTCCATTGCTTTGTGACTTGGACAGATCCATCCTTTGCAACAAAGCTTCGGGATTGCCGGAGCTTTCTTGTGCACGCTGTGTGTTTTTTCAAGTCCTTTTCTGGAGCTTTTATGTTGTTATGCCGTCTGTGTTCCTGACAGACAGTATGATGCAATGTTCTAACTCCGTCTTCTTGCGCTGTGGGGTGATGGTGCAGCAGTTTGGTAGAACCACTTAAAGGAGATACCTGGAAGGATGTACCTGACAAATCCAACAGTAAAGAGGAAGATGGGGGCAATGAGTAAGCATGCTCTTTAGAAATCACAGCAACCAATTCACTGCCTCCCAAAAGACTGCTTGGAGAAGGAGACTCAAGAGGCTGAGTAGGTATGGCAGCAGGCTGTCTAAGTAGGGAATGAAGAACAGATTCTTGCTCAGCAATGGTATCATCTTTTGCAAGGTAACAGTTCTTCAAACTTGTCTCAGGTTTTTGCACATGTGTTGGGTCTGGCTGTGGTGGAAGGTGGTCATAGCTGTCACTGAGTGCCAAGTCTGCAAGTAAGTTCAAAGCATCTGAAGGTGAGCAAGAAATGTTACTTTTTTCCTTAACAGTCTTCCTGACAGAAATATCCCTAGGACAACCTTTGATTCTGTGTTTTTCATTGGTAAAAGAAGTTGGGGTTTGAAAATGCAACCACCCTGTGAGGAGATAAAAGAGGAGAGAAAGAGAAATCGCATGAAAATAAAAAGGAGCACATTGAAACATAGCAATATATTACCATTAAGAAATTCAAAACAAAAACTAATCCAAAATCAGACTGGTAAAAACCCAGCAAAGGTAAAAGCACAAAGAATAAGCAATCACAGTGACAGCATGGTAGAAGTTGTAAAAGTGACAGGGACAGGGAAAACTAGTGGAGAGATTTCACACAGAAAAGCAAGCATTGAACATATGATATATTTGAACCAAGACTTACATTTCTTTCTGACAGTTTCTGTAGAGATGCTCTGATGCTTTTTGAGTGTTTTAATCCTCATCCTCGGTGAAATTGGTAGAGGTTTTCGTGTGATTTGAGGTTGCATGTCTGCAATTGTTTGTTCTTGTGCCTCTGAGGAGTCTGCCCTTTGTTGAGTACGCTCATGCTCTGGTTCAGGAATTCTTTCTGGTATCTCTTTACGAGTCAGGCCCAAGATATGGGCAAAATGAGGATCAACAGATATCTTTGAAACTTCAGCGTCACCCAGATTAGTATCCTGAACACAAGCACTTGAATCAGGGTTTGAGTCAACTTTGCTCTTCTTCACACAAGGCTCAGTGTCCTTTACAGAACTAGAACCTTCTTCAGGCACTAAGATGCCTGCTTTTCTTTTTCCCCTTAGGAGAACTGATTTAAGTTTATTCAAAAGAAATTCATCCTTTTTTTCAAACTTTCCTAGGAAGGGGGTGTCGTGCTTCTCTTGATCTGTTGTAAGGGGAGAAGTATCTGAAGTATCTCCTGTTAATGGAGTCCCATTACACTCACAATTGGAAGCTAGCGAACCATTGCCATCATCTGACCTTCTCAAAATGTTGTCTTCAGGAATAACATGACTAAACATTACTTCTGAAGGATGGGCCTCTCTTTCAGCAGATGGTATGACCTCTGTTTCATCTGCTATTGTCTTCGGAGCAATGCTAGATTCCATTTCAACTGTGTCATGACCATTCACAAAACCATCAATAAAATTTTTTTCAGGGCATGTTTCATCTTGTCCTAATTGAGGTTTGCATGTTAAAGTCTTCATCCAATCTGCAATATCGACTGAGCCATAAGGGATCAAGAATCTTCCACATTCGCTCGTAACTGGTTTTATGCCCCAGTGCTCAATTTTCTTTGTCAAAGGACCACTTTGTTCTCCCAGGATGTTTTTTGAGCACTCTTCCTTGTGGCTTGAGTTTGTCCCTTCTGCTTCTTCCAAGCCAAGAGGGAAAGTTGCCAATTTTTTATCTTCCGATGTTTTTCGAAATAGGCGCTTTTTCCTCTGTAATTTCATCCAACGAGTACGCCTGTTTGACAAATTACCCAACTGTTGATGGAGTGAAGATTTTTTGGCATGACCTTTCTTCATACCTTCCGGGTTGTCATCTTCCAATTGCATTTTGATTGTTTCAAGATTGGGAGTCTCAACACAAGTTTTCACTCCAAGCTTCTTTAGTTTGGAACGTCTCCTTTGTTCCTTTCTATGTCTTGCTTTTGTGAGATTAGTGATATCTGGACTTTTTAAAGGCTTTTCATTACCAATAATCTCTTGATCCAGAAACTTCACTCCTGCTGTTTGTAATTTCTCTGTTGAATAATCTGCAAGCTGAAAGTCATTATTGGTGGATGTCTCAGTACTGATAACACTTAAATCTACATCAGCAACAGTTCGCTCAGATGAAGTGATGCTAAAAATTAACTCTGTAGAAAGGTCATCTGCTGCAGAGTTACTCAGGACATCAGTCTGCATTCCAGCAGCTTTGTTCAGCAATATCAGGTCAGATTTTTCATTGTCTTTTATAAAATCTTTATGCTGCAAATCCTCTGGCGCAACAGTTTGAGGCACATCTGTTGAGTCAACCTGTGCTGCAGCATTACTGATGCAATTGTCCATAGTCAGCTGGTCTTCTGATCCGCCAATAAAAGGACTGGCCGATCCCTCCTCTGGAGATGATAGACAGATGTAGACATCTTCGTCCAAATCTTGTATTTGTTCCTCTTGACCAGCTATCAGGATTTCTGAAGCTTTGGAAACTGGCAGTTGAAAAGAGGTTGGTTTGCTCAAGTAGGACCTGAAGCTCTGCCATGCCAAGTCAGTCCACTCTGGAGTTGTATAAACGTCCTTGTGAGCATCTACCACATCATACTGATCTGGAAAGATGCTTAAATTTCTAGAGGGACTTAATGTCAAGCCAGGATTTATCAGAGTGGCGAAATTCTGCATATGCTCTGCATACACTTGACACAGATTTTCACATGAAATAGGTGTCCTCTCAACTTCCCCATCTGCATAACTTAGCATCGGTAACACTTGCAGGATTTCAGATGACATGTTGGAGTTTCTCTGTCCAAATTTTGTACCTATGACAAATCAAGAAAGCATCCGTTTAATCGCTGATTTCTTTTGTTACAGAAGCTAAACAAACACAAACTGTAACAACTACTGAGATTAGCAAAGGTCTTTTCATTTTCATAATGAAATTGAAATATCTCCTGCTAAAAACATGCTGTAATCACCTTTATGTACAGCTCGAGAGTCTGGAAACACAAACATGCCTTGCAGAACCTCAACAGCAGTGGAATCTGTCTCTGAACAGAACAAATACACAGGATTGAAGTTGAATAATGGCTGTTGACATGTACCCATTTACACAGTTTTTTTTGTTTGAACATAACAACATTGTGCTAAGTCATTATTTTACCTCTTACCATCATAAGTGAAAAAGTGGGAAGAGTGCAACAATAGAAGAAATCCTCCATCATTCAGAGGAATTGTGAGTCCCTGGGCAAAACTTGACAAGTTATTCAGGCATGGTGTTTGGAAGTTAAAAAGAATTAGTATTAGTTGAATAAAACTAAACTTGGTTTCTGCAAATTCTAAGGATTAAAAATTCTTTTTTACATTACTTTACATGGAATGAAACTAGGCTCTTATCCAACTGTCTATAATGTGAATTTTAAACAGAAACTCACAATATCTTTTTCCTTTATTTCACACAACAGCAAAGAAAGGGAACTGATTTGTTCGACCTCTGAGGAAATCAGCTCACACAAACTGTAGTATAAGCCATTCAGAAAAACTGAAAGACAGCACAAAACCACTCAAATAATCAATGACACAGTCAATAAATCCATGGATTGTGTTGAAATTTTCCTTGAAACTTCCTTGTGGGCACGTTTAAAGAGAAACCAGTTACAAAACTGGTTTTATAACATTTTCGTACAAGATATTGTACCTTCACCAGAGAAGCCTGTTTCAAAGACAGCCCTGGGTAACAGCTGTTTCAAATCAAACATGGACATGGCTCGGTTGACTTTCAACACGGGTGGCCTTACATGTCAAAATACAAAAAAAAAAAAAAAGAACAGAAAAAGAAAATTAAAAAGAAAATTTTAATCATCAGTCATCAAAGAGTTATGTGTGTATTTTCAGTGTTCACATTTAACTTACAGTTCTGCAGGGATCAAGGCTCCTTTTCTAGACCTCAGTCCAATGTCAAGCAGATATGTGCCCACTTGAAGTTGCCCCTTCCATGGTAAGTAGCAACAATCTGACAAAGAAATAACTAAAATAATCTATTTGCAATGATATTCAATGGTTCTTGAACTAATCTTTCTTTAACTGATTTAACACTAAATTATTTCATTGGATCATTCCAGTCAGACTTTAATCCTGACTTCTCTTAAAGTGTTTCACAAAATGCTGTAAGTTTTGCTCTTAATTACAAGTTACTTACTCAGCTTCTTCTCTGCACTGAAAAGACAAAACATCAAACAATTCATTACCATAATGTTAATCAATCTGAATCACATCGTATTTGATTGAGTATGTAGCATGACAATCAGGGCAGATCTTGTGTGTGTCAATAGTGATGGAGTACCTTTCCAACTGTGGTGGCAGCAGCGCTTCTCTGGTATCCATATACGAAAAGGATACAATGGCATAAGGACAGGCAGAACTGGGAGACTGAGCATTGCCGTTGCTTCCATCATCTAGAAGCTCATAGATGTAATACTGTGAATTCAAAACAGGTGGCATTAGCCAGGTATCCCAGCCATTTCTCTGCCTTTGCATGGGCAGGGCTGAATAACACTGTGGCCACAAGAACTGATCAATACAGAAAGATAAGACACATAACACACGGTCACCACAACATCTTGGTTTCACAATAAATGATAAAAAAAATTGTTCTAAAACATTCATCACTATTTTATTACCTGAGTCTTCTCAAAGGCAAGAAAGGAGCTGCTTCTGGCAGATACAGAAAACAACTGTTCCGACACATGACAGTCAAACCCTTCAGTGGGTGCAGTGAAATTCTCTGTATAGTTCTCCAAGACTTCTTTAACTCTACCCTGTTGGAATGATAAAAACATTATATGTTCTCATCCTTTGGATGAGAACACAACTATGGTATTTTTCAGATTAACAATTTCCTCCCCCTCAAATACCGTTGTCAGCCTGATGATAACAATGTATCCTGATTTCCCATGATACCAGCGATTTTGTTCCAAACAGTCTGAGTATGATGATATGTAAACACCTGAGGAAACATTGAAAGCTTATGAAACGTTATAAAATATGTGAATCGGTGGTACATTAAAACATAAATAAAAGGTGGGTGATTTATAAAAATTTTAAGATTAAAGATTGTCAACAACTATAATATTTAACTAATAATTGTTTATAATAACTATCCAATTTAATACAGCAACAATACCACTCAACTACGTCAATGAGCTTATCCTCATCACCATTCCAATAATACAATAATAGTGAAGTGAATCATGTCAAATGTACAAATAATCTAAAAAAACTACAATAAAATAAGATAAAGACAAAAAGTTAAAAAAAATAAAAAATCCTCATTACTAAGAAATCAATGATGAGATGCACACCTCCAGGGCCTCTAAAAGGAATGTGTGAAATTTTGTTGTTTTTTCAGGAGATGTGGGTAACCCATTGCATATATCCAGATAGACAAGGGTATATTTTCTTATATATTGGACAGTGTATGTTTGTAAATAACTAAGAATTATGAATTTCTTCCACCAGAACACGTCTTAGGACATGCACTGTAAGATGATATGGTTTGTGTTTCGCTGCAGAACCTCCCATTTTCATTTTCTATATCTTGCTATTCTATTTTTACTTTCACTTTCAAACACAAGAGAACACCAGGCAGTATCTACAACATGATGGACAAGGTAATAACTTTGACAAAACATTTTAAATCACAGAGAATGGTTAAATGTTCATTGTACTGATCTTGACTTATCTCTTCGGCATACAATTTTTTGCGGGCGAGCTGCATATTTCTAATCTTAATGGTAGCTGGCAGAGTATCATTCTGGGAGGAGTGTGATTGTGTGTGTTACCATTTGCAGGATCTCCCAGAGTTGTGCACGTGCTGTTTCCAATAAGAACACCAGTTTCTCCAAGGGCTTCAGCCTTTAAATAAACATAATACTGTGTCATCAAGATATTTGCATTACTTGGAAGAGGCGTGGTGTGTGTTATTGTTTCAAATCTTTACCTTATGGATATCATCGAAAAGCAAAAACCCAAAGGACTCCTTGAGGTCCTTCTCTGAATATCCTGCTTCTCTTTTCTTGGCTCGGAAAGTATTGTACTGTAGTGTAAAACAGATCAACGTGGTGAAATGAGTCGGAATGAATTTGAATTTAACCAAAAAATGTGAGTTTGTGTCATCCGGAAGGAATGAGATGAGGGATCACCTTATTTTCCAGTGCAGGATTCTTTACTAAGACAGCAGACTTGTATCTGAAGCACTGTTTCGACTCTTCATACAAGTACGAACTTCTCAGAGGAGCCAAAATGTCGTTTTGAAAGACGTCAGAATCGGTTGACACGGACATTAAAACTCCTGAAAGTGTGAAACACAAGAGATATAAACAAAAACGATGAAATGACAGCAAATTCTGATTTTGACTTCAACCAATATAAAGTTTTCGAAGTCGTCACATCCGCGCCTTTGTTAAGAACAAGACGACACGAAGTCCACGTATCACGTCAGTAAGATGAAGTCGTGTGTTTAACCCTAAAAGTGATTCTTTCACCTTTACTCCAGGTGCTTCCATTTCCACTTTCCATTGCTAAACTCCTGTCAAAATGTTCTTCGTCACGACCCCTTCGTCACGGACCGGAAGCCGTTCCCGCGGGTCTCGTCCACATCACAACATCAACATTATGTGGTCGCGCGCGTGCGGAACCTTTGGAAACATGTCGACCTTCATCCGCAGTTCCAACAAATATGTCAACGGTCACCAGGAAGTTAAGGAAATATCCTACATTCCGCAGGCGTAAAATAACACAAATTTACAACCGAATCCAGTTTTCAGTTCCAGTGGGTTATATATCCGCTTTGACGAGAAAGTTCCAATATCTCCACCGTTGACGTCGTCACTCGTACGTCCGCCTCGGAACGAAATAGAAACAGAAACCTATCGAGTCCAAAGCGTCCATCTTGAAAGTCCTCTCTCCCTGTCTCTGCAAACTACGCGGTGAATGAAGCTCATTTGCGCCTGCGGGAAACTTGTTTTCCCCTCCTCCCACTGAAAAATAAATGTTAGCTTCTTGAAGACGAAACGACAGTAGAACAAGGCGTCTTTCTACTCTTATAGAACAATGTCACGAGACCGAGAGAGGAGTATAATATAGTAACCACACAACTATAACCACTCAACTACTGAGACTGGACAGAATGTCAAATTACTTACATCGACTGAAGTCATACATTTTTGACAGTGTTCCATAAGTCATCACCAACTCTTTCTGGTTCCAATGTTATTTCTGTTATTATGAAACCCTCAGTGGGAATTACAGAAACTATTGCTTGAACAAAATTGTAGTAATCCAATGTTAGAGTTGACTGCAGCTATAAGTAGGGTAGGTCTGAGTGATATTTCTCACCATATGAAGTTTGATCACACTTGAATGTTGAGAAGTATTTTTGTCTATATAGCCACCATGTCTTTAACTAAAGTAAAGGCACATTTACACTACAAGCTATTAGTATGAAATTATTTACGTCCAAATGATGTATCAATCCATGCAGACATCTGTCACCATCTTCTTTACATTATCAATGAAGCATCTGTAGGATGGCCGTGATAAGTGCCAAGAACAGTGATGATAGAGGTTGTAATTTCATACCTGTTGAAAAGCATAGACAGAAATGAGAACAGAAGTGGTCTAACATGGTTGATCATTGAGAACTAATTCTAAGTTGGAGCTGGTCCCAAATTTCTGATTTCACAGGAACGTTCAAGAAATTTGACTTGTGCATACTAGTCAATAGATTCTTAGCAATTTGAGCCAGTCATTGGCAATCAGCTTTTCTGACTTCCATCCAACAGGTTGGGTGAATTCTTTGAAGTGGACGACATTGTGGTTCGTGGTCTACAGATGGAGCTGTCCAACTTTGAGACAAAATTGGCTCTAATCCATATGAAAATATGAAAAGACTCCCAAGATTGACCCAAACCATGGGGTTCAACATGACTAACGCCACTGTCAAAACAAACCAACTTGAGATAAAGTGAATGATTCATGGTGTGATCATGGTAGGATTCATCCCAAAACAAACATCCTGGATCTAAACCATCTTCTGGATAATAATCTGACCATATTTTCTTCTCCATAGGACGTTTCCATAAAGATCTAACAAAAAAAGATCATAAAACCATTTGGTTTCCCTTTCCCTTTCCCCTCCGTAGTTCAACCGTCCACACAACTGACTACATATCCCAGAATTCCAAGGCACTGTTTATCTGGACAGACCCCTGCACTGAAGGTCCGGGGTTGCCCACGTATTATCCGCAGCGCAGTTGTTTTGGTCCAATCTGAATTGTTTTGCTCCAACATGAATTAAACGTGCGACTGAATTTATGAGGTTTTCGCAGAACGAAGCGACAACATGAGATGGAAATGATTCGGGCCAGACCGTCCTTGTATGGAGAAATAGGTAAGTAGCTTAGAGTTGGTCACCAATATTAAGCCAAGACAGCGTTGTAAAACTGAATCAACCGAGTATAATGAGTCTTTATGATGCCTTTTATTTCAAAATGAAAAGGCTTCAGGATGTCAGATGTAGAGCATTTATCGCTAGCATGCAATTGGTGTATATTTTTAATTTTATGGCATAAGAGCAAGTCGGACTCTCCTTAATGAGGCCACCAGACACTGAAAGCCAGTGTCGTTACACCGACTGCACCGGTTGTTTATTTCTTGTGGTCATTATCGCCGTTGATTGCCTATAAATGTTAACTGTAGTGGCAATAATTCTGATAAAAGTATTTAATCCGACATATTGTGATCATTGTTTAAGTGCTCTTATGGTACACACCGTGTATCTTAAATAGCGTCTTAATAGTGACATAATAAATAGTATCCTAAGAAGTTGTTATTATTATTACCAGTGAAAACTTGTATTTTTCTGCACTCTCGGTAATAATTGTTAAAGACAATTTCAGAGCAAGCTATCATTTCAAAAGTAGAATCAATAATTTGAAATATTTACATCATAAATACACTTCAACTGTGAAGTATTTTTCAACAAATCTTCACAGTTTTTTCTACATTATTTTGTAACCAAAATTAGATAACTTGTGCAATATTTGTTTTTTTAAAACTCCTTCAAGTCCCGTTGTGTTAACAGATTTGAATTCTGTTTCTTGTTTTACACCAATATATAGATTGCTGAGCATTTGCGGCTACGCACTAGTTACAACATAAACACTGCAGTGCATGGATGGACCCCCTGTAGCTGCCAGCTTGGTTCCTTCCAGCTTGTAAAACTTGGAAAACATATAAAGCTTTCACACTTAAAAATGAAGTGCCTTTAATACCATATCAGGACCTGAACGCAGTGCATGGTTGGTTTATCTGACTGTGCGGCTTAGTGAAACAGAAGAGAGACAATATTTGAGTAATAATGGAACGACAAAACTCCTCCGAGAGCTGCCACCTTATCGTGGTGGGGGAGTTTGAGTACCCGAATGATCCCAGGAGCTATGTTGCCAGGGGCTTTATGCTCCTGCTATGGTCTCCCTTGGCAAACAGGTCCTGGGTGACGGGCCAGATGAAGAGCAGTACAGAAACCCCTATGATGAGTAAAAAATCAAGGACCTTACGTCACCCGGTATGGCGCAACTCGGGCCCCACCCTGGAGCCAGGCCCGGCTTTGGGGCTCATATGCGAGTGCCTGGTGGCTGGGCCTCTGCCTACGGGGCTCGACGACCCAATCCCCAGACAAAGGGACATGGAATGTCACCTCGCTGGGGGGAAAGGAGCTAGAGCTTGTGAGGGAGGTACCGATTAGATATAGTTGGGCTCACCTCCTCCCACAGCTTGGGCCCTGGAACCCAAACCCTTGAGAGGGGCTGGACTCTCCACTTTTCTGGTGTTGTCCGTGGTGAGAGGCGGCGGGATGGTGTGGGCTTGCTTGTGGCCCCACAGCTCAGCCGTCATATGTTGGAGTTCACCCCGGTGAATGAGAGGATTGCGTCCCTGCGCCTTCGGGTTGGGGACAGGTGTCTCACTGTCGTTTCGACCTACGGGCCAAATGGCAGTGCGGAATACCCGGCCTTCTTGGAGTCCTTGGGAGGAGTACTGAATAGTGTTCCGACTGGGGACTCCATTGTTCTCCTTGGGGACTTCAACGCTCACATAGGCAATGACAGTGAGACCTGGAAAGGGGTGACTGGGATGAACGGCCTCCCCGATCTGAACACGAGTGGTGTTCTGTTATTGGACTTCTGTGCTAGTCACAGTTTGTCCATAACGAACACCTTGTTCAGCCACAGAGATGTCCATAAGTGCACATGGCACCAGGACACCCTAGGCCGGAGGTCGATGATTGACTTCGTTGTTGTATCATCAGACCTCCGACCGCGTGTGTTGGACACTCGGGTGAAGAGAGGGGCTGAGCTGTCAACCGATCATCACCTGGTGGTGAGTTGGATCCGCTGACCGAGCAGGAGGCCGGACAGGCCCAAACGTGTTTTGAGAGTCTGCTGGGAACGTCTGGCAGAACCCTCTGTCAGTGAGGTCTTCAACTCCCACCTCTGGGAGAGCTTCTCCTAGATCCCGCAGGAGGCTGGGGATATCGAGTCAGAGTGGACCATGTTCTCCGCCTCCATTGTCGAAGCAGCTGCTCGGAGCTGTGGTCGCAAGGTCTCTGGTGCCTGTCGCGGCGGTAATCCCCGAACCCGGTGGTGGACACCGGAAGTAAGGGATGCCGTCAAGCTGAAGAAGGAGTCCTATCAAATCTTGTTGAATTGTGGGACTCCGGAGGCAGCTGACAGGTACAGGCAGGCCAGGCGTACTGCGGCTCGAGTAGTCGTGGAGGCAAAAACTCGGGTCTGGGAGGAGTTTGCAGAGGCCATGGAGGAAGACTATCGCTCAGCCTCAAAGAAATTCTGGCAAACCATTCGGCGCCTCAGGAGGGGAAAGCGGTACACAGCCAACACTGTTTACAGTAGAGGCAGAGAGCTGCTGACCTCGACTGAGGATATTTTTGGGCGGTGGAAAGAATACTTCGAGGATCTCCTCAATCCCGCTGCCATGTCTTACACAGAGGAAGCAGAGGCTGAGGTCTTAGAGGTGGACTCGTCCATCACCCAAGCTGAACTCACCAAGGTGGTTGCCAAACTCCTTGGTGGCAAAGCACCGGGAGTGGATGAGATTCGCCCTGAGTACCTCAAGTCTCTGGATGTGCAGGGACTGTCATGGTTGACACGTCTCTGTAACATTGCATGCAGTCAGGGACAGTACCTCTGGACTGGCAGACCGGGGCTGTGGTCCCTCTTTTCAAAAAGGGGGACCGGAGGGTGTGTTCCAACTATAGGGGGATCACACTCCTCAGCCTCCCGGGGAAAGTCTATTCCAGGGTACTGGAGAGGAGGATTAGACCCATAGTCGAACCGCGGATTCAGGAGGAACAATGTGGTTTTCGTCCCGGTCGTGGAACACTGGACCAGCTCTACACTCTCCATCGAGGGCTCGAGGGTTCATGGGAGTTTGCCCAACCAATCCACATGTGTTTTGTGGACCTGGAGAAGGCATTCGATCGTGTCCCTCTTGGTATCTTGTGGGGAGTGCTTCGGGAGTATGGGGTCCGGGGCCCTTTGCTGAGGGCTGTCCGGTCCCTGTATGACAGAAGCCAGAGCTTGGTTCACATTGCCAGCAGTAAGTCAGACCTGTTCCAGGTGCATGTTGGACTCCGGCAGGGCTGCCCTCTATCACCGGTTCTGTTCATAATCTTATGGACAGAATTTCTAGGCGCAGCCAGGATCCAGGGGGAGTCCGGTTTGGGGATCAAAGGATTTCATCTCTGCTTTTTGCAGATGATGTTGTCCTGTTGGCCTCATCAAACCTGGATCTTCAGCGTGCACTGGGACGGTTTGCAGCCGAGTGTGACGCGACTGGGATGAGGATCAGCACTTCTAAATCCGAGGCCATGGTTCTCGACCGGAAAAGGGTGGTGTGCCCTCTTCAGGTTGGTGGAGAGTCTTTGCCCCAAGTGGAGGAGTTTAAGTATCTTGGGGTCTTCTTCACAAGTGAGGGAAGGATGGAACGTGAGATTGACAGACGGATTGGTTCTGCTTCTGCAGTGATGCAGTCGCTGTATAGGTCCATTGTGGTGAAGATTTACCAGTCAATCTACGTTCCTACTCTCCCCTATGGTCATGAGCTTTGGGTCTTGACCGAAAGGACAAGATCCCGGATACAAGCGGCTGAAATGAGTTTCCTCTGTAGAGTGGCTGGGCACACCCTTAAAGATAGGGTGAGGAGCTCAGTCACCAGGGAGGACCTTGGAGTAGAGCCGCTGCTCCTCCGCCTCGAGGAGACCTTGAGGAAGACCTAGGATACACTGGAGGGACGATGTCTCTCGGCTGGCCTGGGAACATTGGGGCTCCCCCCGGAGGAGCATGGAGGAGGAGTCTGGGGAGAGGAAAGTATGGGCATCCCTGCTGAGACTGTTGCCCCCGCGACCCGGCCCTGGATAAGCGGTTGATGATGGATGGATGGATGGATGGATGGAACGACAAAGTAAACTTTAAGCTAAGAGTTAAGAGAATTCTGTGAGTCATGTGTCAATAAATGGAAATAATAAAATCATCCTGGAAAAAAATGACTGAGTCGTGTTCTCCTTCATATTTTTGCAGCTCATGGTCTTGGATTCTGGACTGACCGATCTGCAGTGCATGAGGCTGCTGCACAGGGCAGGGTCATCCAGCTGCAGCAGCTGATTGAGGGAGGTGCAGCAGTTAACATCGTGGCAGTTGACTCCATCACTCCCCTGCATGAGGCTTGTATACAGGGACAGGCTGAGTGTGTCAGGCTGCTCCTGAATGCTGGTGCACAGGTAAGACAGTCGAAGTTATGTGCAAGAACTGAAATGCATCGAAGCGGATTCAAACCTGAGGTGCTGATTGATGGATTTGTATATGTATTCATTTGCTATCCAGGTAGATGCTCGTAACATTGATGGCAGCACCCCACTGTGTGATGCATGTGTAGCTGGAAGCCTGGAATGTGTGAAGCTGCTGCTGGAGTATGGCGCAAAAGTCAATCCTCCCCTGTTCACCTTCTCACCTCTTCATGAAGCTTGTATGGGAGGTGTGTCTTGTTAAATATAACATCACACAGCAATTTTCAGTCATTTTAGTGTTAACGACATAACAAGATTCAACACAGTATGTGAGGCCACGTGGCCCAATGGATAAGGCATCTGACTTCAAATCAGGGGATTGCAGGTATGAGTCCTGCTGTGGTCAGCAATTTTATAATTTATCTTTTAGGAATAAATAAAGTACATTCTCAGATTCCTTATCCATTAGGCCATGCTGAAAAACAATTCTGAGATGACTAGTTATTCTTTTGTTAGAAGTGAATGAATGATCAATAATTTATCATTTATTTTATAGATTTTTTTTAAAATCTAAAAGTAATGACAGTAAGCAAGTCACATTACTTCTATCTCGTGATACCTGGATTACATTACTGATTCCATTTTTAGTAGGTGATTTTTGATATTAGCAAACTACATTACATTAATGCAACCCCTCCAATCTTGTTGGCAATGCTGCTAAAGCATTGGAACATAACTGGAAAACTGAAATATCCAAAACAGAAGTGATTCAGCAGGAAATAGTTGTTAAATTTTTAAATCTGATGTGGAATATTTCCATGGCATTTTTTGATTTCGTTGTACGCAGAGATAATCAGGCAAGTCTCTCACAACAGGGAATTCAGAATGCGTTCAGCTCATGATTGATCGAGGAGCTTTCCTGGAGGCCCATGACTGCCACTATGGGACACCCCTTCATGTAGCCTGTGCAAGTCAACATTATGACTGTGCCAAAGTCCTCCTCAATGCAGGTCAGTCTGTATTTGTCTTCAGCACACACATGTTGCAAATTATTTGGGTAAAAAACCTGAGATGTGGATTATTTGCCATTTTAAGCTGATGCTGATGAAATAACTATATTAATGTATATATTACTGTAGTTGCAAGTCATCTTATCTCATAGTCATAATATTGTTTTCTTCCCTAAAGGGGCCAATGTGAATGCTGCTAAGCTGCATGAGACGGCCCTTCATCATGCAGCCAAGGCAAAAAATGTTGACCTGATTGAGCTACTTGTGGAATTTGGAGGGAATTTGTACAGCAGGGATAACCTTAACAAGAAACCTATCCATTACACCAGTCTGGGATCGCCCTCTTATAGCTGCCTTGAGTTCTATGAGAGTAAGTGTGTTCATTTGATGTGTGAATTATGTCAGTAGATAATCTTACAGACCAGCATCGATAACTAGCCTCTGTTTTTACCTAGACACCCCGCTCAGTCTACAGCAGATCAGCCGAGTGGCTGTGAGAGCGACTCTCAGAGGAAGAGCATCTGAAGTTCTTTCCAAGTTGGGCCTGCCCAGTCGCATCATAAGTTTTCTTTCTTACATTCCACCTCCAGTCATTGAAATTTAATCAAGTACAGGAAACTTGAGATGCAACTCTTAGATGGTTAACTCTAGTCAGTCATGCGTGAGTCTCTGCTGGTTTACTTTCTGCAAAGCCAGATGATGTGAATGTGAATGTTGGCGAAAGTCCCAACCAGATGGAAATTGTTGAGGCCAGACTGAGATGCACAGACTCAACCTTAAATATGCAAACTGTAATTTTTGTGATGATTGTGGTTCAGAAAGGCTTGCCATTGTCTTTTAAATTAGTATGGCAGCTACTTCCATCAGACACAGAGAAACAAACCAACAAATAATTACGTAAATTCAACATTTAAAAGTTTTAGCCACCAACTCCTGCAGAAAGCATCCTCAACTACCTCTCGCATGCTTCAGATCGGCAGATAGAAGACAGCTACTTTAAAATTTTAGCTATTGACCATGTGGTAATCCCAAGCATGTGTTATAATCTTTAATCCTGAAATGAATGTGTTGTTAATAGTCAATCAATCACAGACACAACTGTTAGCTGTAGGTGTGTACAGGTACCATTGTACAATAGTTGGAGAAGCTTATCTCAGTGCTGATGCATAAGATAATGAAGTATATAAAGTACTGGACTCGTTTGTCACCTTCAAGTGTGATTTCATCATATATTTTTATTGTAATACCTTAGTGAACCCAGACACAAGCAATTTATTAATGTGATTCCATCACTTAATGTATTTTTATATATTATGTATTTATTAATATATAAATTTGTAAATAATACAGTTGGGTCTACCTCTATTTAAAGTGTGTAAAATAAATATACCTTTATCTTACTATTTAAAAACAGTTCTTGGTGTTGTCTTCTTTTGTAGCTGAACTGAAATAATATACTTTTTTGTTTTAATGTCTATTCAATGCTTCTCCCTGGATGACATTGCTCCAAAGTGCACTTTTCCAAACAATATTACTGGTATGGAGTAATTTACTCCAGAGTTTTTATATTAATCTTAACATTTAAATTTGGGAACCATTTTTGCGAAACTCTGGTAGTTTAGTTGAGAAAGAATCATTAATTTGTTGGTGAGAAATCTACAGAGAATTTAAAGAGGAATAAGCAGTCACAATGAAATGAGAGGGAGACATACCCAGGAGTGTGAAATGAAAACATCTCTTTTCATTTGCACAAAACATGTTCCAACCTGCAATGCTGCTACAATCTTCGGGCTATTGGGATCTACATGGGGAGTTGGAAGGTTTTTTAGTGTTTAACACAGTGACAAGCACCAACAACCAAATAGTAAATCAAGCAAAAGTCAAAATAATAGCAACACTACACTCCCAAAATAACTCCAGGATTACATTACTGTAAGATAGAGTATTGTGTGGACATTTCTATCCCCTACTCAAAGGGGTCACTATGATTGGTGGTTGATTTCAAGGCACTTCTTATCTGGCCACTCATCATTAATGTTTTGCTTAATGAGGTTACAGGAAGGCAGGTCCTTTGCAAATAAATGTAATTCTGTAACTTAGGCAGTGTGAGGGAGTTCCTTTTGCAGGAGTAAAGCTATGTGTGGAAGAATGCCAGTGCTGGGGCATGCTGATAGCGGGAAAGTTGTGGGGCTGGTAAATGTGACATTAAAATCCACGATAGACTCAACAACAAATCTTCTCAGAAAAAAAACTCAACAACCAAAACAAGTCTGAAAAGACTGTAGTGTAGTTATTTTTTATATCTGGAGTGCTAGGTTGCAACTAAACTCACCAGACATTGATAATTGTCAACTTTATAAACACAAGGACATATACAGATATTATTATGGGTGACCTACATGTACACAGTCATCAGGATCTAACATCAATAACTGCAAAGAGAAAATCAAACATGCATCTCTACTGAAAATAACATACTAGTACAAAGTGATTTTGTAATACAGTATATAATCAAATTAAAAACTCAAGACCTTATTACTGTAGCTAGATTATGTGCATCTAATGAACTGAGATATTTTCAATGCACTATGTGGAAGGGAGTAAACTTTCCAGCTTCTATTTGTCTGACAAATGCTGCAACACCCTGGCGACAATTCTGTCAACAGTAAAAGGAAATGTCTGAGGTCAACGTATAAGCGAGACAACGCTGGTGTGTTGTTTTAGTCAATTAAGACTCAGGACTCTTTTAAAAGTACAAACTAAATGTTTTATTTTTTTGATCATGAACACTTTTCAGTGAATACATCTAGAACACTATTCATTTTTCTCCAACAAATGACTTCACCTTATTGTCTCTACAGTTAGTCTTCTTCCTTGTGTTCTGCTCATTGTCTTAAATTTCTTGTGAAGCAGTTTCAGACTTACTTAAAGGCTGACTGCTTAGACAATGAAGGATGTCATCATTATTCAGATTCATGATCTCTTATTCTGGCTCAGACACCAGGAACAACATAGATACATTGAAATTTTGAGCACAACAAAAAAATGAGAAACACTGGAATGGATGACGAAGCAGAATTTCACGAGTAACAAGTGGTATAAGTTTATGTTAGATACATAAAATCCTAATTCAACACACATTTAACTGGAGGGAGTAAACAGAAGTTATCAGTCACAATGTCACGCCCTTTTTTGTAAACTAGTTACACTTGTAGAAGACTACATTTTACTTACATTTGGACGGGCATAATTGGATTTTCTGTGTAGCTATAGAGTGAAAGCAAAAGCACAAAGAAAGTGGTTGCAAATAATTTCACTAACAGACACAAGACCAGACGGGACATGCGTAGCGCAAGAGTCTGTCCAAGAGGAACCCATTGTAAATCTTTGAGTCACTCCCTAACGCTACACTCCAGTTTCCTTCCTCCTTAGCGACCCTTGTAACTTCTTATCCAGTCTGGTTTGAGAGAGTGTCTGTGGCCTCCGTTTGGGGCCAGGGCCAGGTGGACAGTTCTCATCTGTCTCCTTGTCATGGGTTGTGGCTGATATCATGGGGGAATGACGCTTGGCTCGGACAGCTCCTCCCTGCTGAACCTTAGGTGAAGCTCCCTGTTGCTGGGCAATCGCAGTGCGTAGAGAGTTGAGCCACTGCTGCTTGTGGTACACATCGTTGACATGCAGGGTGTGGGACTGGCCATGGGATGGATCCAGAGAGCTCACACGAAAAATGTTCTTAGCTAGCGACACAAAAGGCAAAGAAATACAATCAATAGAGATAACCTAGGATTCAAGAATTCAATGCACTAGTTCCTCCAAAAGGTTCAGGGAACTCTGATCTTAACAGCCTCACTCATACCTTCCCATCTCCCCATCAGTAACACTGTACATATTCTTTATTTAATTGTGTTCATGTTTGTTTACGTCTTTTGCTCAGCGTTTCACATACCGACCTTTGTCTTGTCAAGCCCTGGGAATATGCCTACAGCTCTCAGCTCATGTCATATTCAAAGGGCAATGTACCAAGCTGCACTTTGGAAACCAAAACCGTCTAAAGAATGTGATAATGCCATTGTTTTGTTATGAGGAAACAATCAACGATCGTCTTCAGCAAATAATTATGATAAGTTACCTCAGACACAGACTTTGTTGGCAGGATTGCGTACATAGTAATTATTTTCTCCTCTTCTACAACAGTGAGGTAGGTCTTATAGGTCTATTGCACATTAATTACTAGCAACTGAGGGAACTAGGCAGACAGGTTAAACAAAACCCCATTTAGATCTGGCAAAGAGCCCATTACAGAGGTGGAGTTATCATATTTTATCCACTTCCTGAAACACTTTTCTATTTCCCTTCAGATTCAGATGGGGCCGAGTTTTTTAAAAAACATATTTTTCTATTATGCATTAACTAGTCTGTAGCTTCTGATGAAAAATAGCAGACTGGTGACACATTTTCAGGAAAAAAAAACGAAAATGTAAAATTTGGCATGGATCAAGATTAAAAGGGTGGACTCAGGAATTGCTTTTGCACTTCCTGTAATATTGAGACAGATGAATTTAAAAGATATAACCTATTCATTAGACACCAATGTGATTTCAAACTTTAGGGTTCATGATTGAAGTTTCTTTAATGAAAATGTTTCAGCACAACTACACATCAACAACAGCATAGGCAGTAGGTGGAGTGCAGCCCAACCCACCTTTCTCTCCATTGGTAAATGCCCCCCTGAAGGACCCTCCCATACGGATCTCTCCATCCAACACCTCCTCTAGAGCCAAGTCTCGAACGGGGATAGGCTGTCGATACACCTGGAAGCAGCTCCTATCATTCCGGGTCACTGGTCGTGTTAAGATTAAGAGCTCAGAGAAGAGGAATACATGAAGCCTCTGTGGAGTAAAATATTAACGGTGAGTGCAAATTCTTTCAGTACAAGACAAGGGACATGTAGCTAAAGATCTCATTTACGTCTAGATAGGTCATGTTCTCACCAAGCCACTCTTGTTCCGTAGCTCTCCATGACAAAGTAGGGCCTTACAGTTATCTATGAGAGGATCCCGTTGCTTATCTTCCAGATACTCCAGTTTGTTGATATAATACTGGCACTCAGACTCTCCTTTCCTTATGTTGATATCAGAAAGGATCTCCTGAATTATAATGATCTGAACAGATAGAGAAAGATTTCTCAGTTGTGCTATCTGGCAAAAACCCCCAAACAAAATAATAGCTTAATCATGTTATTTAGAACATTCAGCAGTTAAATAACAGCTACACTGTAACTGCAAAAGTACATAAGGTGTATCTCATACAGCTTTCTCCAGAGTTGCTACATCTGGGTGATCGGGGGGAGTGTGTCTCAGAATCTCTCGCAGCAGCAGTGGGTATTTCACCAAACGTGAACGCGGGATATCCAGGAAACTCCAGAGGTCCAGCTTTCTGCTGAAGGGGGACTCCAGACAGCGCTGCAGGAAGTCCTGCACCCGCCAGTCCTGCTTTTTTTGGTCCAGCAGGGCTTTGGCTGCAAGCTGGTTGCTGCAGTAGTCTTTGTAAGCATTCAGACCCGGCAGCTAAGAAGATAGTGTAACGGATTTTACTGAAATAGGTTGTATTGGAAGATGTACTGTGTAAAACAAAAACCCGCACACATACTCTTCTCATGTGTTTGTATGTTAACATGCTTACCCAGTGTATAACAATCTGTCCAATCTCAGCGACTGTTCCATCAGGACCGGTTCCCTCCATCAATTTCATCAGTAAGTCTGTATATTAATATAGTTGTCAGCAACACTTGTTGGTGAGTGGGAGACAACAATTTAATACAGCAGCCAACATGCAGCGTACCCTCATGCAATGGGATGTATGCATCAAGGTCCCCAAATATGTGAGCTAGTTCCTCCTCTGTCATAATGGAGAGTTTTAGCATCGGGTCATGATAAGCCTGAAAGTGAAAAAGTCGCAATATAAACACTAAGGAAACAAAGCTCTAAAGTGTTTGAACTTTTTTTTTGCATAACTTTGAATAAAAAACACAAACCTTTCTTGCAAGTTGGAGATCTTCGATGAGATCCTGCTCGCCTCTGTAAAG
The DNA here is from genome assembly GCA_013358685.1 of Antennarius maculatus. NCBI lineage: Eukaryota > Metazoa > Chordata > Actinopteri > Lophiiformes > Antennariidae > Antennarius > Antennarius maculatus. The sequence goes on along the minus strand of CM023611.1, from coordinate 6,700,865 downwards.
CTCATAAATTGCCTGGAGAAGAAATACAAGAGAAAGTTCACTTTTTATGTATTTTTAACAAGACCAAGTCTTTTAAAAAGACCAAAGTTAAAAACCTCTTGTCTCTTGATCTCTTTGGTGGAGAACGTGCTCTTCTGATGGACGTCCAACGTCTCCGACCACAGCGTGCTGTTTCTTCGTTTCGTGGGAGTGGGACCTACCATTTTGCTGCCGGTTTTACGAGACATCCCCGGTGACTTGGTATCACCACGTAATGACATTGACTAGGAATAGAAAAGTATTTCCAGTCAGGCACTGTATCATCCCATTAACACTTGCATTATAAATATTTCATCAAGTACCACAAGAGTATGATATTTACCTGGATGGTTTGGCCAAAGCGTCGAACTGCTCCAGTTTTTGAAGGAGATATTAAGTTTACAAGGGAGGAAACTTTGGCCAGCGATCGCACACGCTTGTTATTGGGCTCCTGGGAATCAAAGAAAGTCTTCAGCACCGCTGAGGTGTAGACTGTGATAATGTAATGACACGTGATGTGAAATTGTTTATTGCAAGAATTAACTACCTGAATATAGGTAGTTAATTAACTAAAAAAATACAGCATTAAATTTTAATTAACACCTCGCAAATGTAGAAATTTAAATGCCATCGTTATCGGTTACATCTCCTTCTTTAATTATAATATAATATTTGACAGCACTGTTTTTCTTTTTGGTGATTTTTACTGATGAGAAACCCCAAACAATATTTTTTATACAGACATTATTCACTTCACTAAATTTGATAATATTGTAATAGTGTCAAACGAAAGTGCAAGCTATTGGAGTTACAGAAAAACTATAGTGAACCAAAAAAGACAGACTATGACAATTCTGGGGACAATGTGGGTCAGACTTTTTGTCACCATTTGACAAACACTGCCTGTCATTGTAAAGGCTGGTGGGATTTTACTGAGTTCATAACACACAAGAGAAATCAGGCACATTTTTCTGTGGAGACATGTTTAAGGGTGCAACACTAAACAAGACATGAATCAAACAGACAGGGAATTGCCTTCCCTCTCACCTTGAGGTCGAAGCTGGAAAGACTGACTGTGTCATCCTCCTTTTCTTTGCGTTTTCTCTTCTGAGTTGACACAAGAAAACACATTACTTAATTACTTATACAGATCTGATGACAATTCACACCACATGTTGCAGCAATCCATCACAAACATATGACTGGTATTTATATGGCGGTCAGGTTTTTCTTTTATCACATGGAAGGTGCAAGGACACGTGCTGTATAAATGAAATATAATGACATTTTGGTTTTCAAATCGACTCACTAAACTGAAGTCCCACGGAGTCCCAGGAGTGAGGAAGGTGAAGGAGCTTCCTCTCTGCAGTGGAGGTCTACAACAAAGAAGAAAAAATAAGCAGTGAAAACCCATTCCTATCTACATTTTTTAAAGTCGTGTGACAGCTTAGCCCGGCTTATTTTTTACTCTCTGTAAATGTTCTGCATAAGATTTGCCATCACAGTTGTCAGAATTAGTATGAATATATGCAGACAGTAGAAGCTGAAACTCATTACAAAGACAAAGTCAAGGTATACTAGTGCAACTGAGCTTCGTGTAAATATCAATGACTACCGCTTGGTTGTTTTTCAGTGGCTAGGTTATGACAATGGTCATAACCAGGAGAATGCATTTACTCATTTTATATGATATACACCAGTATTTTCGTTGCAGTGTTTCAAAGGCTGTGTATGTGACAACAGAGGGACACTCATATTTTACACCATAAAGGAGCTGGAGTGCTGCCTGCAGAATAATAATCATTTGTACAGGCAAAACAATGCAGCTACACAGAGTTTAAATGTTGCCTTCTTAGTGAATGACACCCGGAGGCTTTCAAGGCCAAGGTCAGCTGACTTCATTGCTGCACAGCCCAATCCTTGTAGTCATGCTGTCATGCCATGATGGAAATAAGAAAATAGTGAGTGGCAAAAGAAAATTCCAAGAAAATCAAAAAGCAAACAAAGAAACAAGGGAAAGTTCTAAATTTGATTTGCCGCAGTACATTTTTACAGTTGGAACAACAAATAAAGGTGCAGCACAGGTTTAACAATGCAGCCTTTTTAGTGGCGACAATTTTAATTTGTGTGAATCATAGGCTGATGAAGAAAATCAGTATGATGATGTCATTTATTTGTGCCTCTAATTTGAGATACCTATTGTGTAGTTAATTGTCTGAAGGTCTATGAGTAAATCATCACAAAGCATGGATAATTTCACAACAGTTTTTCTATTTCAAATGACTCTAAATCTATTTAGAGCGTTTTAGACTACAGTATCCCCAAACAATATAAGTCACCTGCTTTTCTGTATTTTTTGTGTCTTTACTAGATTTATAGAAAACTGATATCACACTGGAATGTATTAATATTTGAATAAAAGGAATGCAAATAATTATGTCGGTGTTTTTCGATAAAACGAGTTGCACTTGAACGCATCGTACGCCTGTTAGGCCTGTCCGTCACGGTTTACTGATAAGATAACGCTCGAAATATAATAAAATCGCGATCACTTTTAAACAGGGTTTTTATAAATGATTACATATAACGATATAACACTTCTTGGTGTGAACTACTTACTTCTTGGAGTTGTTTCTCCGGAGAGTTCGTGGAGAGGGCTCTGCAACGCTGTTGACACTGGTAATGGAAGTCCTCGATGTCATTCTACGCAGTTTATGCTTTTTATATTCCACAGACCCTTCATTTACCTCTTCAATTTCTTCCATTTTGCATGAGAATAGGTTTTAGATGCTAAGTGAAGAAATAACGAATTCCACAAAACAGACAACAAGACCGAAGTGTACAAAAGAAAGGAGAAGGTCAGTGACAACAGATCGCATAGTACGGCGGAAGTTTGAATATGGCGGATTGTTGGAAATGGACCAATCAAGAGAGCCCTCAGAGGTTTGCTGCTAGGCTACCATAAGGTGGGAGGAGCCAGAGAGAAATATAACTTCATTATGTTTTTACTGTGTGAGGAAAATTGAAAGCAGGAGATCTATTGAAAAATGATGATTTACAGACGTAGAGTATGTTAGAGGAGTAAGCAATGCTGCGTCCCATGAAACACAAACTGATCATTTTGATCGGAATATGGGGAAAAGATGAAGTAGTTTTATTTGGACTTGATAGACACGTAGTTCAAGCTTTTTATTTCATAATGAAATAATTATTTTGATAAAAAGGTCATCTTTTATTTAAAAAAATCTGGATGAACAACATATGATACATATAATACTAGCCCTCATATCACTGCAATGTAAATATTGTTGCCTCATTTTTTTTTACTGTCGTTTCTCTTCATTGTTATTTCTCAAGAATTCCTTTTTTTCATTTCCAAAAACGGACAAGACAACCTCTTGAATTTGTGATAAGCATTATTCACTTGATTTGAACGCACCAACGTCATTCATTGATCTAAATACATCATAGATAGATATAATTTAAGATAAATGAGAACGCAATAATGTGATATTGTGATGATTGTGTGATTATGTGATGAAAATTCAGGAGAATATTTTTTCAACACTAGTTAGTTATAGAGTTTAAAATGAGAATGCACCAAAGGAGTTAATAATCATTTAGTATAGTAGTACCTGTATTTGTAATAAAATAATATGATGAAAATACAATTGGTCATTAAATTTACATATGATATCTGTATACATATAAATTCATTGTATCACTTAGACAGTGTTAAATGGTCCTTCCTCTATCATACACTTACATTACCTGGAATTAATTTAGGACAGAAATAGTAATAGACAACAAATTTCATCCTTATAAATCTGCTATATCAACATTGTCCAAATGTTGATATTATGTATGTTAACTTTGTTCAGCTTTTTTGTCTTTTTCACACTTAGTTTATGGTGTTTCATATTTGTCCACATATTCAGACAAATGTTTCAAATAATTTAACAATAAATTAGAGCTGAGGTTTTAAATATTCACCTGATACATGTATCTTGACGGGGTGCATTATGAATATACGGTAGATGGAGACTGGAAGATTTCATCCTTCTACGGGATGATTCTGCCACAGTTGTCAATGTTTGGAGTTATTTGTAATTCCAAATTATGTTGAATTTTGAGGGTTATTACTGATTTTAAGTGCAACAGCATGAGAGAGAAACTCAGGCGTGTAAAGGGAAGTTTGATCTCTTCGAGTGCTGTTTAATACGAATTAAAGTGTTTTCTGTGCAATAGGTGCTTTTAAAATGATTAGGAACTCGTTAGCATGGCCATACACATTTATTTAAACAAAGTACATAATTACATACAAAATAATACACACATACATACATACACACACACACACACACACACACACACACACACACACACACACACACACACACACACACACACACACACACACACACACACACACACACATACATACATACATACATACATACATGTATCCATGTATGTTTGTATGGAGCTGAAAGGTGTCAGAAGCTGTTGAGAGACCTCATCTAGGGAAATTTAAAATAAGACTGTTCAGTTATTAAGTTTCTGCAGCTAAATTACCAGTAGTTTTAACTGGTAATTTAGCTCTAAATTACCAGTTAAAACTGCTGATCAGAAATTAGGCAGATTAGTTTAAGTATCTAAAAAATATTCAACATCGAAGCTATAATAATTATGAAAGTATTCATGGAGAATACTTGGCTGAGTCACAGGCAGATGGAAAAATAACAGGAAACAGGACAGCAGCTGCGATCAGTTAGTGAATGAAGAACGAGAGTATTTTATACAGACATGACCTACTTATTGGCATCACCGGAACACATTTCAGTTTACTCATGAACGCTCTGTAACTGCTGATGATCCACCTCCCAAAATGCTGATTTCATGTGGTGCTAGAGACAAGATACAAACATCTATGTCACCAAATGAAACCAGTTTCTGAGTGCAGTGTGACATACAAAGTGTGCAACACAAGGCATGTTAGACACCGGAAGGGAGACCCTTCACATTGTGTAACATGCACAGTGAGCATCGTGTTGCTAATAGGTTGCAGATGTATGTGAAGTTGTTTGAAGAGGGCAGCTTTCCTTTACAGTATTTGCTCTTCTCACAGCATGACGGGCCAGTTCTATAAACGAACAGCAGAGGGTGTGGTTACATAGAAAGACAGACAAACCATCCAGATTTATGTGAACCTCAGAACATTCAAAGGGATATTGTTGTAAAGACAGAATGTGTAAAACTTACAGGCAACCTCTGGGGGTCTCTTGGTACTCCAATTATCTGCATCGATCAGTCAGCAGCTTGAGAAGAATCACAAATACAAGTCATAACACGATTTAGACTGACACAGAATTTCACACCAAAAAATTGTCTTTTTGATGATAAAGATGATCGATTCTTTAATTCCTTGGATTTTGAGCAGAAGACATTTCCCACAAATGCTAAATATGAAGCTAAGGCCAGCAATGAACTTGCTTAGCTTAGCATTAGAAATGTAAACTAGAAAAACTGAGTGAAGGCACAACAATCCACTTTAAAGATTCCTGTTCAAATAACATATAAAAAAATTTAATCTTTCTTAAATCAGAGTGGAAAATAATGGGGTGGGTGGGGGGATATTACACAAAAATGTTTTTACAATGTGTGTTCTGTACAGATCAAACAAAGACGCTGTTAATTATTAAGGTTGAGAGGTGCTGGTTGACAGATTCATAACCTTTGGACTGAATCAGACTCTAATATAATACATCCAGCAAATCAGAAATTATAAAGCTCATATCGAAACTTTTAGGTTGTGGGGAAAAATAAGTGATACTCTAAATGTAATTTAAATTGTGTTTAGCCATTTTGTCGCTGTCGGCTCCCATGTTTTGTGCTAATCCAACCCAAACCTCTTTTACACAGCCTTGTCAAGGTCAGTCATCCTCTGTGCAATTAGAACAAGCAAGGTGAGGTGGCAGACAGGAAAAGATGATAAGTTATGATAACAGACTTTATTTAACCAGGAAAGACGATGGAAATCTATATGAAAGAAGGTGAATGATTAATTAACACATTAGGTAATTGTTTAAAAGAACACTGACACTTACGTGAAGCTTTATACTCAAAGTCAATCGAGTTATATTTCTATTTTGCTTGCAAAACGATGGCATATTTTTAAAATCATATACTGACGTGGCGTTATACCACCATTGGATTTTTCGCTGTAACTTAACAAAGGTGGTATAGAGAAGGATCTTCATTATTACACAATTTCTGTGTAAAAAGTGAGAAATTAATAACCAAACATGAACTGTAGAAATTAGTGTGGGATTGTTTGTATTAATTGTGTAACATAAAGGTATATCAGGTCTAATCCACCTGTGACTCATGGGTTCTCAGAAGGCTTCATCTAAGTGACAGCTGAAGAGGATGAAGGTTTGTTACAGTGCTCATCACACCCCCTCTTCCTTTTTATTTCTGTCAGATCCATGCTCTAAATCTCATCTACGTAATCATGCAGAGAGGAAAAAAAGATATAGACAATACATGTTTTTAATCAAGGGAAAGATTTGTCACAGTGCAATCTCATCACATCAGACGAAACCAAGCCTGGATGAGTTAAGAGAGGGGAAATTAAATTCCACCCTCCTTTGGTTCTATGATAAGTGCTCTGCATCAACAAACTGGGATAATGATTGAGTCACAGCTAAATGACTAAGACCCCATGAGGAATCCAAACAACCTGTAGTTTCCAGTTCTTTTCCTTCCAATATTTTTGTCTGTAGTCACCAAACACCCAAGAATTCAGAATAGGAGTGAATCTGTGAGTCACCATGAGGAAGAGGAGCAGAAGACATTGGAGACTGTTCCATAGAGCAGGATATAATGGTAGGAACTTATTGCCCCCTGAGCTTTTCCTGAGGGTGGCGCCTCTCGTTGCGGCTTCACTTTCATGTGTCAGGCTGAACTTTCGTAAATCAGTTCACATCTAGAGGGCATGCGGAACAATTATCTTTAACGGAAGAAGGTACAATTCTACGAATATTTGCAGTCATGTGCTCATGAGGCAGATGAGGAAGGAAGGAGAGATTGAATCTGGGAGAAAGGTTTCCTGTTCCTGGTTCCTGGTGAGGCTTTAGGTGGAGTATTGACATGTGAATTGGATTAAACTTCAATTCAGCAGTTGAGAGTAACACGCCACGCCTTGAGGTGACTATGAAGAAGTTATTTGCGGAGGACCATTTTGACATTGTCTACTATCCAATAAAGTCATATTTTGCAGACATGTATTATCATGTAGTTCTGCCTCCTTCAGGTAAAAGGATTAGTCTCACTTTTTAGAGTCAAGAAATGAGCATGAAACCACTTTCGCAACTGTGCATCAAAAAATATAAAGTTATAGCAAGCAAAAATTAAGATTCACTTTACATGCAGACTACAACCTGGAACTCATTGATGAAAGCAGTACATATTTATTTGATTTTGCAAAACCAAAAGGTCAAAATAACAAAATTCAGTGAGGTTTTGAGATAGTGATGGTGAATTTTAGTACCTATAGACAGAGGTTGTAGTTCTAAGACCAGTTAGACTAACTGGCTGCTCTCGATTTATTTTAATTGGAAATACATCTTAAGTAATACAAGAGTGGCAGGAATCTACAGGAGGCTGTTTGGATCAGAAACCCAGCAAGGTTCTGGGTATTTGACCAGTTAGGGGAAATGCAACTGTCTCAAATCTTTGAGACACTGAAATGTCTACGTCAACTCTAAAACTGAGATATGTGTCACATGTCAGGACAGCAGCGCTACTTCCCTTGCTTAAAACAGTAACCCTTGTGATTTTTGTGTTGAGTGGGAGGATCGCTGAGCTGCTGTTGGACAGGTTCCTGTTTATGAAACACATATCTGTGTCTGCAATGCAATGGTGGAAGATGAATGTTAATTAAAGTAGAAATAAATCTACTTTTGTCAACATATGTGGTAGTTTGAAGTTGACTAACCAGAGGATTTTCCTTTCCAGTTTCTCCTTAATTAGCCCGGACCTTCATCATCTTCTCTGACAAACGGTGACCGTGCTGCCTAAGGATGCCTTCATTAAAAAGTGATGTGAATGACAGAATGAGGTGTGCATGGAGTGTGTCCTGCAGCTATTTATACCCACAACAACGTGGGACAGGATCCAGGTGTGGTCACCTGGCAAACACATGTGCAACACTTTGAGAGCAAGAGCACAACATAAAGACAGGAAGTGCTGTATGGACTCTCCTGTACTCAGTTTGGTATGAAAGAAGTCAAGCTTTGAAAATGTGACTCTCACTAAATAGCATCACAATATCAAGAGAAAGTTTTGACTGAGAAATATAAAAACTACAGCTTATCATTTGCCATCTAATATGTCAAAGTAGTCACCTAAAGTGGAACCTCCTGTAAAGATCAGGGTTCATTACTTCCCAACCTGCAAACAATGTCATTCATTCAGAGTTGTTTTTTTTTTTCTTGAAATGGTATTCAAGTGAAACAGCCAAACAAGCCTTGACAAGATGGATAAAAAAAAACAAAAAACTGGTATGGCTACAGGTGACTGACAAAACTAGTCTCAAAGTGAAACTACTGTCTGTATCTATGTGTGGAATTTTACCCAATTTCCCCCGAATGCAGAATAATAAAAAAAATGAATATATACATCAGTAAAGAGATAAACATAAACCTTTTTGTAAATGATTCATCACCTACCACACTGTGCTTTATTTCCTCCCTGGCGAAATGGTCACGATCGCTGCTGTGAATGTACGCTGCTCCCATTCTGTATGGCGTACTGTATAATAGTACACCAGAGGTGCTGAAGACCCAACGGTTGTGTTTTCTCTCCATGACTGTGTGTTTGTGAGTGTATGAGCGCCAGAGCAGTAAAGAGATGGAGATGCCAGGGAGATCACAACCCCCCCCTCCCCTCTCCTCCCCTCCCCTCTCTTTTCCTGCCCTTTACAGGCAGTGTGAGCTGTTCATCCATTGCTCTGTCAGAGTCATTATAGTAACTGTGAGTCAACACCAGCTCCCACACAGATGCATTTTGTTAATATCTATATTTACAGTATACGGTTTACGGTTATAAAGGATGAAGATTGGAGTTTTGATTTAAGAATACAGGAAATGAAATTTACAGTCTCTGCTCTCTGGCTCTCACAGGCAAATATTACACTCTCAGCATGACGAAGCATCCGTCACTCCTTCCTTCACAAATCCTCCTGGTTTGTCTCCTCCATGCTTTTACAGAAGCAATAATTAAATGCAATGAAAACACGCAGCAGTATCACTCCTTTGCTTTCCTCATTCAGGTGGATTACAGCTCCTCCAAATGTGCGTACAAAAAAGTGGAAACATACTTGTTTGACTTGATGCATTCACTTATTAACAGAAAAACACGCCTTGTACAAATCTCGCTCAAACTTCCTGCCACACCACGTAAAGTGGGGAATTCCTGGCTGAGGGGCAAATAGAAGGATGAAATAGTATCCGTGTGGTGATGACAGGTGAGAGGGCACGACTCACGGAGTCGGAATCTGACCCTGCATTCCTCTGCTCTGACAGGAAACGTAATTATACACTCACACCCACACACACACACACACACACACACACACACACACACACACACACACACACACTATCACCCACTACATGGTTCCTTTCCCTGTATCCGGTGCTGTATGGTGAGTCAGCCAAACCACAAGATGAGTCGCCACCTTTTCTGCCTTTAATGCGTCCATACCATAGATGCCACAGGAAGTGGATATGAGTGTTGAATCATCATCCTCTCACCCTGGTCTCACCCCCTCCCACCATCATCACAATACATCCACACTTTGATGCTGCTGTCAGTCATCCAGCACCCTCCTACACTGTTGTGAGGACCTGTTACTACACTCTCCTCTGACATCACACCTCCTTCCCCCGCTCCCTTTAATGCATTTTCGCTACTCTACATGGGGATCCACAGCTGTAGCATTGCAATGGATGCGTCTTGAAGATGCTCTCAGGCAGCCTTTAGCAAGCATCCCAATCCAGCTTCTCACATGTCTTAATCCTCACCAGAGGACAAGTCTGCGATAAAGACTCTCCCTCCTCTTCTCACTTGGTTGCTCTCAGTATTTTTCCTCCTTTTTCTTCGTTTCACTCTTTTTTGTGTAGCTCTGACAACCAGCACAAAGTAACGATCTATTTCAAGACTCACTTAGTCTCCTGCACAGAAACACGCAAATGCACACTGTGATGTAGCTCTGACCTTTCAGGGTAGGTCAAAGCTGGCCTAGAAACGCTTCAGGACCCCCCAGAAGAGCTAGTTGAGATGTTTGGGGAGAGGGAGGTGTGGGCATCCCTGTTGAGACTGTTGCCTCTGTGACCCAGCTCCAGATACATGGTTGAAGATGGATGGATGGAATGATGGATGGATAACATTGAATTCATTTCAACAGTTGTCTCTATATGTCTGTAATTTGATGTGGAAATGGAGGAAAATTTGTTTAGGTTTTATTCATGCTAGTTCAGAAGGGACTTTCTCTTTTTTTGTTTGCTGTTGCTCTTGAGATGGAGGTTAGATATTTTTCTTTATTGGAGCCAAAGAACACAAATCAGGTACTGTCACCATGGCAACCATAAGTGATGAGGATTACGTTAAGGATGACGGTTATGAGTGACAACATTATATCCTTGTGCATACAGAACATAAAAGTTGAGCGGCATCAAATTTAACTAAGCCCACCAGAGGACCTAAAAATAAAAGATTTTAAGCATAATTATCAAAAGCAATGTTGACTGTCGCACATCAATTCACTTAAATCTTCCTCCAAAATGTGGTTTTCAGTGACTCAACACGGTCTTCGTCAAGTTTTCTTATGCCAATTTATAAAAGAAAAATGAACTACAATGTGTGCTAGTCTACACTCCATCCACTAGGTGGCAGTAACGAACTACAAACGTGTTTTCAGACTGGAAAACATCAAACACATTATGTCGGTCAACAACAGTCTACTGAAAATGTTTTATTTTTTTGCATGCACCAGAAATAACCCCTGCAATACAGTACAGTTACTTAAACATGTACAGGTCATTTCTTTAAGTAACACTCATCTCAAACAATTCTTCCTTATCATCTTCAATGTGACAATTAGCTTCCATTACTTAAAGGCACACATAATCAATAATATATGTATAATAAGGAACATACAAAAACCAAACCACTGAAAAAAATAAACTTCTCACATTTGTCTGCATTCATCAAGCACTTCAAATAATCTGTTATTGCTGAGGCATCATTGGTTTAAAGATGATCCCAAGAACCACAAAAGTTGCAAACATGACACGCAAGTTAAGGGGCAACCTGCTTGTTCCTCATCCGATTTCTTTCCTGTAACAGTAAAGCCATCATGAAGTCACTGACATTAACTTCCAGGGCTCAATTTGTTCTGTGGATGGAAAGAAGTCTGGTTAAAATTTTACCAACAAAAACATTATTAAGGAGCAATAAATTGTTTTTGCATACCTTCTTTGCGTTATTCACACACTGCATGTAGGCTGAGGCAATACTCGAGCAAGTCAAAGTCTTTCCGGTATTCTCCTTGTAACATTTTAAAATCTGACTCTGCAAATCCCCACACACCGGCTGAAAGTTGAAACGCCTGACAAACAAAAACAGACAAGTGCGCTTTAAATAGCACTATTTGTGCAGGTAATACCACAACTAATGAAACAGCCTTCTTTTTCAAATGTGTATTTCCATTATGACCTTGTGAGTCACCATGTGTCACTGCACTCTATTGGTTAACTTCATAGATGAGAAAAATGTTAATACATTAACATGAGTGTGATGCAGGGTGATGAACTCACGCAAAGCGGTTATGAGTCTCCTCCTTTCCCTTCTGGAAGCTCTCAGCAGTGACTTTGTAAAACTCAGCACACTGTTGAAAATGGTAAAAACACCAAACTTATATTCACGTTCAAATATCACAAGCTGCCAAACACAAGCTGCCATTTCTGAGGAGTGAACTGTGTTGATGGTGTGAGAACTGATGAAACTCTGTCTCTAATCACTGTACACTGAGATAGAACACCCAAAGAGCATGAACATCTGATAGTGAGGTCATGCTGACCTTTGGTGGTCGGGGGTGGGGGGTGGGGGTGTTCATAGTAAGTTTTTTCAATGAGTTTCTTATGAATGAAAAACTTTTCAGCTTTACAGCTGACTTTTGTCTTTGTGTATGGTGTAAATAAATTTTGCTGCATTTCTGCTTTATAACTGAACACTTCCTATAACCACTACATCAACAGTCATCCACTGACTTATTATCAAGAAATCATCACCCAACGAAATGTAAGAGAAAAAAGTGGCAACACCCTAAGACTTCCTCTACTGACATAAACACTGCTGTGGACCACTGCGTTCTCTACAATGAAACCTGAATGCTGACTGCTGAATTAAATGCACGACTTTAAGAGAGGATTAGGCTAAAAATTTATTGATTCCTAGTTTAGGTGAGAAACTTATGAATAAAACATTCTGCATTTTCTGGCCATAATTGGGTGACAAACATAAGCCGTGAATAAATCATTAACTGTGATGACAATAAGGCAAATTTGTGAGAAAACAGACACTTAATCATTCAGCAGTTGTGAAGACATATCACCACTCATTCAAAGTGTTTCTGACCAACTGAGGAATATTCAGTAAATGTTTAGTTTGGTTTCCACCAAATCCAAAAACTGACAGGAACATTTAGCTCACCTTTGTTTCAAGTTTAGCGATATGTTGCTTGAAGAGAGCATCTCGTTTCTTCAAACCTTCCTCTTTCTCATCCAACTGATGAGCCTGCGAAGGGTTTATATGTTTATAATGACTTTGCAACACTTTATAAATGTTTTCATACCACTACTAAGCCTCACAGTATAATATTTTACAGATATGCAAATGTTATATCACTATAAATAATCAGTCTTTTCATTTTCTGTCCCATCATTGAAGAGACAGGTCTGTTGACAGTGGGTGCGATTAGAGCAGAATGAAAGTGAAAAAAATTAGTCACGGAAGTATACCACCTCACCCACTCCCACCTCACCTTCACCTCCATCCACTGAAACAAGACAAGAGGGCAAGAAAGAAAGACATTAAGAGAAAGGAAAGAATATCTCAGGTCCAGCCACATACAGTATATACGTCATGTTCTCTCGTGCTTACATAAAGCTGCACCAGGAGTTTCTGATCTTCAGTCTTAACTTTCTCCTTCATGATGGCCTCTGTCAGTTTCTCCATGTATGCAGCACTTTCAGTCTCCAGCGTCTTCTTCACCTGTTCCTCTACCTGAACACGAGCTGCTGCTCTGGCCTCCGCCTCGGCCTCTGCCTTCAACAGCTCCAGCCTTCACATGTGACAAGGGCTCCATTTACATCAATAAAAAGCATTTCTCACACTTGATTTTAGAAATTAGCAATTATTGATTATTCGATAAAATTAATTGTCAGTAACTGCAGTATTTGAAAGTTGTTTGTCAACTTTACAGTTTTTACAGTGTAAAAATATCCAAGAAAATCAGTTGCATCTACATTTGAAAAGTTTGAATTTTTGGCACTTAAAGTGATTACATAACTGATTATTTCAGCATTACTGTGTATGCTGAACATCCTGGTCACAAAACGCCGCAGCAGGTTTGTGTATTTTTTCTCATTTTCTTCTCATCCACACATTTGATGGTCAATCTTTCCCAGTAATTTTGTCCTTACTGTTGCTGCAGTTCCTGCCTCCTCTGGCTGATCTCCTCCTCCAGACTTCTCTGCATCTCCTCTTTGATTTTCTTCCTCAGCTCTTCCTCTACCTCCTCAGCAGAAACAGGCAAAGCTGCATGAAAACGCATCCATTCAATCAGTTCTGCTGGTGTATTTCCATTTCTACAGTCGTTGACATACACAATGTTCCAGTCAGCTCACCTGGGGTAGGCGTTGGCTCTGAGACCACAGCAGGTGGTTCATCCATGACAATCGGGGGTAGTGATAGGCTGATGGTGGGCTCCTTCACAGGTGGAGGCTCTATGAGGGGTTCACTAACAGGTGCGTCAACCGGTACTATACCCACTTCCATGCAGTCAACAGGTGTGGAGGGATCTTCAATGGCGACCTCTTGACTAGTAGATGGTGCTACTGCTGGATCTGATGAAGGTGGGGCCAGTTCAAACGCAGGAGGTGGATCCACAGCTGGAACCGGGATTGGAAGCACTTCTTCAACCGTAGCAGGTAGAACTACAGGGTCAATAAGGGTCCCTTCGGCTGGCAGTGGTAAAACTAGAGCTTCAACTGGAGCTGAAGCAACAGGACAGGTCAGGATTATTGGCTCATCTGGCGTACGTTCAATAGAGGGTGGAGACTGGACTTCTACAGGTGGTGTCAACAAGACAACAGGTTCAAGAAGTTCAGAGGGAGCTACAGCAGCAGAGTCAATAGCAGTTGGAGGTGGTGGCTGAATAGGTTCAGAAGGTAAAGATGATATCAAAGGTTCAGGTGGAGCTACAGTCTCTGTGGGTGACTCCACAGATGGAGACTGGACTACTGAGTCACTTATTGGGGGAGTAGACATGATTTCAGGTTCTACAAGAGTTGGGATGAAAGATTCAACAGCTGGAAGCACTACTGGCTCCACCACCTTAGGTGGAAGAGATTCCGGTTCCACATGTACTTCTAATTGTGGTGAAGGTGTGACTGAAAGTGGAGGAGGGGTTGAAATTACAGGCTCTACTAGAACTGTGTGTTCCACAGATGAAGGAAGAAGTGAGTCAACAGGAGGAACTTCCACAGACTGTGGTGTGGATGGGGCAAGTTCAGCTAGTGGTGGGCTTTTAGGCTCTAGAGATGGAGGTGGGGCTGTAGGCTCTACAGGGGGGGGATGAGGGGGGTTCAATTCCACAGAAGGAAATTCCACAGTCTGTGGTGGGGCTGAGAAACCAGGGTCAACTAGGGGTGGGAGTGGGGTTCCGGGCTTCACAGGAGCTGGAGGAGGGGAAAGAAACTCCACAGAAGGAAGAACTTCCACAGACTGTGGTGGGGCTGAAAAACCAGAGTCAACTAGGGGTGGGGTTGCAGGTTCTACAGGGGTTGGAGATGGGCAGTGAAACTCCACGGGTGGAGGAACTTCCACAGACTGTGGTATGGATGGGACAACCTGAGAAGGAGGTGGAGGTGAGGCACAGACAACAGGGTCGACTAGAGGGGGGGTGATTGGAGGAAGTGAATTAAACTCCATTGGGGGAGGAACTTCCACAGACAGTGGTATGGATGGGATTACCAGCGAAGAAGGTGGAGGTGAGGCAGAAACAACGGGGTCAACTAGAAGAGGGGGTGGGGTTGAAGGCTCCACTTTGATTGGTGGAGGTGAATTAGATTCCATTGGGGGAGGAACTTCCACAGACTGTAGTATGGATGGGACTACTTGAGGAGGGGGTGAAGGTGAGGCAGAGAAAGTTTCAGCTAGAGGTGGAGTATCAAGCTCCACAGATGGAAGAGGGAGGGTAGGCTCTACATAGGTTGAAGGAGGGAAGTGAAACTCAACCGGAGGAGGAAGTTCCACAGTCTGAGGTGGAGATGGGGCTACTTGAGGAGGTGGAGAAGGAGGTGATGCTGAGATAGCAGGGCTGGCCAGAGGTGGAGGTGTAAACTCTACAGATGGAGACAGGGCTTCCGGCTCAGCAGAGGTTGGAGGAAATGAGTGAAATTTCACAGGTGGAGGGATGAGTTTTAAAGGAGGAGCAGGTGCCACTGATGGAGGTGGGGATGAGGCTTCCTGGGGAGATGGAGGGAAGACTGGAGGAGGAGGAGGTGGCGGCGTCAAAACAGGACTAACAACAGAGGGGGTGGAAACTGGGGTGGGTGATGCAGTTGGTGGTAGAGGAGGTTCTTCATTCCGTGACGGATGAGGACGGACGACTATCGAAGGTTGTCTCATCCGTTTGACGACGCTGTCTGACAGCTAGAAGAGAGAAGGCGAAGAAGAACAAACTTACAATTACAAACTTTAGAAAAAGCTATTCTTGGGCATAATTTCAAACAACAACTTTTCTCTATTTTACAATCAGTTGTGCATCTACTTCTATGATCAAGACACACCACAGCAGTTAAAGGAAGTTAAAGAAATCACAGATTCATCCCATCTACTCCAAGCTTTTATTTCTCCATGCTCCACCCGTCAGCCAGGTTACTGTTAAGTGTTAGCTTCTTCATGAGTAGCAGACGAAAATGCTAAAAGAAAACCCCCCGGAGTTTAAGTACATTTTTTTTTAGTTTGTAGTTTGTACGTCTTTAGTTTATAAAAATAAATGCTTGAATATTTAATGAGTATATCGCAACCCATTTATCAACTCTCATTCAAATCTGTCAAGCAGTTTTTACAATAAACATTGAAAATATTAAAGTAAAATGACGATTGAATGTTGATGTTAAATACGTTAAAAATGTTAAGGTAAAAAATAAAAATAGAAATTCCTGACTCCGCTCCTTCATTCGTAGAACACCTTACGTAATTAAACCTGATCGCCACTCCAGCGCCGCGATGACCCGCCCTCCTCCTCTCGGATTGGCTGACCCTGATGGCCTTAGTCCCATCCTAACCAATCATTAGCCCGCATATGCAACCAAACCCCTCAATCTAACTCGTCAATCAGAGACCTATTGAAATAGGAAGGCGGGTCATGACTTCTGTGTAGTGAGTTTTAAAATTAATTACCCAGTCGTATTTTTAAAAAATTTTTCGTTGGAACATTATTTCATAACACGGGGTAAACTTAGAAAACCCAACTTCATAGGTTTATTTAGAGCCTATGATGACCTTCCTCTATTTAAAATTTAAAAACATTTAAAACCACAGCGTGCCTGTCACACAATAAGGAGAATGGGTTCAACTTCTTCCAGGACTCATTCACTCTATAACCGAGTTTTCCATGCAGAAACAAGTGCACCACAACATTTCTTTCCACATTCTTTCTCCCAGTTCATTCTCGCGTGGGTTCCACTCACCCGAATGCCCTCCACAAAAAACACTGCCCCGTCATTCTGTGGAGAGAACTGACTGGAGCTGTTTCCCCCCATCCACACCCGCAGCCACACACCGCTATGAAGACACGTTGGGTAATTTCAATTGTATTGATCCACAACGTGGATTTGAGCTCTGTGAAACCCACTTGTGACAGTGGAAGATACCTCCCACCCCACCAATTAAGCGTGAACAACAGCAGCTGCTATTGGCTGCAGCTGAACAACATTCATCTGGATTGGTGGACACGTGAGAGAACATTGTGTCCCAGCCTCCAGCAATAACAAAACATTAGTTTGATTTCATAAAAATGTTTCTCCTCAATTTCGCTCCCCTCATATCAATTTTTTTCCCCTAACAAATATTGTTCCTTAAAATCTTACATATTTTGGCACGAAAGCCAATTTCAGTGTGTAGTCAAACATTATTTTACATGCAGAATTATTTAGATTTTATCAACTGATGAACATGTGTCTTGCTGATGAATTACTTGACACCTTTAGCAAATAAATGTTCAGCAATTGCAGACAATCCTACAAGGTCAAATTAAAAAGCAGTTGGGCTTTGCATTTTTGGGAGAGCAACACACAAAGGGGGAAATTTCCTGGACTTTATTGACCATAAAGAAATTATGTGGTAGCATCAATACTATGCACACGATACACAATCATGTATGAAAATAATTTGATTCAACAGTATAAAACTGCTTTGGTTCAGCCAACCAAACACGAGTGCAACACAGAGGTTATTTATCTATTTAACGGCCAGTCCCTTTTAGTTCTTTTTCAGTCTGCCTTCTTTTCCTTGATGTGGGGTCCACGCAGTGCTGCCTGCACGCTGCTCCAGACCTCCGTGTACAGCAACGTGCCCACAAAGACCACGGCTGTGCCCATCCAGTGCCAGATGGTGAAAGGGTTTTGGAAGTAAAGGATGGAGAAGATGAGGCTGAGGAACTTTCTGAGGGTCACCACCAGAGTGACTGTCAGCGAGGTACACTCAGTGGTTAGAATGAACACACCGCGGATGCACACATATCTGGAAAACCTGGTTAAAGAAACATAAGTGAGAAGAACTGGAACAGCCTTACAATTTCAACATTATGTCCTATACAGCTAGATCAAGTGTTATTTAGTCACGCCTATTTTTTGGATTTTTATATGTATATGGTAAACAGACTCAATCTCCAATCAGAGCAACAGCGAAGAAGTGCTTTACGTCTGTTTTACATCTATATAGGGAGAGTCATGTGATAATTCTCACCACACAAAGTTTGGTGTAGGTATTGCGAGAAGAATTTTAGAGAAATAGAAAATTTATTTTATGATAATGGTGAACAAACTAATACCAAGTGACTGCTCCTTTATTGAACTAAGAGACACACGTAAGAAAGGCATAAAGATATGCAGAGAAAATAACACCTGCAAGAGTGAGGGTGGGGAAAATAAGAATGGGAACATGAGATAGGAATTTGGAGGTGGGCCACTCCTCAGCAAAAGTCACCGGGCCAGAAAATGCTTACAGGTAATGACATTAGTGAGACACAGTCAGCAGCATTTGAGGTATTTATGGTGCTTTCAGTTTTTTTTAAGATTCACTTAGTCTAAATAAAAGCAGCAAATAGTCTAAAATACTATCACTCAAAGTGACCTGGTTATAACAAATAAGTGACATGATGCTCTGTGACCTGATGACAAAACTCTGGTCATGCATTCAATACCAACACCACCGTGTTTGGCCTCATTGTACCAACATTTTAGAAGTACATAAATAAATTCAAGTCGGTGAGATAAAAAAGTTTTTTCTTTGACAGGATACTGAGTGAGAACGTTGACCAGCAGGTAGATCCACATTATAGGCACAGTCATTCCAGTTACAGGAATAACCACAGGACCTGAAAAAGACAGTCATTTACATTTGTGCGCTATAAAGCAAACTTTCCACGTACGACATCTCCTGACTGAATGAGCAAGACTCACTGCTTTGACTGAAGTAGATGCAGTGGTTGTAGATGTCTGTGTAGAGCAGCATGAAGCCCGGAAGAGGTAGGCAGTGCTGCAAGAAGAGACAAATCCAGTCAATAGGATCAACTTTTAGACTCCCAAGAGTTGTTCGTATATAGTATGTTTTGGGTGTGTCCTGCATGTCAGAACAAAACCCACATTGTAGAAGAGAGCTTCCTTGGGATGTTTTCCAAACTCCTTATACAGTGTCTCCTGGAAAATACCCATTCTGGCAGACATCAGCAAAGCAAAGGTCAGCATGGCAATACCTGAATGTACAGAGATCAACAGCAAAGATAAATCAGTTATTATGCCGAACTTTGTGTTCTATCTCTTCCAAATTAGAGATTCGATGTTTAGTTGAAATTAATCTTTAAAAACTTCAGTCTGACATTACTTTCAGATTATGTGCTGTTCTCTGTATTTTATAATTTTAAACAAAAATATTATTACATTTTATGACATTTTATTGACAAAACAAATCAAAACATCTTTATGTATGCAACAGCTTTCAAACTATTGATATGCAATCAATCCACACCATTTACAGACAAAAATAAAAGTAGCTATTTGCTGTAAGATATTAAATATCAGTTCAAAGAATTTTTCCCACAAAATTCACCTATAAGCCAGCGCATCAAGGCAGAAAAGCCTTGCTTTTCAGTTATCTCGCTGACCACATCCTGCAAAACAAAATGCATTGAAAATATCACTGGTCAACACTGGGCATTTTGGGAGAAAAGCATCTTAGTTTGAATGACGAGTAACACATAAAAAATATTATTATGGTGAATTCCTCTCAAGGGATTCAAAAATACACCGTTCATGTTTTTGACCCACTGGTTGACTGTCTATATGCAGGGCAAGTTTTGTAATAATTCTCAGCAGAAAAGTTTGGGTCACACTTGATTTTTGACATCAGGAGGTTGTGCCAGTCCATGAAGAGGAGGATTACTGCTGATTGCTGCTAATTACTAGCTATGTAAAACAAGACAAGCTTGGGTCATCTGAGAAATGTATAACAATAAGGAACAAAAGAAGGTTTGTTGTTTTCATACAACGTAAACAATCCTGCAAAAAAACACTGATGTTGTTTTAAATCCCTTAAGCTCATAATGCAACAAGTTCTGCAAAAAAACTCACCACTTGTTTGGCAGACATTACAGTACAGACGAAAATACCAAATGATATTAAAGCTATGGACAAATATTTGCTTGGCGAGTACCTGAAGGGTGAGAAAACAGAACAATCAAGCAGCATATTGATTTACTGTGATGGTTTTAACCCATTCGAGGTGACTAAATATGAGGTATGAGATATTTATGTTGTCAGATATAGTAAGTGTACTTTTTTCTTAGGATGATTATTCCCAGAATCATGTTGGCGATCAGTGATCCCTGCAAAGACACAAGGCAGCAGGTCAATCATAAACGAGGAAAAGAATTGAGGTTTTCTGATGATGGGGAAAGTAAAAAATAATTCTGACCGATCTGAAGATCATGTGTAGCGGCATGGCGATGTTGAAGTTCAGAGCGTAGTTGTTGATCACACTGACTGTGAAGAACATCGTCACCATGATGATATAATTTCTGAGCAAAAACACACGACATGTTGGTTTTTGCCTCTGATTATCATATTTTGGTGGCAGCCAAGGCATTAATGAGTTGGGTTTTTTTTACCTTACAGGAATAACTGGTTTCTTCCTCCCAAACTTAGCCTCTGAAATGAAACCTTCTAGAGCAATGAATAAAAACTGAGCGAAGGTGACTATGTTGCCACATCCTGGGAAATCTCTGAGGAACAAAACACCAAATTAGACAGAAATCACAAAGAAACAGATTCAAAAGGTGCAGATGTTAAGCCTCAAATAGTGAAGCTGCAGAACTAATTAAAGACAGCAGTAAAGCAAATGCAAAAGTTACTTTACTCAACCTTGAAAATGTTCCAACAAGGTGCAAAATATTATAGGTTTTTCACTTGTGAGAATTTGCTGTTGTTGTGGTTAATGTTCTTATAGTTCATTTAATCATGGTCAACATTTTCAGAAAATAATTTCCTGCTGTTTTGTAAACAAACTTGTTCATCAGGATCACAAACATCAACTGGTGATTATAATTACCACATAATTACCTCTGCAGCACCGATTTGTAGTTCATCTGTTTGTTTGTTGATTTATACAAAGACTACTTATGTTTCATGAACGTTGTAGTTTGCTGTCACAATTGTTTATCGTAGGTATATTGGGTTACTTAAACGCTACCTTTGAAAGTGACACAATTGTGATTTTTTTCTGTCTCAAATTGATTTTTGCCTCACCTGTTCACTTTCCGTATTTGTGTGCTCAGCTGCTGACATCGTCGTGAACAGATGTGTATTATGTTTGCTCGTTTTTCACAAGAATACCGATGAACAGTTGATCATATATTAATTTATAAGAGTGTTCCCGCTTTCCTCCTTGTTTGACTTTTTGCACATCTGCTGGCCAGATATTGACGTGATTAAAACTGCGAAATGGCTATGAGTTAAAGTACCAGATTGATTTTTGAACCAGTGTATAATGATGTAGTACAAATCGGTTTTAGACGTGTACGTGAAAATATCTAGCTATTTGGGAATTTAAATTTCTCCTGCTCACTGCACGAACTATGCAAAAGTATGTCTACGCTACCTACAATTGTTAGTTGGACAAAGTAACAACTATAAAAATAATAACGAAATTAAATTTTCAAAAGATAGCTTCAACTTTCTATACTTTAGTAGTTAAGTCGACATGAAGATTCGAAATATGTTACTGACCTTACAAGCAACTCCAGAGACACAACATTGCTACAACATCCGATAAAAACAAGAGCAATAGCAAAAGCGCTTCCCATGTTGGTTGATTTTGAGAAGAACTCGACAGAAAAAATGTGTCAATTGATGAATAAACGGAGCTTCGCTCGGTGCATGTTTCTAATTACCGGCGAATTGTTATTCCTGGAAGACACTGTGCTCCAGCGGTATTTCTCTTTCGCTTGACAATGTCTTTTCCGGGGTTACCGGTTTAGGCATCGCGCGGGCTCATGGGAGTTGTAGTTTAATTTTGACAGGACCGAAAACACATTTGCGTGCTTATAAGTTGTTTGTATTTAAAAAGAATTTAACAACATACTATGTGGTTGATATGATTATAATATTTTGCAGAATATACCTCATATAGAGAATGTATTTGTCAATTTAACGTGTCAATGGCGCAATGTCTGCGCAGTCATGACGCCCAAAACGTCAGTGTAGCGCAGTAGTACAGTACTGTTTACACTACTAGAAAATATGTAGAGCTCTCACCGTCACCGAATTTCTGTGTAGCACCTATAACCCTGGATACGAGAAAAACAGACTAATGATTAGTGAAATTGGTGTACGCTGTGTTTTACGTCTTGAAATGTCTAAATAAACAGATTAATTTTGTTTACTTTGTCTTTAAATGAAATTAATTTAAAAAAATTTAAAAAAATATTTTGGACCTTATGAGATTCACAAGCTCATTCCGAGACAGTCGTTATTCAGATAGTCATCTCATTAAATTACAGAAGAATATTAGAAACATGGAGGTGACATTACGATTATTGATGTTCAACCACTTGGACAACAATTTGTCATTGAAGTTCTGCGTATAAGAGTACTCAAATTCAAAAACAAATTGTGTCTCTAAAAATATAGATATTTGGGAAAAAAAACTTAACAGACATCATTTAATGTTCAGATGAGCAAGAAAGAGTCAGTTTGCATGCAGGTCGTTTTGTCTTTGTAGTGACAAAACACGTCATACTCAAAACTGCAGGACGTACAGACATCTGTCCTTTTAGACGATCTTTGACGGAACACGCGCGTGCGTTGCCCCGGAAGCGTCGCTGTAGCAAATCGCTAGCTTTGGCGTCATCATTACTTATGTAGTTTCACTGGGTTCTTTCTGCCAAAAGAAGCAGGTTTGAGCTGATACGACCGTTATATAAATTTGTAAATTCACGAGCTGCTGGAAAAATGATTTCCCTCACGGATTCACAAAGTAAGACCGCTTCCTGGTTTCCTTGTGTTCTTTATCTTTATCGTGTTTGTGATTAAAGGCCGGTTCAGCTCAATGAAGAGGTTAGCAGCTCAAATATAATTGGCTGAGAGCATCGTTACGTCATAGAAGCATGAAGCGATTAGAATGAAAAATGACTAGAAATATTGGAGATTAGACATTTAATTTAACCGAATAACTCCTCCTGTCAGCTATTTTATGCTTATATCTTCATATCTTTTAGTATGTTAGTTGGCATGCTATCATGTTTATTAATCTGTTACGGATTTCCCTATGGTAAAAAATGTTTGGTCATGTTTGTAAGTAGGAGTGCGCTAGAACTATTTTTTTTAGAAATTATTGGTTGGTACCCACATATCCACATGCAGCTGCTCTGTTTTAAGTCTAATGAATGAAGTGACAACATGACTAATTACTACAATTGTTTTGTTTCTTAAAATCTACAGAAATTGGGATGGGGCTGACGGGATTTGGTGTGTTTTTCCTCCTCTTTGGGATGGTGCTGTTTTTTGACAAAGCTCTTCTCGCCATTGGAAATGTTAGTGGATCAATCATAGTTTCTGCAACACCTCATTTGACCTGACAGGGGTTAACTTGTGATGTCATTGTTCATCTGTGCTTCCTGTGCAGATATTTTTTGTTGCAGGCCTGTCCTTCGTCATCGGCCTGGAGCGTACGTTTAGATTCTTCTTCCAGAGGCACAAAGCGAAAGCCACCAGTTTCTTCCTGGGAGGAGTGTTTGTTGTTTTGATTGGTTGGCCAATCATTGGAGTCATTCTGGAGATTTATGGCTTCTTCCTTTTATTCAGGTCAGCTCAAATATAAAATAAATCCAACTTATTTTCATCAGCATCTGGAATGAACTTCTGACTGTATGAGTTATTTGGTCTCACCTCATTTACTCTCTTTTTAACAGGGGATTCTTTCCTGTGGCAGTAGGCTTCATCAGACGAATACCTGTGCTAGGATATTTACTCAGCTTGCCAGGTATCAGTTCAGTAAGTACTTTCTGAGTATCAGTACACTGCTAAATTGTAAAGCATGTATTGAATGTCCATTCAGATCATTGGAGAACATAAAGTTGCTACCTATCTACCTGCTGATTGCCAAGTCTTAATTATGTGATTTTTACTTCAACACAATAACAGAAGAAACTCCTGCCTTTCACTGCATTACCATACTGATATATTATTGTTTTGTCATTTATGTCGTGAAGGTTTTTTTGAAGTCTGACACTTGGCTTTTGCCAAAGCTTATAGTATTGCTAGTTGGCAATAACCAAGCTACAACTATTATAATCTGAATTAAAAACAGTGTTTTACTGAATGTGGCCATTTGCGATTCCTCGCTTTGTCTGTGTGAGACAGTTCTTGAAACTTTCAGCTATCAGTATCGTGTTGTCTTCTGGGAAAATTTCCTTTTCGGTGGTTTCCAGGGAATGCTGGGATGTCATGTGTTGCTTGCGGTCAGCCTCCCTTCAATGGTTCCTTTATTCCAATGTAAAAAAAAGTATCACTTTAAATGAACATTCATACAACAGGTAGTAGAAAATAGTAAACATATTAAGGCAAAAATTCTTTCATATTCACTCTTGTTTTTCTCTCAGTTTATTTTTAATGCTTAAAAGTTTTGCTTTCAAATGAATCTTGTGACAGATATTTTATTTAAACTGTGTTAGCATTGAAATATTTTTTTCTGATTAAGTGTTAGGTGCAAATATTCACTCTGGATTGTCTTCTCTTTCAGCTGGTGGCACAAGTTGGTGAGAGCAACACAATGGTATAACAGTGGACAGATTTTTCTCTTACTGGTGGAGAGTCTGATTATTTATCACAGTTTCTATAGGTGACTGTATATTTTGGTCGTTGTCATATCAACACTTTATCCAAGCTGTACCTGTGGAGGTTTGACTGATGTTAAGATGTTTTGTATCTGAATACACTTGGACAAGAATATTTTTTCACTTGTACCTGTCTGTAGATACATAACAGGATATGATCCATCCACATCTCTTCAAAAGCTGCTGCACAGAATTCAATTTCCCAATTTTATTGTCACATTTGTTTTGTGAGAACCTCGCGTCTCATATTCGGGTTCTTCAGCAAGCTTATTGTAACATTCTTTGGCATATTTGAACTGTTTCCATGCCAATTAGTTCTCATTCAGTGTTTTTTTAGTTGCCCTTTGACCAAAATTGTTCTAATATCATTTGCCAAAGCTCAAAGCATCACCTGTCATTCCAGTCTGGTATGTTTGGACAGATAACTGAATGAGGAGCTCTGAACAGCGTCCGTACTCTGGTTTATGTGCCTCGACAGTCACTGAGGGTGTTCCGACTTGCTCAATGAAGTGTTACTGGGATTTTTGTACATTAGAAATAATTAACATTAAATTTAATGTTGTAAAAATGGTTTAGATCCTTGTAACGTTGATGTTTGACTGCACCATTTGTAAATACATGCTTGAAATAAAATGTGTCTTTGCTACAGAGATCACAATCAGTTACTTACAACATAATACTTGACTCTAATTCCAGGTCGTACATAAGAGACCTTCTGAAAAAGAGCCTTTGGGTTTCTTCTAAAAAGTTGTCTATATTATATTTTGTATTATTACATGATTATTACTGATGCATAACTTCACATCTGGGTGAGTTACTCTGTTGAAGTTTCCGATCGGGATTTACTGTAGCATTGGTACCCCTTCCCATGTGATTAAGGTCATTTGAAGATCAAGGAAGTCATAGTTGTCTATCAACTTTCCTTCATTTGCAGCTAAGATTGTTCATCCGAGCTCATTGAATTCTGTAGAAGTACTATCTGTTCAACGCTCTGGTGGTGGGAGGAAGCTGGAGAACCTGGACAGAATCCAGGAGAACAGGAAACTCCCAGGAGTCATGGATTCCGACATACGACAGGAAAAGACTCAAATGTACAACTCGAGACAAATCACGGTTCCAAAACAGCAGTTTTGAATGTTCCTGCGGTAAACAGGAGGTCAAAAGAAAGAGGGAAGGCAATGAGGCCCAGGTGAACACATGAGGGTGAGGCAGGTCATCACGCAGGTGGCAAGCTTGACAGAAATCTAGAGGTATTCTGAAGTGAGAGAAGAATTAGACAAGTAGATGTACGAATCCTGGATACTTGCATTATAGTTAATTCTTGATCACCAAAAAAATAACTTATAAACAATTTGCATAAACTATATGATGGGTTCAGCTTTTTATGGAAAGCATCAAAACATGCACCAACTTCAAGCATGTCACACAGGCGTCTACACCCACATGCTGTCATCACTTCAGCTTCATTCATAAAATCTCAGCAGTGACATCATCGCCGCTGTGACCCCATCAAGAGACGGCTGCCTGCAGAAGTTACATCTGTCTCGTGTGTCTGTGGTAATGAGCGACGACGCCTACAACAACGCCTGTCAGTCTCATCAGTTCTAGTACTTCATAAGGTGTAATGAAGCTGCCTGACACCTTCATTACTGTATAATGAGGTGGTTTGCTTTGTTTGGTATGATGTTCCCGCAGTGACAGAGAGGCAGAACTCTAAACACAAGCATCTAAACACAAGCTGCTGCCTGCAAGACAGAACAAACAACGGTAAGCCCGAAAACATGTTTATTAATTGAATATGAAATTTAAACAGTGCTTTACTGTAAATATTTAGCATTTACATGAAAACAACAGTGTTTACCTCGTTGTAATGCAGTTGTAAGCAGAAACTGTTCATTATTAGGAATCTTGAACTGATCACCGATGAGAGGGAGTCAGTGGATAAAAATAAAGAAAATCAATATGGTTGCATTTAGTTCATCATTGTTTTAATTCAGTTTTTGTTAACCCAGTATTGGTTCATTTATTTACTTTTCTATGAACAGGATTACTTATAATATTTCCAAAAAAATTTTAACTGAATGTTTGGTAGAGATTGGATATGACCAAAGGAACAATCTATTTGGTTTGATGTTGATCCAGATCCTCGTCTGGATCCAGAGTTTTCTCTACAGGGTTATTTAACATTATGGGTTCAGTTTAAACACAACATTACTTTATGGCTCCTGCCTACAGTGCTGGGGGCAATCAAAGTATACTGAATAATAATAAAACTACATACATTATATCTTCATTTATCTGTTATCTTTCCTGTTATGTTATCACAGAGTACAATAATGTCTCCAGTGGTTACATTGCTTGTGATGACATTAGTTTCCCACTGCTGGAGCGCTCCACATGTGAGTCAAAGCAGAATTTTCTCTCTTTATTGAAACAAAAGTTGAAACCTCATTACGTTAAACTGTAATTGTTGATGTCTTTCTTCATCACTTTTCAGTGGAAAAACTGGACTCCTCAGGCCATCTTATACCTAAAGGGATCACGTAAGAATATTACTTAGGAAGTTTTACAGATTGAGGAATTTCCTGAGCTGCCTTGTTGCACTGAGAGAAACGGTGTTGAATGATGTTGATTTTCAGAAGGACACCGCTCTGTGTTGGAGCGCCAAAGTCGAAAAGAAGGAGATACTCTGCATTTTGGTGAGCATATTTTATTTTCACCCAGTGATACATTAGATGATGATAAGTTCGATAATGCATCTTCAAATATTTTGTTAGCATCTACAAATATTTTGTAAGCATCTGCAGATATTTTGTTAGCTCTTAAATAGGTCTAACAAAATATTTGTAGATACTTGAGAAATAAGCAGTGATTCAGAAAAATTTCTGTTTCAAGTCCCTCATGGGGTTGTCGACTTTATATCTTCAGGCACCTCTGGTCCATAATTAATAATTTCTTAATTATTTATTACATCCTGCTTCAAAGTGGTGATTGTCATGGTTCGTTCATTCGTTCGTTTGTCCACCAAATATCTTTGCAACCGTTACAGACAGAAAGATGAAACAAAAAGCACATTACTCATGCGGCAAAAGGGATGGAAATGAGATGATGCCTTGTCCTTGAGAAAACTAGGTCAATGTCAAATTTCTACTTTTCTACAGATTTCAACTTTTAACAAATTTAACTGTGGAATTAAAGTTTTATCTCTGTTTTATATGCAATTGATCAATATGTATATAAATAAAGAATTCTTCATAGCTCAAGATTTTCATTAATATTAATGACAAACACCGGTGTTAAATGTACCCATGTTCGACCATTATAGTGGCGCATGCACGTCTCCTTGTCACTACATCCCTGTTTGTGTGTTTCCTCTTCATATCTCTTTTACATCCCTGCAGTGCACCGCGACCAGAGCCGTGATGGGTTGTTTTTGTCATCTGTTCTTCAGGAGTTTGTGCAACAAGCTGTGAAGGAAGGTAAAATCCAGGAAGCTATCACTTCCATTAAGTCTCATCATCATCTGAGTCACTATAATGTTTTCAAAAAAATCATCAGGTGCTGCCAATCCGGATATCTACCCAGACAAACAAGAGATGGATGTTTTCCTTTGACTTGACATCTATAAGTTTTTATGCTGCTGTTTGAGTTTACTTTAAATAAAGCTGCTATATAAATAAAAATTCTCTCCATGTGGTTGAATTGAAGTGTATTAATTCCAAACGCGCACCACTGAACTCGTCAAACCCATCATGTGTTCAATATTGAGGGATTTTCCTTCACGGGTTGTCATTGATTAAGAAAACAGTTCTGTTTCCTCTTGGGGCAACAATTCACACCACACCAGTGATCAACACCTTGCTAAACACCATTCATCATCACATTGTCTACAATGAGGTCACTGAGAGTTGTGAATCAGTAAGCTTTATTGGAAATGGCAACCTGTAACAGTCATTATTCGGTCAAACAAAGGTCACAGCTGAGATTTTTCTCTTGTAATTTCTGACTTAAATAAAAACATACTTTTAGTATATAGCATTACATCCATAATAGCCCCTAATCTAGTTGGTGGTCACTGCCAGCCATGGATATTCAGAAGAAAATGGATGAATAATGTCTCAGTGTGTTCTTGATCATCGTGTTTCACCTACATGCTAACTGTAAGTGTTTACCACGCAGAAGTCAGACCTGTGTTTCCTTCCATCTCCTGCAGAAGCTTCATGGTGAGTAATGAACCTATACATTAATGTGCTTGAAATTATTATTTGTGAAAAAATGTTTTAGTCATACCACAATCATTGTTATTTTTTAAATCTTAGAAAATATGATAAAAGTGATTCAAAGCTTGAATCAAGTATTGCATGAATTCTGGGAATAAAGACATGGCAAACTTGTGGCCTCTGAGTTGGAAAAATCCTATATTTTTCCTTGAATTATCTGATTATTCTTGTTGCATTATAAACATTCTTAATTCCCTTTAACTATAATCCCTATGATAAATCATTCCCTCTGTGGAGCAAAGGTGTTTCAAGTTGAATTCTGAAGCTTTTCTGATGGATGACCAGATAAAATTCCTTTTCCTTTCTTATCAAAACCTGCTGCAACACAGTCGAGGACAACTGAGGCGGGGCAGTGTTTCGCTCATCTGGTGCCACATTTAGTCTCCAGTGTAAAAATGAAACCTACAGTTACATCTGAGAGTCCTAAACTATGCATTTAATCTGCAAGGAAGATGCGGGCATCGGGGTCAGCAGCAGAACAGGTTACTGGGGGTCAGCGAAGTGCTGCCATACCGCCCCCTGCTGTCCTGCTAGACGTCCTGCAGTTCTTTCTGGATGTCCCACAGCGTGCTGGCGCTGGCCCGGAGCAGCGTCACCTCATCATCCGTCAGGGTCACGTTGACCACGCTGGCGACACCTCCGCTGTTCAGCACGCACGGCAGACTGAGATACACCTCGTCAGCAATTCCAAACATGCCCTGCACATCATGGAGAACAACCATCACGATTAATCAACTCTTCTGCTCATATTTTAAACGTGGCATGAAACTGAGAAAAATCACAAGCTGAAGCAGTCAATTTAATTACCTTATAGTACTCACGATTTCATATACAATAGTATCTTTTAACAACTAGTCAGTCTCCTTAGAGACCGTCAAAAATTGCCACTGCCGATTTTATTACAAATCGTCAAGGCGGAGTATTGGGTAAAGTTTTCAACTAGCAATAATCGCGCCTCGGATGAACCTCATTGGCTACGATACTGCCACTGCGCAAAGCTGACGATACGACAGCAACAGCAGGATGATGTCTCTGATTCCACTCCTGCTCTTTACGGTTCCAAAAACGCATCCAAATTAGACTCCCCGTGGTGAATACAGGTAGGTAATGTGATGAGATTATTGTCCCCAATGGGGTAATCTTTTCACTCTGACTGTACCGCTATACATATACAGTATGTGTTAGACATGAATACTATGTCATGTACAGGCCCCTGAAACAAACACACAACACACTGGGGGCCTGTAAGGATGCAAATTAGTGCAGAGTACAGAGGGGACGGGCAGCGACTTTGCAGTGCGCCCAATGAGCAGCAATTGTTATTTGATTATTTTGCAATCATTATTTCTGTTTTTTAATGTTTGCATAAAATAATAACAGACAGATCTCAAGGTGTAGCTCATCACCTCATTTTCATTCCCTTTGCCGTCCCAGTAATATGCTTTTTGTTTCACCGTCCTCTGCAACAGTTGCGAAGATTCTAGTGGACGAACACACTGACAACTACGATACATGCTTTCGGCGGACTATAATTCACAAAATCCCTCCTTATTATTCAAGATACATTTACTTTCTACAAAATATCAGTCTCCTGAGAGACCGTCAAAAATTGCCATCAACGATTGCTCGTCTAGGCGGGGTATTGGGTAAAGTTTTCAACTAGCAATAATCGCGCCTCGGATAAACCTCATAGGCTACGATACTGCCACTGCGCAAAGCTAGCGATTGAACTGCACCAGCTGGACTATATCTCTGCCGCCACCCTTCTTTATTACGGTACTAAAAACGGCTTTAGTTTCAACATTAAGTCTTCATTGAATTTAGAAGTAAAAACAGCACTATAGTAAGACAGCAACTCTTTATATCATATTTCTGCTCTGAAATAAGTATCTACATTAAAATATATACGGAATATAAAGGAAAAAACGACAATGAAAACTCCGTGACCGTCTATATTTAAACAAATTGTCGTTATTAAACCACATCTTCTGTTCTAACTTTGTGTACACTTCAAATCTGAACTTATAATCATTATCTGTAAAGCACTGGGCGAGAAAAGTCGTTCGTAACACGAAATAAATACCAAAAAAGTGTTTAAAACCATAACGGAGAGGCACTTCTTAACAGGATATGACGTCACACCTCTGTGCGTCTTCAAATTAGGCTCCCGGAAATAAGCGACACTAGAAACATGAACACATTCTGTCCACTGCCTTTTCGACTTCACCCTTTCGCCGGTGGAAACATTAAAAAGAAATGAATGAATATATGTTAGTTTCACATGAGCTCATTTCAGATGAGCTGCCACGGTTACAAAAAACGGCGGATCACAATATGAAATGAAATTGACGTGAGCAACCACATATTGTTTGGCGTTGGCTACGGGTTAACCGATCAAACGATTGTGTAGTAATTACAGTTTCCAATTTCTGATTTGTTTACATGTAATCAATCAAACATCACGCATGTCAAAATGTTTTTGAAAATGTCAGGAGTTAATTTGAAGTAGGAACTCTGTTAGATTCTGTGTTACTTTACGTGCCTATACATTGTCTTTGAACAGATGCTCGGTCTCCTTTTAGAGACCATCAAAAATTGCCACTGCCGACTATATATCAGCCGTCAAGGCGGGGTATTGGGTAAAGTTTTCAACTAGCAATAATCGCGCCTCGGATGAACCTCATTGACTACGATACTGCCACTGCGCAAAGCTGACGATATTCCAACACCAGCAGGCTGATGTCTCTGCATCCACTCCTCTTTATTGTGGTTCCAAAAACTACTCGATTTTGAAGTAAAATAAACCAACCCACATATAGACAGAATCTGTATACTGTATGTCACGTATCCATTCTGAAATAAACATCTACATTAAAACGGATGTGTAAAATACAGGAAAAACGAAATTGCAAACTCCATGACCGTCTAAATTAAAGCAAGTTGCCGTGAGTAGACCACATTTTACGATCTAATTTTGTAGAGAAATCGTGTCGGAATTTATAATCATTATTTGTAATGCCTTGAGCAAAAAAGACTCAAATATACATGTCAAAAAGTGTATACAACCACGTCTAAGAGACGATTAATCAGATATTACACCTCACATCGTGCATCTTCAAATTACGCTCCCTTGGAGTTAATCGGTAAAATGGTTATTTGGCAATGATATTTTCTCAGCTTCTCAATTTGTTTCTATATACCATCTAAAGTCGATGATAAAATATTGGTTACACTCAATGTACTACCATAACCTGAAAGATGAAAATGTGTGAAATTCAGTGTGGCTTGACATTCCCTGGTTTGTTGTTGACCAAATGATCAGTCTCCTTAGAGACCATCAAAAATTGCCAATGCCGACTATATTTCAAGTCGTCAAGGCGGGGTATTGGGTAAAGTTTTCAACTAGCAATAATCGCGCCTCGGATGAACCTCATTGGCTACGATACTGCCACTGCGCAAAGCTGACGACCTCACAGCACCAGCAGGATCATGTCTCTGGGCCCATCCGTCCTTGTTGTGGTTCCATCCATGGCTCTGGTTTCCCTTTTTTAGACTTAAGTATGTCTCAGAAATAAACAGAACATCTCCAGACAGCACCTCTACAGACTGTATATAGAAATGTGCCTTTATAAAGAGAGCACAGCATGTGAATAAAATGACATAGATATTGATATAGATAGACATACAGTATATTGACAGGTACATCAAGAGCTTCGTTTTAGCTCCTTCTTTACCACGACAGACCAATACAACTACTGCATCACTGCAGTTGCTGCACTGATATGTCTGTTAATCTCACACTCCGTCCTTCCCTCACTCCTGAACAAGACAACAAGATACTTCAACTCTTCAAGGGGCAAACACACAAACTTTCTTGGCAATTAGTAATAAAATAAAATAAAATAAAATGTAACAGCACAGTCCCGACTCGATATGTGTGCATGACTTACACATACAGTTGATTTTGAGCTGCCATTACCTGCACCATGGTGGAAACGGGATGAATTCGGTTCATGTTCCTCATGAGGCTTTCGGTTATGTCAGCTACACTCAGACCAATCGCCCAGTTGGTGTAACCCTTCAGTTTGATCACCTCATAGGCACTGAGAGACACAAGACACTCAGGATAATGTTTGGAGTTATTAGAGTCAGTTGATTTGGGGTTAGGGTTAAAAATAAATGCATTAATATATAGTGACTTGCTCAGAAGCAAACTGATCTATGACTGTTCACTAAACTGAGGAAGAGTGTGTTTTACTGTTAAATGTTTAATTCTAATTTCCAGAATCAAAATAATGACCAATTTACTGGTAATAACAAAGTCTGATTCATGCATGTGAAAGATAAGTGCAGTGTGTCAGTGTTCCCTTCTGCTTTTTTTATTTAGTGAACCAAAGAGTCAAATTATCTATTAATTCAATTATAAAACTCATATAAAAATAATTTGTAAGTGAAGTTAATGAGGACTGTTT
This sequence comes from Antennarius maculatus, assembly GCA_013358685.1. Taxonomy (NCBI): domain Eukaryota; kingdom Metazoa; phylum Chordata; class Actinopteri; order Lophiiformes; family Antennariidae; genus Antennarius; species Antennarius maculatus. The sequence continues at coordinate 6,667,131 of CM023611.1, read as the reverse complement.
CTACCTGTCAACCACCCTCTTGTGGGTTTCTTTCCAGTTCTCATCGTCACAGTCTGTGCCGATGTTGGGGTTTAACGTCTGCAGGCTGACCCCACCCACGTTTGTCCCGCTCCAGACAGGCACTAAAACATGCATTGACACCATAAACCTTCGTCCACATACTTTTCACAGTCACAATATTTGTTTGCTCACTGGCACTTCAGAAATTCTCACCACTGGTGTCTCCGTGTTCTCCCAGGATCCAGCCGTTGAAGCTGCTGGTGTGAACTCCCAATTTGTCGGCCATCAGGAACCGGAAGCGTGCGGAGTCCAAGTTGGTGCCGCTGCCGATGATGCGGTGCTTGGGAAGGCCGCTCAGTTTCCAGGTTACATAAGTCAGCACATCAACTGTTGGAGTTGTTATTGTTATAGCATGTATATGTACTGCATGTTGGGGTGGGTGGGGGGGTGGAGAAATTTAAGAGTCACCTGGGTTGGAAACCACAATGATGATGCAGTCAGGGCTGAATCTGATGATCTGTGGGATGATGTGTTTGAAGATGTTGACGTTTCTCTGGACAAGGTTCAGCCTGCTCTCTCCTTCCTGCTGACGGACACCAGCTGTCACTACCACAATGCGGGAGTTTGCCGTCACAGAGTAGTCTGAGAACCATTCAAAGAAGAGGAGGATTAGATTCATCATCATAATAAAGGAAAAGTTTTGTCCTTTCTTTCAGATTCCCATTGAAACGAAGCGTAAGAATCTAGGCTATGTTTAAGTTGCTGGGAACCAAAAACACTTTTGGTCTCAGTGTTTTCCACATAAAACTCTGTTTTATCAGAGTTGAATCTGACATCTTGGGTAGTCACTTGCCTTTGTCTGCAACAATTTTGGGAGTTTTCAGGAAGAGGCTGCCGTGCTGTAGGTCCATCATCTCCCCTTTTAGCTTGTCTTCAATGACATCTACCAGGGCCAGCTCATCAGCCAGCTCCTGCACATATTCATAAAGAAGATGACCTCTTACTCAACACTCTTACTCAACCAGATACCCGAGTTTTCACGTGGAGTCAGTCGTGGAAGTAGCTTCTTCATAAATCCAGTGATTAAAATAGTAGCACTAATGTTTTACCTAATTTTAAAATCAGTTGAATAGCTTAAATAATATTGAAATGCAGGATGGTCTCAATAAAACCAAGGACCCATGACTTTAGCCAAATACAAGAAGATGTACGAATACGTGTTTTTTAAAAAATATCATTGTGCATATGTTACAATGAGTTTTGGCAGTTGCATAAAAGTATTTCTCAGTGTAAATCTACTATTACTACTTTCCTGAAGAAAAGTGAAATTAAACTGCTTTGGTAGAGCCGGGGGTAACAGCTACAGTGAAGGGATAACCACCAGATCAGACACTAAGAGATCAGTAATCTGGTGTCAGTCTATGAGGATCCCTGGTATTATCTCATCCTTGGCACTAGCAGGCAGGAAGGTAGTCTAGGCATAACCACCTTACCCTGAGAAGGATGCTGACAGCACAGGCCATGCCAACCTGGCCCACGCCCACCACTGTCACCTTATTCCTGGGTGGCTCAGGAGGACCACTGAACAGTGGGGTGATCAGCTTCTGCAAGATTGAGGCCATTTTCAATGCTGAGAAATGTAGAAGGGAAGAAAGAGGAAAGGAGAGTGGTGGTTAGCAAAACATATTGACTGTTGACACAGATATGGAGTCCCACATTAAAAAAAACAGGTCATGTGCTCAAACTTCATGAATACTTCAGGACATATTGTGTTCTACCTTGCACTGAAAGGAATCACAGATTAAAGTTGACATTAAACCCAATGACCACATTAGAAGCATGACTTGTCTGACATCAAGACTCATTTAAAAAAAAACAGAAAACAAACTCAAAACAAAGCAAACGCGGTGATTGAGCCCAGCATCATGATGCACCTCTGCAGGGTTCACCTTGAGAGGACATGCTGCCAGACAGAAAGACAGCAGCAATACTTGCATTTCTCTGCGATGCTCCGAGCAGTGAGGTATAAGTACCACCATGTAATCAGCATGGCAACATGAACGGATGCCTCAGGTGTGATCTCATCGAGTGATGCAACCCCTGCATCCACCACGCCTCCTCACCCTCACTGTTGGTGCATTCCACACAGTTAAGGCAGCAGGAATCTTGTTGGCTGCAGCGGTAGCGCAGAACGCATGTGACCGTGGGCAGGATTGGGGGAGCTGCACAGCCCCCCCCAAAAAGGACAGAGTACCATAATCGGATATCAAACTTGACTGACTGACTACAGGCTGCTGAAGGAGTTACTGTAATCCTTTAACACGGTCTCCATCTGCTACAGCTGAACCACCAGTGAACATGAACCTGGTGTCAAATGAGATGTCTGTAAAGAAATAATCACTTCTATCATGTGCTGTATGCGGTAAGAAGCATTTTATACTTCTTAACGCAGAGATGAGTGCACTATAATACAATCTATTATATTAAAGTTATATACATCGACAATCATCTGCATCCCTGCCACATAATGCTTCTTTTTAATATGGATTCTGGTTTGTGAGAAAAATTAATGGAAGTGCTAAATTTAAATCAACGGCAATAACTCCAGTAAAATGAGTTTTTCAGCAGTAATTTTAACATCGAGTTAATTAGTATTCCTAGTGGAGCTCTTCACAAAATCAAATTGTCCTATCTTTAGCACTTTTGATAAAAGATGAATAAAATTTAGGCTCCAGCGATCCATGATGGGGGAAAAAGCAAGTTTGAAGATGAATGAATGAATGAAAAAGTCTACTAAACATAGAGATAAATCTGCCCCTCAGCATTGGTGCATATTGGGGAACCTGCAGGTTGCACGTACTCTAATACAGCAGTCCCCAACCTGTGCGGAATGACAGACAGACTAGTGCATGCGTCTGTGTTTCTTGACTGGTCTAGGTCACGTGACAGGTGAAGGCCCAAGGAGAAGACAGAAGAGCCTACGACTTCCTTCCTTTAATCATTGACAACTGCTTCATCTGCTGTGGCGGGTTGCGGGGGCTGGAGCCTATCCCAGCTGATTGAGTCACACATAGACAGACAAACACACACACACACACACACACACACACACACACACACACACACACACACACACACACACACACACACACACACACACACACACACACACACACACTCACACCTACAGGCAATTTGGGACCAGCCAATTAACCTGAAGCTCATGCCTTTGGAGGTGGGAGGAAGCCGGGGAACCCGGAGAGAACCCATGCAGATACAGGAACAACATGCAAACTCCACACAGAGCGGGACGCAAACCCGGAACTTCCAAGAACACAAAATCTGCATTTAATAGACAGCAACAGGAGAACTGCTTACAATACACGTTTATCCATACAGGTGAATCCCCTGCGCCGAGCCCTTTGTGTAATATGTGGTGACAAGCTAGCAAATGAGTCAGTGAAGTTTTCAAAGCCTTCAAAACACCAAAAGACCAAAGCATCAAAAGACAAAACTTTTTAATTCATGGTCTTTTAATGCAAAGTTTTTTGAAAGAAATAAAAACATGAACGCGAAGGGTAGAAGCAACTTATAATTGATACTAATTACATCCCGCTGCAAAGCGGTGATGTAATTGTCAGTGTTCGTGTGTTCGTCTGTCCTTTAGTCCACCAAATATCTTCACAACCATTACAGACAGAAAGATGAAACAAATAGCATATTACTTGGGCGGCAAAAAGGGATGAAAATGAGATGACGATCTTGACCTTGAGAAAAGTAGGTCAAGGTTAAATTTCAACTTTTGTGCACTCAGGAACCGGATAAGATAGAAAGATGAGAGAGAAGGCCAGTGTGAATAAGACCATAGATCAAAGCTAGTATTTTGATCTACCTATGCACCAGATTTGATCTATGGTCAAAGCTAGTGCATAGCTTTGGTTTGGTTTGCAACGACAAACCAATCCTGAAATGAATCATGTCATCTTAAACAAGACGTGCAAAAATCAGTCCCATTGAAAAGAGGATTGGTAATCTCTCCATTAACTAAATGTGGGGGAAAATGGATTACACCTGAAGTATGTAAACACCAGTTGACTTTGCTCACAAGGTCAGAGGGACAGTAGATTCCATGACTTTTATTAATGTGAAATAAAACCATAATTGGTGCCTGAATGATATCACTAGAAATATCACTAGAAAACTCTCCTTTCATGGAAAAACTGTAGGCAAAACAGATGATTATATGCCAGGGTTAGTCACTGTTTAACTTGGGCACACTTGTACAGTTGAAAGAAGCACTCGAAACAACCGAAATGTAAAACATTTACCATTAAACTCTGATTCACCACAATCTACTAACTCCTCATGTAAAACAACTCATGTGTCTACTATCTTCAGTACCATCCTTGTATCAGTGAATCAGGAAACACATTAGAAACTGGAAGCTCTTGCAGGTGGTGGTACAGAAAAAAAACACATGCTTAACACTTTGGTGAAAAAATGGATATCTAAAATATATTTCGTTTGCATTTTAACAAAGCACCAAATCCTAAAAGCGAACATGTTCAGAAAACATGAAAAGCAGGATGCACAATTAACAGTTCAACTTTTGTCACCCCAACTATCAATCTGTTCTCCTGCAGATTTTAAATATGACCGTTCACCTGTTGTTTTGAGAGTCCAGTAGATCCCTTCTCCAGCACTACAGTCAGACTCACTTGAGTTGCTGTTCTCAGGCTGCAGCTGACTGGATTTAATTGACTAAGCCTCTCCATCCTCTGCCAAGTCTCAGATTGGCATTCCAAGACTCACCTCAGTCAGCTGTTTCAGCATTCAGCAACAACTCAGCTATCCCAACACATTAAGAATGTAAAACAAAAGTTTTTTATGCATAGCAATTGGAACAAGGTTGGTAATTATAAAAATCTGCATCGTCGTGACAACTCAACTTCACACCAGTGAAGATTTGATGTGAGCCGAAGGCTTTCAGTCAGGCGTGTTCCGGTGTTCCTTGTCCACTAGTATGTTACCGAATGCCTCATGGTCACCACGGCTGTCCTCTCTCATTCTGCTGAATGCAGGGTTAGGGTCTGCTTCATGTAGAGTACGTGTCAAACTCTAAGGCCCGGGGGCCAAATGTGGCCCGCTACATCATTTTATGTGGCCTGCAAGCGCATAAAAGGTCAGATTATCTAAAAATATATCGATCAAAAGTGTGCTTTGACCAAAACTACATTTTCCACAATGCAGTAATTACAAAAACATTTTGAACAAAGTTTATGTCCTAACTTGTATTTGATTCTATTTTTCAATATTTACTTGGATAGTTTTGATCCTTGATTGATGGAGTTATGTGGGTTTCATAACCTGACAAATATAGCAGGGCAGCAAGCAAACATTTTTCTGTGCAACTGTAATGTTTGTAACTTGAATAAGTAATAAATTCAGTTACTTAACATTAAGGAGTAGTTACATTTATTTTACATTACAATGAGTTACATTTAGTTACCTTTATATTTTACATCTGGCCCTTTGAGGACAGCCATTATGCTGATGTGGCCCTAATGAAAATGAACACCCCTGATGTACTGTGTGGAGTTGGGCTTCCTTATGCCAGTGTTCCGAGTTTAAGTGATGCCGCAGGACTATCTCTACTCCACGTAGTAGTACAGACCATTTGTTGCAACCTTCGAAACCTGGTTCTCATGCATTTCCTCTTGGAAACCCTTCAAACATTTCCTGGGGTGACCCCAACATTTCTCAGAGGTTGTTAATAAGTATGGTGTGTGGGAAATATTAGCAGTAGTGTGCATGTGTGATAACTTGTTAAAACCTGCACAAACACACCAATGACAAGAATAATGTGGTAACAACACAGTTTATTTTGTGATACATTGCCTACATCATCATAGATTAAAAATCCTTACCCACATAACAAGTCAGTTATGGAACAGCTGCCTGATGAACCTCTCACATTAAAGCAAGCAAGACACAGTTTAAGAGTTTCTGTCCAATTGTTACCTTCTGTGCTAAAAAAGTTGCCACCACTTTAGAAAATTATCAAAATTGAAATAGACACCCCAGAAATGTTCCTAGTGTCAATTAGTGCCCCCCACCCCCCATAAATGTGAATAACCCTCTTCACAGTAACCTAATGTCTCAATTGTATTAATGTGAATGGGTATAAGTACTGATGTATTCTGAAAACAATCACTCGAAGGTAGCAATCCTATAAAAAGTTTTTTTTGGGGGGGGGGGATTTGCCATGTTTGGACACTTTCAGTCTGTGACTTGGGCTATGTGGGCGCACAGTAACTGCCAATCCTGTACATAGGATTGAAGGATCTGTAATCTAATTAAAAAAAATAAAAACAAAAATAATTCAAAAGCACAACAGTCCACTTGAACCCCAAGCACATAAATGGGCACACTGGCAGGGCTGGAAAATCAATAACATGATTAAATCCTGCAAACTTAGCTTCCAGAAGGCGTAAGCTGTCAAAGAAACAGTAGACAATCAATACTGAGAAGCTGTGTCTTTCATGATTTTAAAATAGATGTAAATGGATGACAGTTTCAGAAAGATACCAAAATTACAGTAAACCCATCGACAGTAAAAATAATGATTTTTACAGAATGACCAGAGATGTTATTTTAATCATAATCACAGCCTCTAATGCAATGAATATAGCTGGGATCAGCCACTAAAAAAGTTTTACGCTTCAACCTGAACATGGGCATATTTTCCTCATGCAGTGACCTCACCTGACCGTCCTCCTCCCGGCACAGACCACACCTAAAAGTTGGAGTTGATTTGACCTGAGCACCATAGAAAAAATAAAGACCTAATGCTATAGCTACAGAGCTAATTTTGAACTCATACAGAAACACGTAGACATTCTGGTATTAGTGATAGCACTGCTTTGTGCTTTAGAATGGGAGGGCACTAAGTGCTAACATTGTCCAGGCACTTCACCATCAGAAAAACGCCTGGTACAGGGAGTTAGAAACTACAAAAACTACAACCATGCATGGATATCCTGCATAATTCTGCACTCGTTTCTACAGACACTGGTTAAATACATAAAAGGACACAAATCCATTCACAGATTAAAATCAATATTACATTGAGTCTCTTCTGACTGCCACTACCACAGTTTTATCCAGAAGCTACGGTTTCCTCAAGTGGCGGAAGAAAAGCTTGGAGCCAAGAGAGGAAAAAAAAGTTTACGGTTCCTATGAAATCTGAATCCATTGTCCATCCATGTAAGAGAAAAAAGAGGTGAAACAAGTTATGAGTTACGGAGGGCGTTGGCAGGGGGAGGTGGCACGAAGGTTGTCCCAGGCTTGGTGTGAGACTGTGGAGGGTCTTTACTTGCTGGTGCTCTCCACGGCATTGTTGCTGTCGAATCCCAGGTAGGCGGCTGCGTTATTCACAACTTCCTGGAGGGGGACGATGACGCTGTCTAGGAGACCTTTGAGGGCGTTGACTTGATCGGCATCCAGCTGCTGGTAGACATAGTAGAGAGATCCGACTACCACAAGGAGTAGGAAAAGCTTGAGCAACAGGAAAAGGCAGCCTCGTCGAGCTGGCGGTTTGCTAGCAGACGTGGTGATGCCTCCCTCTCTGGAGAAAGACTCTGAGTGAGAGTGGCTTTCAGTGTAGACTGTGTGCTGAATACGTGACTCATTTAGCCAGTAGTCGCTTGGTTTAAGTGGTCTCCCAGCTGCACCACGGATTGGACGCCTGCAGGTCGCACTGATCAGTAAAAACAACAAAATAAAACTTTAGAAGGCTTGATACACAAAAATCTAATGTTCAGATACACATCATCACCAACTGTTACCTGATGCCTGTCGGTGTGCTTATTTCATTGGCAAGAATATCTTCAACAACGCTCTCGCTGGCCTTCTTGGGTGTTTCTTCAATGATAATTTCCTCCACCACCTGACAGTGTAAAACATATTTATTGACACAAAATGTTCAAATATTGTATCACTGTCTAAGGGTAGGGATGGCAACCTTAGTTTGTCGTCTGCTGCTTGTTCTGGCTGTGACTGGGGCTTTCCCTCTGCTCCTCACAGGCTTCTCTACCACAGGAACTTGTTCTGGGTCAGGAACAGCGATGGGCTCTGAGAAACATAAACGTTAAACACGGCAATATTAGTACAGGAATCATCTGGTATACCTGGTACAAAATATAGGTTTGGAAAGCAGGATGAATAATTGTTTATAGACATGATGACATATCTGGATCCAATTAAGTGCCTCGGTTTGGATGTTTAAAATAACACGAGTTAAGTGTTATTAGAGCTCACCGTCTTCTTTGTCACTGTACTGGTCAGAATTTGTGTTGCCGTTTTGGTTACTGTCTGCCTTGGGGAGAACTGTGACATCAGTAGGGGCTTCTGGTTCAGCAGGAAGTTGGTCCAAAACCTTCTGCAGCTTCTTCTCATAAAATTTACGAGTGGAGCCTGAATGGAGGGGAAAGAAATCAAGTCACATTACACATTAATATACATATTCTTTTGTTCAGTTATATCATCTTATTTAAATATGACCACTTGAAAAAATTTAGATGGCAACAAAACAGCTAATTTGAGAGTTCACGTTGGTTATATTTGCACATAACCTTTTGTGTATAACATACAGTAAGAATAGACTATGGGTAGTATATAAAAACCCAAATTCAGAGCTTAATAAATCTCTATTAAAGATTTTTAAAGCAATCCATACTGGTTTCAGGTCAAACAGTATTCAAGAGTTAGTATTTAGGCCACGATCAGTTGAACATGACTCACCAACAATGGGTCCAGTCTCCACACCATGCTTGACCAGCTGTTGTCTTAAATCTTCATCCGTGAGATCTGTCACCTCAACTTCCTCAGTGCGAGGCTTATCTGTCTTTTTGGTGGCTTTCTGCAAAAACGATGCACAAGTAACATCATAACGCACACTAACTGGATCCATACAAACTTGTACCATTTCATTAAAAAACAAACAAAACCAAAAACAGTAAAAACACGAACTTACTCGTCCAGATCGACTTTTGTTGGACACCACGGGAGCAGGTAACTCTTCATCGCTGGAGAAGGTGTCTGTGGGTGGACTCTTCTTGTTGTTCAGCACAGTTAAGTTCTTCAGATAAAGCTGCACGTACACTTCTTTTTTATGCTCTCCGCTCGGAAGTGGCACGTTGTTTGCAGTAAGCTCATTCTTCAGCTTATCTTTCGTGAGAACCGACGGGTCTTCGAGGAATTCTGCCATTGTAATTATCGTTTCAGCTAACTATTAGCCTTGGCTAAATGAGCGCGTTAAGTCAGGAGCTACAACCAACAACACCGGGAACGTGACGGAAAAGCGCTGTTGTCAAACGCGTCTGGCGCCCGCCCGCTACAAATCCAGTTAGCAACACAGAAGTGATTTAGCAAAATAAATACACTGTTTGGCTTTTTAGCCTAAAATCTAGAACACTCAAACCAAGCTTGAATTTTTTAAAAAGCAGATGCACGCATGTGCCGCAAATGCAGCCAATGCAAATATCAAAATTAACTAGCTGAATGGACGTATTAGCTTAGCTTTGCGCCGGTCCACTTGCTTCTGTCCGTCCGCGGTCTCAAAACCGGGCCAAAAAACAACAAGCCAGGCTATTGGACTGACGAGCTGAGTAAGCTCCGCTCTGATTGGGCGACTATGAATGGCACACTCTTAGGCCGCCGCCACAAAGAAACCCCAGGCTCTGTGTCTTTAACAGCGGGTTTTAAGAAATTCTTCCGACGATATTTCCATGTTGATTGAAATTACTCAGGTTATCGATCTGATTGTTTTTATTTGATAGGCAAATACAAGTTCGTATCGTTAATTTGAGCGGTAATCGGGTGGTAAGAGGACAGTGTTAATGGCGCCTTGACATAACAATGACTCGTTTACTGCAGTTTCAGTCCGACTAGTATTTTTGTAACACGGATAAATAAAAACAGCAAAATAAGTTATGTTATTACAAACTGGTTTTTGGAGGGAAATACAGAAGCGGTGAACTCAAGGGACTAAAGTGGAGTTTGCTGCTGCAACAGAAGAGGGCAGCATGAGATTTGTTATTCTAAAGAAAACTAAAGTGGATGGTTTTATGTTCATGAATCTGGTTACATAGCACAAAGGTAAAATGTTATTTATGGAAATAGTAAAATGGGAAAATTGTGGGCAAAACAGACAGAGAGAGAAACGTGTGGAACAGCCCTTGAAGGTTGACTGAAGCAAATGGGCTACTGTTTAGACGAAATTGAAGTCCAGGAAAGTCAACTGGAAACACATTTTATAATATTTTTTAGAGACATACGCTGAGGTGGCTTCACTAAGATTTTATGAGGCCATTCCAGAGTTCAAGCGCAACAAAAACATCACTGCAAATTTTTAAACTTCACTTGGAACCTTATTTTGCATGAGCAACAACAACAAAAAAATCTTACTCTTGTTGCTCTTTGCAGTCCCAAAATTATTCAGCCCCCTGATGAGCGTCCCTCAAAAGAGCATGCATGTGCAAATCAGATGTTAAAATATAGTTCCTATATTCGTTCAACAGTAGAGTTTGTATGTTTTTGTCTTTCTAGCCCCAAATTAATACAGTCATTTTTCACAATCATCAATGCTAACCCAAATGCAGAAGAAAAGAAGTAATTTTCAATGTTCTACAAAATCATCAAGATAAACCATCAAAGGTTTTGGCGGATCCTGTTCTGTGGAATGATGAGACAAAGCTTTAACATTTTATGCCTTTGGATGAGTGGTATGTCTGGAGAAGGAAGAATGAAGCATATGCTGAAAAGAATATCCCACTGGCAGTGAAGTATGGCGATGGCTTAATGTGGATCTGGGTCTTCTTTGCTTTGATGGGCACTGGAAACTTGCAGAATGTAGAGGTTAAGAAAGTGTCTTGCCATCTGTGAAGTAGATGGAGCTTTGGTGTCATTCTCCACTTTGGCTGACATTTAAAAAATGATCCTAAGCATACTTCAAAGTGCACCATGGTTGGATTCAGAAGTAGTTTGGGAACCTTCTAGAGTGGTCGTTAGGATTGCCTGTCTCAAGTTCCGTAGAAAATATCTGCTGGGAATTTAGGAAGGTAGTTTCAGTGCTTAAACACAGGAATATTACAGAGGCCTTTACTCTTGAGGAATAGGCTTAAATTCCTTAAAAATAAGATAAGATAATATAATAATCCTTTATTGTCCCACAGTGGGGAAATTGGTGCGATTGTGGCAGTGGGGGGTGGGGTGGGGGTGTCATACATAAATACTTAAATAATATACATACATAATTACATATTAACATGCAACATATGAAATATACATATTCACATATGGTAAACATATTAACATATATTATCAAAAATTTAGTTATATTTACACTGCAAAACTATACACCACATACTACAGAACTGCAGATTACACTGGTCATCCAGATTTTGAATGTTGTGTTCTTTGAGTTCTTTGAGTGGTCTGCTGGGAGGATTGCTGGTTATACAGTCTGACGCAGGAAGGACCTGCGATAGCATTCCTTCACGCATCTTGGGTGAAGCAACCTATCGCTGAAGGTGCTCTCCAGTGATCTTAGTGTGCCCTGTAGAGGGTGGGAGTGGTTCTTCATCATCGATGACAGCTTGGCTGTCATCCTCCTCTCCACCACCACCTCCACTGAGTCCAGGGAGCATCCCAGGACAGAGCCCGCCTTCCTAATCAGCCTGTCCAGTCTCTTCCTGTCGGCCGCAGTGATGCTGCTGCCCCAGCAGACCACCCCATAAAAAATAGCAGAGGCCACTACGGTGTCATAAAAAGTCCTTAGGAGTGGCCCCCGCACTCCATTAGACCTCAGCCTCCTGAGCAGGTAGAGTCTGCTCTGACCCTTTTTATACAGTGAGTGAGTGTTGGTACTCCAGTACAGTTTATTGTTCAGGCGAACACCCAGGTACTTGTACGAGGACACCACCTCGATGTCTGTACCCTGGATCTTCATCGGTGTAACTGGGCAGAGTGATCGCCATCAGTTCCTTGGTTTTACCCGCGTTGATCTGCCTGAGGTTGGTTTCTGGCTGTACTTGACATTTACGGCAGGTCATAGCAGCAAAGGGAACTCTAGAAAGCTCAAGGGATGCTTGTCATCAATAAGGGTTAAGACTGCAGTAATTTGTAGCAGAAGCATATTGTGTTATATTTGGAAAAACAGTTGTAATATCTGCTGTACAGCTATTTAAAACTGCTTTTGTTTGATTTGGATCATTTTTGCAGCTGGTAAAGAGTAATAATAAACCAATAAACCCAGGGAATGAAATGTGTAACATACAAAACAAAAGGTGTAAAATCAAGCCAATGAAATTTGTTAAAAGTTGTTTTTTTTTAGATGATGTGCACTGTGCTGCCTTCCCTATGACGTTGTATGAGGTTGCTTCAGAGTTTCAGGAGGGAGTCAAGATTTTTTTTTTTTACATTTAATCAATTAAACAATATCTACATGACAGATTTTTGTGAAACCTAAGTGGAAATTGGATTGAGTTTTATTCAATGAAAAGAGACTGCCGGTTCTGTACTGAAGTCCCTTCTATTACAGTATTACTTTTCTTGCAGATGAAATTATTTTTTGAAACAAATAATAATTTAAAGAGAAGTTAAACATGAGTGACATAACAGCCTGAAAACCCTGCACATAGACATGGCAGTGTTTGGTGTCCTGCCTTTCCTGGGTCTCTGAGCATGTTGGTCTAAGTCTGTGGTGAGCCATCCAACACCCCCCCACCCTTGCTGTAAGGACAGTGGTTTGAGGTGGCACTGTGTGGCCTCCCACCTGTCCTTCAGACCTGCCTCTCTGGGGCTTTCTGGGATGCTGCTGCAGAAACCAAGCAATTGATCCCCACCTCAGCTACAAACCACACTAAAATACAGCACTTCAAGTATAGTTCAGCTTTTCCATGGTGAATTTGCCAATGAAGTGTAGGCATAAAAAATGTTGAGCCCTTGAGAAACACCTCTTAAGCTTTCTTTGTATGTAATTTATACAGAAAATAAAGCATGCGCCAAGAATCATAGCAAGCGCCTCTTTAAGCATAACAGTCACGGCCTCTGAAAAATGATCAAAGCCTGCTCTTTAATCGTCAACATTCACATTTTCAGAATGAGTTCATTTAAAACAGAATTGCTTCACATGATGTCAACCCGTCAGTACAATCAAAAACATTTCTTCACAGATTATTATATAAGAATCAAGAGAACAAATGAATCAAGTAGCTGCAGAAAGACCAACATTATTTGTTTAAATAAAGACCTACATGCAGTTCCCTCAAATATCCAGTTGTGCTGACAGCTGGATAATTGAATGTTGTGTAGCAGATTATATGATGGCACACCTCAAACATAAACTTCCACTTTGTAATCCTGGATTGCTGATCACTTCTAATACTACAAACTGACTGTTCAGTCCACCTTGCAATTTAAACTTTGAGGCGACTGAGCCAACCACATTTCCAGTGATTGTTTATACTTGACTTTATGGATGCAACAAACCCATCACTTGTAAAATTATAATTAAATTTTAACATGATTTATGATCACCGCCCTGTCATCTCATGGGTGTAAATCTGCTGCCTGTTCCCTAATTATTTAATAACCAAATCGTCAGCTCTATATAGAAGCTCATCAATGAATACTCATTTTATTTCATAAAATCAACATTTAAAATGTCTACTATACAAAACTAAAAGCAAAGATTTCTATGAAAAAAGAAGGATAGGATTTGGGCAGCGAGAGCAGCACTGGAGTTGAGATTTGTGTGTCCTGGCCTAGGAACAGCCATCTAGTATTGCTCACACAGTATAGTTTCAACTGTTGACAATTCCAACACTACTTAAAGGCTGCATTCGTAGTCGCAGACATTTCTGTCAGGAGGAGAAATGGGACTTTTTCTATCCCCTGTTGAATCCCATTTTGGCCAGCTGCCTATTTGAAGTATAAGTATTCCACTATATATTTGCATTGTTATTAGGATTTGGGCATTTCCCATTTCCTTTGGCCACTAAGCACAGAGACTCACTTACTCATGTCCTCACTGAACTTGAGACAAACATTAGTGTGTGTGAACTTTCATTCAGTGAATGAAAAATGTCTATCAAGTCTCCACTGAGGCATGGCATGCCATATTGGATCATTGGGGGGAAAACTTAATGTTGCCCATCCATCTCCTCAAAATGTAATGCACGGATGTAAAATGATCAAGACAAATTTGATCTGTCAGAGCTGCTGAAAGCGCTCCTTCTGCAGCATTTGGTAATCACTGCAAGTGCACTGCAATGCAAAGAAGCTTCTCTGGCGGAGATATTTTATCCCCTTCAGCACAGTTAAAGCTGCCATAATCAATATTTTAACATTAAAATGGGCCAAATGATTATGTGTAATGTGAATGGGGTTGCTTATGATAACAGACCCATAGAGAATTACAGCTTGACTCAGCTCTTCCTCTCAGTTCCACAGAGCCTTTTATTGTCTTTCAGCTCATTGTTTTGATGTTATGGCAACTTAATTCTTTGATTATTTTCAGCTGCAGTAGAGAGCTCTAAAAACCCATTGTACAATCCCTGTTCACCAGAGGTGAAGGAATAATATAATAATTGCAAAAAGTCAATAATCCAAAGTTAAAGCCCAATTCATGACATGATGATCACCTGTAACAAATCTGAAAGGCAGAACTCTGTAAGCTACTAGTGGTTGTACCAGCTGGATGCTAAAACATGTGGCAAAATGTCATATTTGCTTTAGCTTTGCCTGAACCACACAGATGGTGATATTTAATTAACAAAAATAAGGAGTGTTTAAGTAGAGTGTTGGTCTAAGAATGGCAAAGACAATAGGAGTGAACTCATCTCTTTATTTTAGTTATGGATCATTACAGACATGGTATGTTCAAAATAAGAACACAGTCACAGTGGGAAAAAATATCTACGGTACAAATCAATGTCTTTTTAAAAAAAATTTTTTTCAACAAATTCATCAAATAGACATTCTAAGTCTAAATTTAATGCCCACTCCCTCAAGTGGCCAAAAGACATAATTTGAAGAAGGTGAAAGAAGAGCATGTGTTAGCAAGCTGGGCCAAACACAATTCCCAGCTTTGCCCAAGCTCTAATGTATCTACTAACCAGAAGCACAGACCTGGGTCTCCTGTGTTAGAATCTTCAGCAACTGTATACCTCAATAACTAAGGAAATTTCTTTTCACCTGCACAAAAAAAGGAACTTTTTCACTGTTTAAAGACAGCAACAGACAACACAAGATAGAAACCACAGACTGGACTTCCTTCTTGATTGAGCACCAGGAATGTCTTTTTTTTTTTTTTTGACACGACTGACATGGCTGAACCGAATGGCCAGCAGGTCGCAACTAAAGAGGGCAACCTCCCACAGGTGACTGCCAGACTCCTGAGTTAACAGGAAAGAAATATTTCCGTGCTTAACTTGGCTGAACCTCTCTACAGACCTACCTCTGCTTAGCTTTTCTGTCCACATGGCTGAACACTGGTAACGGACCAGTATGGGAAGAGCCAAAGACTTCTCAAAAGCTTCTTGTGATGTCGGTTGTGACACCACCATGGCCCTCAACTGTTTCCTCTCTTTCCTGGATGCCTTGGCTCTGATCTCAGGGCCTCTCACTCAAGTGAGGAGGAGTCACTGTTTGGGAGTGTCAGCATGGACCTTTCCTAATGAATGAGGAGTAGACAATCAACAGAGACTCAGTAGCACTCCTAAGTACAAGCGCCAGATCAGACAACATGGCAACAGCTCAGTGCATTCAGCAAATTTATTGCAATGCTTGGCAGGGCTTGAGCTCAATTTCCAATTAAGTACAAAAAAAGAAAAATGAAAAAGAAAAGGCAGTGGATTAAAAGTTGAGACCTCAAGACAGACCCCTTCAGGGACCTATGTGTGAGGTGCTTCCATAGCCTGACATTACTGTGTTTGTAATTTCCTTCTGGTGTCAAGTTAATATCTTTAAGCAATGTGCCTACTGCAGCCAGGACACATTCCCCAAAAACCTGGTACTTCAGCTGATAAGATCTTATTTATTCAATCATGAAAATTTAATCCTTCAGTGCTCATACTGTCTTTCTGACCGAACGGACTGCATTTTAGCCTGACCCTCATCATAACTATTTGGTTTGGTAGACAACTGGCACATCATGTGGAAGAGGCATTTGTGGTCACATTGACTGTCCTTCCAGGAGGTAGGTTCAATTGTTCGGCTGTAGTAGCCGCTCGTAGTTTAGAGTAGTAAAACACCAGGGGCCTATCCTTGCTCTGAAGCCTCACAGCGTGGCTCATATGTGCCAGCGGTAAAGGACAAATGTGCCAAAGTCTGCTGGGTTTGGCACTTTTCTCACCTCCTGGATTCCAACACTGATGTATCCAGCTGAGGTACAATAATTTGACACCTCCTCAGCAGCTGAACCCTTGAGCGTGACAACCGCGGCTTTGTTTTATATTCCCGCGTATTTTGAACGCAATCAAAAATTACAGTCAGCAACATCTAAACTGTGTTTTTATCCACTTTGGACGCTTTCCCCTCCACACCCCTTTCAATCTACTTTATCCCCCCCTTTCCTATGTGGGGTTTAGCATACACTTTGTGGTAACCTTGCTAAGTTATCAATTTTTTTCGGTGTTCTCTCATACTGAATAAAGGCTTGTTTCTCTGTGCCTTCTTGTTACAACTTCAAGGACAGCTGCCTCCATCTGGCATTAAGTATTCCTGGTGCCAGTATCGGGTTAACTGACACTCCTGCACTTAAACTAATGGCAGCGAGCAGTCATCTCCTGTGAGGTGCTCACCTTGGAAAAAATCACCCTGCTCCCTCATCCTCAATCATAGTGGTGCTCTCGCCACCCACTGAATGAAACCATGGGCATGAAAAGAAGGATTGTTTCACTATTCAGGCATATATGAGGGCAAATGAAAACATGTAATACGCATGTCCTGTCTTGGATTCAAACTCCTCCTGAGTGCAATGAGACGTTGAGAAGAGTAGGAAAGCATGCAAACTGAAAAAGACCGAGTCAGCAAATTGTCACATTCATTCGGATAAAAGCAGACATCCTAGTTTCTCAAGGAGTTGAAGAAAATTAGTCAAGTATTAAACACTCGGATACTTTGCAGAAAGTTTGACCTGCAGGAGAAGGAGGAGACCTCCATTTAGAAAAGAAATCCTGTGTTCTTATAACCAAGCAGCATAATAATTTAATTTAAATGTTCTTTTTTTTGAAGAAGTTTTAATTCAGGAGCATTTGTGAATTCTGTGGGTGGAGACTTTAGCAACTGTAAGCTGTTTTAGATGTTATTATGACTAAGTTTATGATAACTGGAAAGTATGTCAAAAGTTCAGAAGGAAGTGTCAAAATTTCCGTTTACACTGATCAAATTCAGTTGACTTTGTAAGAGTGCTTACATCTGTTTGCAGTACATTAGATACTGAGCTCATTACCTTCCTCCTGTGGTCCGGAGTAGCTATTTCACATAATGACAACTCTCGGTGGGTTTCTCTATCTGGATGTCTTTTGTAAGACCATCGTAGGTAAGACGGGACAGGTAAACATCTTGTACAGGTGAGTTCAGGGCAAAGAGAGGCACCTCTGAGGCCCACAGGGGAGTAGCATCGCTATCCGTCCTTCTCTGAACCTAAACAGCTTTTTAAGAATGAAGAGGGTTTTCAGTTTGTTGCTAAATATAGAACATCCCGGTGGGAGGTGGCAGGTTCTGGAGCCATTTTCAACAAAGATGAGCCCCAGGTCTTGCCCAGGACCCAACGGGTGGTGACTGCCGGTGGTCCGCCTTTCTCTTATGCACCGGCTCTTAAGTAAACACTGCAATCCTGCGGTCAGCTACAGCATGGCAATGAGCGAAAGGACTCACTGTGCAGTTGCACACAGCTATGGTGTGTTGTCTCCTCCGGCCCACTCAATTTTGGCTCCTCCTCATCACAGAGGCCTCAACAGGGGTCGGGGGTGGAGGGTGGAGTGGAGGTGGAGGATGGGGGCTGCAACAGACCTTGATGTGTGATCCAAAAACCCTGCTGGGAACTCCTGGTGGGGGCAGTGTTGGACTTCACCTTCTGGACCCCTCTGACGGACCATTTTCACCTTGAAAAAGAAGTCTACATTGAGGACGTTGTCATGTTTATTATATTATGCTAATTCATAGTTTTTACACTTTCCAGTGAAATCTATCAGTATGGATGGAGGAACATAAATAAACCATGATCCACAGATGTAATTGAACCACTGTTAAGATGTGGAAAGTTTAACTTTTATTCACCAGTGGTAAAATAGGAAACACATTAAGTGCAGTAATCATTACACTTTATTAAAGGAAATTAATATTAACTACATTTTAAATACGGTTAAGTAAAGCAGGTGGGATATTAAAGTAGTCATAATTGAACTGAACATGCACAGTGAGATAGCATAAGTAGTTAATTAAACAGATGTAGACATCACGTTCATAAGTGTGTAGTGTTAAGGAATAACAGCTAGGAATATCAGGTTTAACCAGAAAATATCTGAAATCTAAATGTTTTTATCTCAAGGGCAACTGTCCAGGATAATATACCATTAATCATCAAGATCATGTCCAATAAAGTGTCAGATTAATCAAGACAGAGCAAAGCTGACAGCCCAGTCCTTATCCACTGAGGAAAATAAGGGGCAACAGGTAAGCCTTTATCCATTGAGCACTGTTCTTGCATTGCTCCCCTATGTATGGAGATCATAATTTGGGGAGTCTCAATGGCTACCTGTAAGGACCACAGGGGTAGCAAATAGCAGGGCTGTGGCTTTCTGAGCTTCTTAGTGGTGCGAGCAGAAGGATTTACGGTAACTCTCAGACAAGCGTTCACAGCTTGGACTCTTGGCATGGTTTTGATATTGTCCCTGGCTGAGCATCAAACCCACTGAACCTGAGGTCCAAAAGTACCTACACAAAACCCTGGGAAGTTTGAATGATAAATCGCCGACATTTAGTGGCATAACAAAAAACATTGGCGTTGCTGAGGATATCAATTTTAATTTTAATTCAGAGTGAGTGCGCATACTGGGTGGCTTGATTGACCAGAGATCGGCTTCTGATTTAATTGACAAGCTCTTCGCTTTCGGGTTAGGATGTGAGTATTCCTGCAAATTCAGCACAGGTGAAATAGTAGAAGGCTGCCCTGCAATGTTAAAGGTGCAACAATTGCCAGCGGGGGGCAAGGGTGGGGGTGGCTATTGAATGTCAACCGTGATTTTGAATGCAAAGTCCGAGTTATCTTTAAGTTCATGTCCAGTCCTTTGAGGAAAAAACGCTGATTGCTCTGTGTAAATGGACTCCTGCTTTATTCACCATCGCCAGCACTTCTGGTTTTGATAAAAGAGAAGGCAGTTCCATGAGATTTCCTGAATGGAGTTCAATCATAAAACCATGTGGCAAAAATAGCTCAAGTTGTTAATAGATGTGAGATGTCAAGATGCATAAAGGATCAATTTAATAATCCTATTTGCTTTTAGGAATGACTTGAATAGAGGATGTTTTTGCTTGCTGGCTTACTTTGAATTGTATTCATTTGCTGATTATGCCATGACCGAATGTGAGGTCAAAGAAGATGCACTGAGCCAAACGGACCAACCGCCACCCTGGAGAAAAAAGACATGGTGCTAATATTAGGGGGAAGACAGATTGCAGTGCTACTATTAGGTCTTGGCGTTGATTTTAGTCCAAAGTAGGAACGCCCTCAGCACTTCATGCCCTCAATCCTCAATGGCACACTACATGATATTATGAAGAGCCAGACCAAACATGCCAAAGCAGACCACAGGGTTACTCACAGCCCCTGCACATTCTTTTGAGGCTGAAATGTGACCCGGTCTTATTTTTCAGCAGCTTGTCAGACTCAGTGTGGTGCAGGGAGGTAAACTAGGAGGGAAAACTGTTGTCACCTTTCTCTAACTCTTACTTTTTTCTGACTTACAAGATGGCAGACTCGGGAATTAAAATGAGACCAGATGGGTGAGTTCCTTGAGCTCTGGCAGTCACTATGGATATGGAAAGCGAAAATGTAATTACAACATCAGCACTGGACAGTAAATGGAAATTAGTTTATTGGTGAAGCTCTTAAAAGTGATGGACACATTTTGGTAAGGTAATAAGTGTGGCAACCACATGCATTAAGCCATATAATGCCATATGTAAGACTGGAATTGAAGTGACAACATAATGATTTGGGGTGAATTCAATGAAAATCTTTGTAACAGCATGAGGAAGTCATGCATACCCAGTTGTGAATAAGTTATTTAATACATTGCTGTCCAGCTCCATTTCCAAAAACATATTTTACCATTTCCTGCCTCCATACAGGTTGGGGAGCAAAGTCTTTGTCGGACAGCGTCATAAGAAACTTGGACCGGAAAACACTGTCGGGCTCTGAATATGGCATATACCGCGCTTGTCATCGGATGAAGTTCAGTTTGAAAAATGCTTGTTATGAATGCTCAGAACCATATCCACCCAGTCTGTGCCCATGCAGACAGACAGCGAACAGGAAGTCTTTCACTCATTTGGGTCATACTTCATCCCAGCGGGCTATTGAGCTAAAATGTTATGATTACATTGAGATTTTGACCGGCATGACTTTGGTCTTTTTTCCAGATGTTTTCATACTTTTTAAAGCACTTTGAAAAAACATGTTGTTATTTGTGTTATTGAGAGACTTTTGACTGACCTAATCAAACCTCTTCGTTGTTGGGAGACAGATATCAACATCATCTTCTTGTGCCAAAACAATGGGAAAAAGCATGAATCAGATTGGTGCAGCCATCCAGTTTTCTACAGCAATAACTTTAAAATTAGTTAACAGGGTCTGACAACAGTTACCATTGACAGAAATCTACATCGATTGCATATTTTGTAAACTTTTGTAACACAGCTGTCAATAATTGGTGCTATAAAGTAATTTGCTACATTTTGACACTATAATTTACACTGACTTATACAGTGAAACCTTGAGCGTGATCAAATCTACCTTCTGTGTGCTACGTTTGGGTTCACTAGTTACCTCACAACTTAACATCGGTTTATCCATCCATGCATTTTGTTGTAGAAGACACAACCTTAATCCACTTGTCTACAGCCGCTTTTATGCGTTGTGGTTCATGGGTTACACTGGAGTCTATCCAAGTTGGCTCTAGGTGAGAAGTTGGATACACCCTGGACGCTTCGCAAGTGTATCACGGGGCCACATATAGATAAACAACCTCACGCCTCACGCCCCGAGACTGCCAGGATAGGCACCGGCTCCCCCGCGACCTGCGTCAGCAGATTAAGCTGGCTGAGAAAATGACTGACTGAATGACTGAAAGAAGACCCTTAAATTGCTATTATTATTATTATTATTATTGCTACTATTTGCTCTGTTTCAGTGTCAGTAGAATAAAGCAAGTGAGACAAGAAAAAAGTGTTTCCGGATTGTAGAGTGTGACAACTGGGCCGCTTCCTTAAAACACAATAACCTCACAGCACATTCTGAAGCCCTGACGTCACGGCTGAAGGAACATAAAGAAAATGCTAACTCTGTATAAATTCCTCCCTGTGACAGTGTAACAAACAAAAAGGTAAAAAATTGTATCCTGGCTGGTTTATTACCATGATGCTTTACATGAATACATTTTATGTTGTTATTACACCATACTGTAGTGAAATTGAACATAAAACGATGTCCTGTTTCACTTTTGTAGCCACTTACCTGTAGTAATGCGAATGTAAGTATTTTCACTTTAAACATGAAAGACCGCTAATCATTCGGTACCTTGCCACCAGCCACAAACCTACACATTCCTCCTCGTGAGTACAGCCACAAAAACAGTTCACCTCCTCATTGACCAAAACTCACTGAGCAAGGCTTGACTCCCCCAGAAACTCAGCCAGCTGAACTGCTCTGATGTATTTCAATAAATTTTAATTTCCACAGTCACCTCTGTCGGCATTGAGAACGTAATTAATTAGCAAACAAAAGCCTGAAAAGAAGCACCCACCCCGTTTCCGTCTACTCAATGAATTACCATCGACCACACAAGGAAAACAAAGAATGGCCAGTTTATTTTTGTGTGGTAAGCTCATTTCAACAGAGCAATTATTCACTGACACCACCTTCAAAGCTTCCCAAGTTATAGGTTCTACAGTGGGAACATTCCTGTGTAACACACTGTCAGATAATAAGTAGTTCAGAACTGCATAAGGGAGTGTTTTGTATATTTCTTCTTGAGCAACATTTAAATGAATTAGAAAGGTTTCTGGTCCCGCGATGAGCTGGCGTCTTTTCCGGGGTGCAATGCATGCACGGAATCTCCTGCAATCTACATTTTCTGTCTTTTTTTAACTGAAGCCACTTTACTGAGTAGGTGCAGACAGTTCCTGTTGATGAGAGAATCACAAGAGGTGGACAAGAGTGTGTATGTCGCACTGAAGACTGTGTTACGTACATTTGTTTGTCTAAATTGAGGATGCACTATCCTGTAGTGGAAAATCACCTGCAGATACGTGTACCTGACAGCAAGGTGAGCAGAGCTGCCCTGTGCAGAATAGGCACTATGCA
This sequence comes from Antennarius maculatus, assembly GCA_013358685.1. NCBI lineage: Eukaryota > Metazoa > Chordata > Actinopteri > Lophiiformes > Antennariidae > Antennarius > Antennarius maculatus. The sequence continues at coordinate 6,644,480 of CM023611.1, read as the reverse complement.
GTGGAAATGAGGCTAAAGACAGCCATTCACACTCATATTCACACCTACAGGCAGTGGGGGGGAAGCCAGAACACCTGGAGGGAACCCACACACACTGGGAGAACATGCAAACTGAACAGAGATTGGCCAAGAATCAGGATTTGAACCCACAACCTTCTTGTTGAGAGACAACATTGCTATCATCACAACTGTTTATTCACTTAAAAAAAGTGATTGATGTATACTTTATGCAGTATAAATACATACATATATACAGTATATATACTTGTGTGTGTGAGTCTGTGTGTGTGTTTGTGTGTGTGTGTGCGTGCATGCGTGCGTGCATGCGTGCATATAAGTGGCCTGTGTGTGGCCAGACTTGCTGGGCTGATCTTGGCCCTTGGCTGTTGCTGGCGTTCAGCATGTCTGTAAAGAAACAGCTGGAGGCAAAGCCAACACCAGTCCCGTTCAGGTGCTCGGCCCCGCCAGCAGCGACAGATTCCAGAACTTTCCATGGTCCCGCGTCTTGGCACGGCAAAGCTGTCCTGATCTGTACACCTGGCCCACCATGAGTCCAGAATCACCTCTCCTGTCACTGTGTGATGAACAGGTCATTTACAACCCAAGTGTTTGTGTGTTTTTAAGAGCTACGGGCCCAGGTAAAGAAAACACTGTGGCAGTGGACCTCCTGTGTGTTGCCCGAATCAAACAGAGCTGAGAACCTTAGCACTGTAGAATGGCCGGAGCTTGAATTTGTTCCGACCTATGCCATGGAAAACTCACTCGGAGAGACATAAAAAAAAAAAAAAGATTGTATTATAGGAATGGAGTTAACGATATTTCTGTTTGTCTTTGATAATACCAGAGTGATGATTTCAGCATTAAAATAGTGGAGCAATGCCTAAATATAGTATTACTTTAGGCAGACCAAGGGATCTTTTTGAAATTCAGTCCTCACAAATGATGTGGCATGTGTGTCATCTGTAAGACTTTAGAGAGTGATGAAAAAGCCAGGTCTCTCTGGAGAGAGAGGTTTCTTCCTGCTGAAAGTTATTATATGTTTCACTTTTTACTTATTTTTTCATTTTATTTAACCTTTATTTATCCAGGTTAGCCTCATTGAGATTAAGAATCTCTTAATCAAGAGGGACCTGGGCCAAGAAGGCAACAAAAAACTTGAATATTTGTATAGTATTTAGAAACTCTTGTTAGTGGAGAAAAGCACACATTTGAAACAATTAAAAGCTCTGATTAAATGCAGGCTATATTATTTCAGTTGAAGGATGTATCATGAGATGCATAACATGCATACCACATTTAAGATTACCCCAAAGATTTTTGTAAGATATATAATTTTATCTTTAAAATAAGATCATGTTATATATGTATATACACACATATAGACACTTAATCAATAATTAACTAATACTTTATCATGTTGAGAGATTAAAGTCTCTTCCTATATCTGTGTTGAACATCAGGGCAAAAATAATCTCAGTCACTGTCTGTTCTGCATCTGCTGATCTGTGGAGAACAGAACATGAAGACCAGATGATATGAAACCAATGATTCACTGGTTTCTGCTGAGTCTCACTGTTATAAACCTCCCGAAGTAAGAAGTGAACACGGAAGGTTTAAATGTTTTCTTCCCTTGAAGACAAACTGAGAGCAGTAGCTCACACCGATGAAACCTTACATATCTGGGAGATGCTCAGTGGAACATAGAATCATGATGCTCTTCCTGATTATTAAACAAAACAAAGTCTTGATATTGTGAGTTTAAACATAGTTATGAATAGCAAAATTATAGTCTGTAAATGAAATACTGTTGGTTTGCTATGTTGGGCTGAAACTTTGCTGATGTGTTCCTGAGTCAGTTGTGAAAAGCCAATTGAATTCAATTTTAAAAAAAAAGAAAATTTTAAAAACCGAAGGGAAATAAATTATACACACCATAAAAATCCACATTTAACCCCATAAATCTTGGCATGACATTTTTAAAAGAGGCCGAAAAAGTGGTAATTTTTTGAAGAAGTGTGAATCACAGGGAATATTTTTTTTGTTCCGTCTCCCAGGATATAGTTTGCTACCCACAATATCTTACTCTGAGCTTTACCTCAAACACACTCTCACACATCAGGGGTGGAGTGTGGGGTGAAAACGGATGTGAATAGATGAACGGCATGCGAACATTTTGATTGATGGGTGGCTCAGGAACACGGGCCGGCCCTTATAAGAGTCTGAAACCTGCTGCCAGCTCTGGGATGCGTGGGCATGTCTTTCTTGGTAAGTGATCAGTTGTTTGACTCTGTCTGGTAGGAAGGAAGTCCTTATTAATGTTGAGGAGAAGGCCGAGGCCCAGCAACCTCAGGCATGCCCTCCCACACACACACACACACACACACACACACACACACACACACACACACACACACACACACACACACACACACACACACACACACACACATGCTTCCACCCAAACAGTGAAGGAATGCTTCCACTCTGGTCCATTAATATAGAGCAGGTTTGCTTTTACATGAGAAATGCAGCAGACAGTGGAGTGTTTACACGTCAAAGAGATGAGCAGCTACATCAACATCCACTTGAAGTCCATCCATCCATTTTTTTGTAAACGAGACGGTTGCAATTGTCTCGTGCCTTGCAGGTCAGTCTACTGGAGCTTATCCCTGCTGGCTGTGGGTGAAGGGCGGGGTATACACTGGATGACACGCCAGTTCATCACAAGGCCACATGAAAGTGTACACACACACATACGGACAACTCGGTGTGACCACTTCACCTAAGATGCATATTTTTGGAGGTAGGAGGAAGCTGGAGAACCCGGAGAGAAACCATGCAAACATGGGGAGAACATACAAACGCTACATAAAAAGGAATCGAACCAGCAACCTTCTCACTGAGAGGCAACACAGCTACCCACCGTGCCACCTCCACCTGGAGTCCTGTTTTTTGTTTTTTTTTACTGCTCAAATCCAGTATTCACATGTCTAAGAATAGCTCCACATGTATTTATATTCTTGCCATGATTTATATACACAGTTCACCAGCTCCATGACTTCAAGTTAAATAGGAAACGGAAAATGTGAAAACACATATCTTCTTCTTTATACAATAAGAAACAGTGTTTCTACCTGCCCCTCCACGTTACCTGCTAGATGCATCTGTCTGCTGTGTGTGTAAAGAGGTCAAGAAGGCAGAATAAAATGAACCAAAAACGGTAAAGCAGACGGCAGGAAGATGCCGACGGAGCCGAGACATGTCGCGACAGGGAGGATTCTGGGTTCAGTAAGCGACACCTTTTACACACAATCAGCCATGTGATATAAGCATAGCTGTACGTTCCCAATCTTTCCACCATGTTTTTTTGGTGCCTGTGTGGGAGTCCCCCCCCCCCCACACACACACTCTGTCGTCACAGACAGAAAAGCCAGCTACCTGTGAAACGAACACATCACACCTACGCAGCCACTTCACTCCCACCATTAACACTGAACTTTAAAGGTCTACAACAACTCTTTCCCCCCTGTAATCCATCTGCACCACAGAGCTCAGCTCTCCTTGGGGACAGTGTAATATAAACATATTCAGCATGCCTCAGTATTTCCAAAGCCACCCACACAAGCCATCCACCCCATCTGACAGAAAGGGGATCTGAGTCTGAATCAGTGCTGCTTTATTTACAACTTTTACAAAACAAACTTTTAACAACTAAATCTTTTTTTTTTTTTTTTTTTGCTCATGCAGCGGAGAGGCAATGAAAGCCTGGCCTTATGTTGTAGGGCTGTGAGAGCGTAGGCAGCACAAAACAAACAGTTCTGAGCTCAGCCTTCCTTCCTTTGCTTTACAAGGGGATGCAGATTGGAGAAATATGTTGGCTGTTGTGAGCAAATCCGCTTCATGGATTTAGACTGTTGGAAAACCACAGTCGGACAGAAAACAAGCTGCCTGGCCAGAGCCCATGTTTAAATTACACTCCGTGTTGATTTATCTCCTGCCCAGAGTAGGTAATCGAATGTCTAATGGACTCACTGTTCATTAGTGAATTAACACTTTCGAACACTTACATCATCAACGGCAAGCATGTGTTTTCAATTTATGAAAGAGAAAGTTATTAGATTGAGTTTTTTCTTCAGGGTGGGGATATTTTTCCTCTGTAGGAACCATTGTGAAAAACATGGAATTGCACAACCAGCTTCATCAACTAAATGTCAATGCGAGACCATAACACCTCTAAAAAGTATAATGTAAACAATCATAAATGTGACGCTGAGGTCTCTGTTGAAACGCCCAAATTGATCAGAGTACAAAAGCTTACTGTGTTTTTTTCTTAATGTTTACCCCAAAGGATCTGCTCAACTAGAAACTACAGTTTATGTGTGATTTAGTTATGTGTTATTCATAGAGTTCTGAGTTAAAGAAATCTTTTATTTTTCCTTTCAACATCAGTTTGATTTTTATCACTTTTCCTCCATGTTTTTGCTTTGCATCTGTTTATAGAGACAGTTTTAACATTTAACTTTAGCATTTAGCTATTTTGCTCAATTTGCGCGCAGAAATTAATCTGATGATATTTGTGGCATGAACTGAAAAGTGAAATGTAAAAACTTGTACCTCCTTTTTATTTGCTGCTTTGGTGACCTTGTTTCATCCCTGTTTCTTGTGTTTTTGCTTCACTTTGATTCTCCATAGCAAACCTGGTTCACAAACACCTGAAGGCAATCATGTTAATTTCTGATTCCTGACCTATAATAGTTTTCCTAATGAACTTTTGACTGATGCTTTGAATCCAAATAAATACAATTCACTGTAAAACAAAGAAAAACACCTCTGTAGAATTCATGACTAAATACCATACAATTATTTTTTAAAATTGGATTAGTTTAATTGATATTTATATATAAAACAATCAGATAATAGCCCCATGGAGCACCAGAATGCTTTTTTTCCCCTTTTGAATAATATATTCTACAGTACTCAGTTTGAGACTTCCTGTTCTTCCTTTGGCCTTGATGTCCTTTAACACAGCTTTTAAGCATGAACAGTGTTCTCTAGTTCTCCTGCAGAAGCAGAAAACTGAGAGGTTAAAAACTGAGGCTGGGGAATGCCGTGCCAGTCACTTTGCCCTGGCGGGCTCGAGGCGGGTGGCCTCGTTCGACGAAGGATAAAGTTGTCCAGAGGCTGCCTTCAGCATCCGTGTCTGCCTGCCAAGCGCTGCTAGCCTGTCCCAGGGTAGGCTGGGAGGACAGGAGCGCTCAACAAGGCCTCTGCATTGAGTGCAGTCCATTTAAAATAACCTATGGATAAATAAATACAGGACCTAAGTTCACTGTACAGTAATTGGTCAGGAAACCAACAGAGACAAGCTCATTTACAGTAAATGGATCAGCTTTGAGTTGGTGAAGTGCACTTGGCTCACTCCGCGCATTATAACGATTTGGAAATTTCAAGTGAAGCATTTTTCTTCAGTGTTTAAATATTCACTGAAATGTCTCATAGATATATTTTTTCCCTGGAAATACAAACAAGCTGTGTGTCGGAGCGGGAGTAAATATGAAGTGATGTTAAATATAGAAACATTAGTGCTTATAGATGATGTAAGAGCAAATTAACACAAGTGAGGAAAAAAGTCTGACACATTCTGATAATGTTATTTCAGTTTCTGCATGTATTTTTTTTAGTTTTCAAGGACATGTTTAGACATGTAGACATAGTCCCTCTCTCTCTCCATCACTCACACACACACACACACACACACACACACACACACACACACACACACACACACACACACACACACACACACACACACACACACACACACACACACACACACACACACACACACGGTGGTTAGTCTGGCCAGCCTTGTTTACTTACTGGCTTAGCTGTGGTTGCACACTGGATGCAAAACACTCATTAAGGATTTGAGCCTGCTCTTCACTTATGCAAACAAACAGACTCGGCCCGTTATTACCGTAACACCATGTGTGTGTGGTCTTCTCAATCAGACCTCTATTGATTCTTTAATTTTCAAGGCTGAGGCAAAGCAAAAAATGGCACGATTTGTTAAATGAGTAACAGACTGGCAGCACACAGACTTTTGGCATGGCTCAAAAAGGTTCACACGACGGCGGACGCAGTTTTCATCCTTCTGAAACACTGCACAGTAGTCGCTGCAGCGGTAAGGAGTCTGCTCCACAGGCGAATGCCACGGCATCACCACAAGCCACAAAACATAAAACACCACAGGAGGGTTTATGTCGTGTGTAAAATGACATCATAACCAAGGACGCTTACCCCTTTGCACCAGCTTAGCGTTCACACTCAGAGCCATCCATACAGAGTCGGACTGTAAACTCTTTATGGTAATGTTTTGGGTGATAGGTCAGGGGCACGAGGGTGGCAGGCGGTGGCGGTGGCGGTGTGGTGACTGTGTGGGGTTTTAGCTTGTCCAGCTGGCCTGGGGTCTGCCGCTGAGGTCAGGAGAGTGAGAGGGGGGCATCAGTCATGGTGCAGCTTGTGGTCTGGGGTTTCAGGGGGGGTTAAGTAAGGAGTATGGCGTCCCCCCTCCTTCACACATAGACACATAAACCAGAGGCCACCACAGAGAGGTCAGCTACTGTCAGACACACCACCATCGACAGCATATCTGCCAACAGAGAAATGCTAATGTGGTGAGCGCCTCAAGCCTAGATTTGGATTTTATTTCGGTTATATTTTCACCTCTGTCCATTATCTAATCGGCTTCTTGATTGGTTTGTCAGCAGGACAGTAATTTAAATATAAAATTTCACAAAATTGAGTGGAGGGGGTAGGCATGGAGCCTGGCCCAGTCCCAGTCTGATTCTAAATCATGATCCTGATCCAGATCCAGAGATTTCATTACAATTTTTTTTGTATATTGAAAGATTGTGCAACTGGGCATTTTTCATCATTTGTGTAATTTAGTCATCAGTTTACCACCATTGAACTGGTTAGCCACCAGAACTACTGGTTTGCATCCAGACTGGTTCAGTTCTGACAGCAGGAGTAATTAGGCAACGTCTAAGGAAGGGTCTTTGTCAGGACTGACAAAAATGTTTGTGAGTTGCTTTGTAAGTTTAATAGTAGGTTTGTGCAAATGGTACAAGTTTTATTTTGGTGAACACTACCTGCATTATGGTGAAGACTGATGCAGGAAATGTGACAGAATTATTTAATGGTGTTTAATGAAGTCTTGGATTGATACCAACAATGATGATTATTTCATCGCCTTGTTAACTTGTGTGGTCCGGGGGTGGAGAAATTCTGAACTGGCTTTCATGGAAGATTTGAGTTGGCTTGTGTTTAAGTTTAAAATTTCTTGTGAAATACAGACACAAGCATAAATAACGTTTCTAGGTTGACTGTTTATAATGATACGCTCTATAATCAATGTTTAATTAAATTTGAATGTGACTTCCCCAGCCATTATTTTACGATCTGGAATCATTTCAGCAGCTCACCATCTGCATCACCAATCTTCCCTGCCTTCTAGATGATCATCAGCATCAGTTTACATACTGTCCTAGGATTGTCCTCATGCCATGGTTATAAATGTGTTGCCAGGTCTGTTGAATTGAAATGAAGTTCTGGTGGAAGTTCAACCCTGGGACACAGACTATTCCTATCGTCCTGCCATGCTCATGCATTCTCAGGTTTAATTTTCTGCTATTTTCATCTAGAGATGTCAAAGGAGTTTATAGCTGATACTAACAAGTTGTCATTTTATAAAAAAAAAACAAAAAAACAACCCATATAGTAACACACTGTTGTTATTAGCTTGTCATCTTTATTCTGCTTATCTGTGCTGTCTCAACATCTTAATAATTTTAGCAGCCTCTCCAGCTGTTCCAGTCTCACCAGAGTCGTCAGCCACCACCACCACCAGTGTCTGCTGGTGTTGTGTACATGATGATTACCATTTGATTAAAGCTTTTGAGATTGTGAGTGAGACAAAGCAAGCAATCTTCAGACGATCCACTTTCGACAAATTCTTGAGTATAAAAACTTTGTTTATGCCATTTATAAAATGACATCGCCATAATCACTGTATAGCGCCTACACCACCAATCAGGAATACAGCAAAATATTATCTAGACATTAAAATGACTGCACACAGAAAATGTTAGAAACAAATTTAAAATTAGTACTGTTAGCATTAGTGTGTGTGTGTGTGTGTGTGTGTGTGTGTGTGTGTGTGTGTGTGTGTGTGTGTGTGTGCGCGCGTGCGCGCATGCTCTGGCCTGTATGAAATATATATGAAGAGTGGATTCAGAGTGGACATAGATGAATAAAGTAAGCTTCTTTCTTCTCCGGCAAAAACTCAATTTGACAAATTGTAAAAATTAAATGTGCCTAAAAATATAAAAATGAGCAAAGTGAAGAAAGCAATGGTGCACAACATAAGGCACTGAAAAATGTGAAATGAAGCGTTCAACACAACCTTTCTGAAGTTTGCTTAGTTGATATTACAGTACTATGAAAATACAAGTGAAAATTTGGTCTTATGATGGTTGAAGAATCGTCAAAAATGTCTTTCAATTTTAAGAAGGCAACACAATAAACAATGCAGTCAACAACACTTTACAGCCTTAGGACAAACACAAGTCTAACTCATCATACACACACTGATGTCATGGAAAGCTCAGATTTTTGATGTTTATTTTCAGAACTTTCTTCCAATCAAGTAAATCATGATTGAAACTAACAAAAAAAAAGTATATTTATGATTATTTTGATGGGCAACTCTGTTGCTTCTTCATTGAAATCTGATGCATTCTTTTCATCAAATACTGATTTTATGACACTAAGGTTTAAGTGGGCAAAAACTAAATTTTATTAATGGATATATATTAAGCACCAAAACTCTGCCAATGACACCCTCCCCCAGAAAGTATCATATTTAAATTTAATCTCCTGAGGTTATATTAATAAAACATTGCCTCAGTAGCAAAGCAGTTGAAAATATCTGCACCAAAGAAGAAAGAAGAGGAATAAAGACCAATCCCGGGATGACAGTTTTGATATGGCGGGTGTGAATGATTTCACAAAAACTCTCCTGCAGCCCACAATATGACTTTATAAAGCATTTCTTAAATGAACCAACCGAAACAGTCCATACCATAACTCACCCTTAAAAAACCATTAAGAGGAAAAAATAACTCTGCAAAAGTAATTTTTCCAGTGAGGTTTTCCAGGATAACAAACCTGAAGTTCTCATATGAACAAATGGTCAAGCAATCAAAGCCTTTACTTCATCATAAAGGAGCCATTATCAAATACACTGTGGAATTTCTGGTTCTGTTTTTTGTGTCATCTCAGTTTGTTGAGTGTTACATTTAATAGACATTGTAAAATATTGAATATTTTTATATTCACTTTGCTGCCATCCTCAAATCTAACCTAATGTTAAGGGGGTGCTCTCAGTTAAAGGGGAGTGGTACTATAAATTGGTCATAAAATGATAGAGAACGCTTTCAGTACCAGTGTAACTTATTTGGGAATTAACAGTGACTCATTGCTGGCGTCAGATTTGTGCACAGGAAGTACATGGTGATCCTGAATGTAATGCTACAACAAAAGGAGGAACTGTTTCTGCAATTAAAACCAGGATTTATGACATAATGGGTGGACCAATATGGGGAAATTGCATAAAACATCCAAAAATAGATGTTGATCTCTGAATCGATATATAGAATGAGGCCATTTCTTTGAATGCAGAGTGTGTATGAGCCGAAATTTTAGAACAGCAGGGCAAAAAGTCTTTACCACTGGTGTGGGTAAATGTTTATACACTCTGTATGTGTGAATGTGAAGTAGGTGCAGCGTAAAAAATGGATGAAAAACGGACAGGAATACTGGTCTGTGTTGAGAGTGCAATTTAGCATGAATCAAAAACAGCTTTCTTGGCTACTGTTCCATATGCTGCTGTCTGCCAGGAAATGGGATTTTTTTTTCACATTTTTTTGCAGGTAAAGTCTTTATAGAATGGAATCAAATGAGGTATTTTTTCCCTACCGAACATTAAAGTGTTGGAAGTTTGGGGCAGACTCGCTGGAAATAGAAGAAAGCTGAGTTTTGGAGACAGCAGGGGGGGTCTGCTGAATTGAATCATGACTGCTTGAGAAAATACTGGGTCCTCTATTAAACATGTTACCACCGACTGGTTGAGAGTCTAGAACTGAAGTGGTTCTACTGATCATCACTGTTCAGGGAAATAAATTATGGGTTTTATTCATAAGGAGGTGTGCAAGTTATTCCATGCACTAAAACTGTTAACTACATAAGTGGTTCAGGATTTTGAATGGACTGCATTCATCTCAATTATCTCACAACCAGATTTAACAATAAATATCTAAAAACTGTAAAAAGGTACCTCCACAGTGTTCTGACATTTAAAAAAAAAATCTTTTGGGATTGCATCTATCTGAACTAACTTTGATTTCAAGTAATACAATCATTTTAAAGCCACTTTATGCACAATTAAAACATATGAACATGTTGGAGGAAATAATGAAAAAGTCAGATGTTCATATCAGCCATTAGGATTCACTCTCTGGGGCCCATGGATGTTTGTAAAAAAAAAAATTATGGCCATCCATTAAATGGTTGTTGAGATATTTCAGCATGAACCAATGAGACAGACAGGAATACTGAGTGCTGACAGACCGATCTTACCATTCAGAGCCACACCACCATTAAACACCTAGTAATGGCTCATGAAAACCAAAAATGATGTTAGGTACACTACTGAGAATGGTGGGGATTTGTGGGTACAGCTTGTCCATTCAAATCCACTTACCTTGTCAGCACAGGCTGTACTATTGTCTCAAACAATGAGCCAGTCGTGAATCACAGGAACATTTAATTGAATTGAGTAAAATCTGGACGCTGAACTAAAGTGACTTTCAACACAACTTAGGAACAGCGAGAACACACAACAACATCATTGTTCACGTTAATATCTTTATCTCACAGCTGAGTCTAATTACATTCTATGCAGATATTCTTTTGGACAAGATTGGAAAAACATGTTCACATTGAATTAAACATGAATGCTGTGGATGGAGTTACCGACCTTCTTATTAAAGTTCATAATGTCTCACTAGAGAACATGCAACTTAAGAACTTGGTTCGTTTGAATATATGGTGAAATATATCAGCAACTAAAGGATGGTTCAGAAAATCACGGTCTCAAGATGATGAATTCAAATGTTCACCACCATCAAAACAATCCCTATTTTAATTTGGCCAATATTTTGTCACAGGACCAGCCACCAGCAGGACTAGAGAAGTTAATATGTCTGCTTAAAAGACGCACATAAGAACTGCTAAACTTACTAAATCCAAGCATTGTTATCTGTGCCTGCAGATTCAGAGAAACAAAGGCTTTTCCTTTCACTTATTCTTTAATAACATAGTCAAAGTGGTGTCAAAGTGTTTTATTACTAATTATAATGAACATGCTAATTTAAAAAAAATAGTGCGAGCCTCATCCAGCAGTCAGTTATTCAAATAATAAAAGCTATTTCTCTGAACTAGCTAATTTCAATTTACATGATGAAAATGGCATTTTAAACACAGAGCTATACCAAATAATTTGAATAAGATTTTGATATGACACAAAACGTAAACGCAGAATCAGACTATTGACCTTTAACGGCTGCACTTACTATATTTTTGGTGATATCGCTAATGTGGGGGGAGTGCTTCAGACTCCTTTAATCACTTAAACACACACGCTGCAGTTGGGAATCAATGTGAGGCTCTTCACTTTCCAACATAGCTGAATATGAAAGCTACCTCAGAGCCCACTGTAACCATTCGGCGGTGAGCTGGCTCACTGAGGTGAACTGAATGGTCTGCAGTGAGAGGCTGTGGGTTGGGTTTCTCTGAGGTTATGGTCATTCTCCCCTGGGAAAGTGGTTCTGCCGAGTTGTTTACTTTGGAGTAACCCTGCCCCTCCCCTTACACACTCTCTGCTCGGTAAGCCTTGATTACCTCCATTGGTGCACACCTGCCACTGCTGACCTCTTTATTACATAAACTATTTAGAAATTACCGTTAAATCAATTTAAAATTAATCATAAAATAAGCTTTTACCCCCACGCTTGTGTTAAGTACACTCTTTATCCTCTTTATTATGTGCTGAATTGGTGTGGGTGCCACCTTCTTGTCACAGCAGGTGTGTTTGAAAGGTTTGGGGTCGGGAGGGGAGGGAGAGAGGTGAGGGTGTGGAGGTTAGGGAGGGTGTTAGGACTGGACTTCGTCGGTAGAGGCTGAAGGTAGTGAATGCATCCTATCCCAAAGAGCACTTTCTCTCTGTGCCACTCTCAGACAGACTCGCACAGCCTCGCTCACTGCTCTGGACTGAAAACCCTCTCAGTTCTAGTCTCCAGCACCAGAGAAGATGCTGCATCATTGCTCTTCATGATATTCCTGCAAAACTAAGTGGAGGGGCAATTCCAAAGCTGATGGAGCCACTCCATATTTATCTCTTTTAATTGGGAAGCTTCACAGAAGCAAACAGCTGAGCTCACACCATTGTGAGGAAAGTATATGGAAGACTGACAGGGGATTTCCCCAGGCTGTCTTCACATCAATGGACCTAGACACAGATTCTAACCTGGCCAAACTCTATTTGGCTGAATATTTTTTCTTAATATTTTAAAAAAATTATTTCTGCTTTCTTGCACAAGATAACCTTTTAAGAGCTTGGAAGAATTCCTTTTTGTGGATTTTATTGGTGAACAGTCACATCATGTAAGTCTAAGTTTCTATTTCTTTCTTTTTAAAGAAAAAAAAAATTAATGGCATGTATAAAGCAGATGTCACATATGCAGGAATAGTATTATGTTCAGTTGTGTACAGTGCTACTGACATAAACTATTGAAATATAAACAGTTTGGCATTAATAAACATTATTAAAGTATTAAAATATTCTTCATAAAAAGTTGTGCTTAACTAAAGTTACTGATTTAGTTTTTCTTGTGTTCTTCAGATCTTAGGCTCAAGAATGTGCTCGATAGTCATGTTTCAGCAGTGGAGTCTTGCTGTCTTCTTATTGTGCTCACCAGTGGCTCTTTATGGGAAACCAGTCGATTCACTCAGTGGCAGATCGTAAGTTATACTTTATAATTTTTTTTAAAAAGCTCTTTCAGTGTTATTGAATTTGGAAGTTTAAAAGTAAACAAGGACTTAATAACTGATTGTCAAGATGGAAATGTTGGAAAAGCTGCTGTGGCTTGGATTTAAAAAAGACAGAGATTACCTGTAAAAATTAAATTCAGGTACAGAAAGTTTACTGTTTCAACTCAGGCGATTTGGGTTCAGAAACCCATTTATACTGCCACCTACTGGTGTGAAGTCCAGTTGCATGCAACTTAAATTTCAGCTGACATCCCTCAGGACAGTTCACACATGAATTTAACACTGATGTAACACAAATAAAATAAAATATCAGTCAAAGAAAATTGTGAGATATTTTTCCGTCAGCTAAGGTACAATGAATTCTAATTATATCACTGGTAAATAAGAGGTTTGACACATTTCTGAGACTTCTATTGTTTTAAGGTGCCTTGGTGTTGACCTAACTCTTCTCTTCCATGCTTGAAGGAGGAGGTCGGTGAGCCACGCCCAGTTGATGCATGACAAGGGCCGCTCCTTGCAAGAGTTCAAGCGTCGCATGTGGCTGCATGAGCTGCTGGAGGAGGTGCACACGGCCGATGAGCGGGCTCCACCTTTGCAGAGCAGAACTCAGACCCAAACCTTCAGTGGGAATGCTCTACACGAGAAACCTCCTGGAGCCACCAAGAACCTCCCCGAGAGGTTCAGCCTGGATGGAGAGGGCTCCATCCTCCCCCAGGAGACCAACAAGGCAATGGCTTATAAGGACCAGCCTCTAAAAGTGGCCACTAAGAGGAAAAAAAAGGTGAGGTTGGGCCGACGTAGAGAGAATGACAAGAAGCGCAGGCGGGCGCGTTCTGTCTCAACACAGGAGCCATGAAGGATACAGTACCCTCGCTGAGTGACTCCCGACCGCCTGCACATGGTACTGCACTAAGAAACTGACATCGGCTCAAACAGACTGGAATCTGAGACTCAACCCATCGCTGATTTGTCACTTCACATTTACGGCCCCTGGGTTGTGCTTGTAGATAATATTTTGCTATGTGTCTTTTCAATGTCTTACTTCTCGAAGTATCATCAAGACATCTTCTCTTATTCATATTTATTTGGAGAATCTGTAGGCCTCTGTATCCCATATTTACACCGGCTTCACAAACCTGGGAGGCCGAGTGATCTACTTCTGACTTCTGTTTGGCTCCATACGTGTCGACTATTGTGGACAGAGTTAAACACAAACTGTTCACTGAATATATCTGTTGGAACTGTTCTGCCGTAATTTATTGAAAGGTGTGTATTTATTTTGTGAATGTATCACGGTGCTGCTGACTAAATTCCATTATGCACTTTAGTTATATCATGTACATGTTCTTTTGTGGTTTAGTTTCTTTTGGAAGTCTGTGCTTTCTTTTCTCACCTTAGCTCATGGACTTATAACTTATTGGAAGCTTCATCAAACCCACTCTCACTTTTTTTACATTATAGATTATTTTTTATAGGACAAGCCCAACACAGCGGCTCTCAGACTCATTTAATGTTCTTCATTTGCACTGAGGGCATGCTGTACATGTTTCCAGTTAATCAAACATTAAAAGTGTAGTGATTAGAGATGTGTTACCTCGTTCCTGCTTCTCAAATATTTGCTGCTGCTAATTGTCTTTTGTGTCTTTAAAGTTTGTTTTGTCAAAATGAAACCAGACATTTGAACACATTTCTTTTCATTTTATAAAATCTCGATGGGCACCGTTTCTATTTTTGTCTTTTTATAGCACAAACCATTCATCAAAAAATTCAGAGCCCAAAGTTTCTTGTATAGATTGCATACTTTACTTGGTTTTACAATCCAAGTGTAAAGGTACAACCTTTTCAATAATATGTCACAAAGGAAGAAAAAAAATCTTCATATTTGAGAATATGGAACCAACAAATGTCTTTTTTGGTTCACGCTTCTATCAGATTATCAAGCCTGCATCAATTTAATCCACACTTACTACGACAAATACGCCTTTCAGTACAGTGTGCAGGGAAAATGAAGACAAATAGTTCATATTTAAGAGCAGCATATTATTATTATTATTGTTTTCACAATTCAGTGTTTACTCTAAAGAAAATGTGAAAAACAGCTCAACGCCATGTCTCCAAGCCCAAACTCTCATGATTTTTTTTGTCTAAAACTCAAAAACTATTTATCTCATATCCTTGAAATATTATCCACACATTCAGTCAGTTAGTAAAATAGCTATGGATTAGTTTTCTATTCATTAAGTTTAATCAGTCACTCTCACTACAGAGAAGGACTTTTCTGTAGAAAGAAACGAAGGGTTAGGGTGAGGGTTAAAAGGGTCGCTGAAAGGTGTTAATCATGCAAAAAAAAAAAAAAAAAAAAAATCTGTTTTTGTTGACTTTCGTACAAATGGAAAACACAGAAGCTGTTATCGTCCCCCTTGAGAACATGGAGTATTTTTAATGGTTGCTGACTGCATGGCACACACATTGGTAATGGAAGGGTTAGCAAATGCATCAGCTATATCCTGTGCTGAGAGCGCCGGTGGACACCGAAGGCCATTAACTGACACAGAGTCATAAAAGCTGTGGAAAGCCTGATAAAGCCACCATCAGGAGCCCGCAGATCACACCAAACAAATCAATTAAACAATGGAGAGAGACGTTAATATCTCCAGAGAAGGGGAGGAACGGAAGATGTAATCAATGGACCTGTCTTCTGTGGATGGTGATTTTAAATTCCCAAAACTGTCTCCACAGAAAGAAATGACCTCAAAGGGGTTGGGAAAAGTCAGTTTCTACAGCAACGCAATTAGACACACAGGTGAACTAGTTAAAAAAGGTGAAAAGTCAAATTCAGCAGTTACCAAAATAATTAGATTTAAAAAAAAAAATCTAAATCAAAGTTGAATTGAAAATATACATCCATCCTGTAACAATAACAAAATAGGAATGCACAGCATGTCTCTGCTCTGCCAGCAGCTGGCTTAAGGCCATTTCTCTTTAAACTCAGTCAGGCAGAATCAATTTGGCCCAAGAGATGTTTGCCTTTCTTCCCTCCACATCCAGCAATCACATGTCGTAATGAGTCCTGAGAGGCTGTCATCTCTCCCGTCTTCAGTCCGGTTTCATAGGACGGTTAACGGCAAACAAGCATCTCTAATGTACAGTATGAGGATAGCTCACCGAGAAACAAGAGTCTGAAGAAGCAGCTTTGAGGAAAGACGACGGTAAGTACAAGAAAAATAAAGGGCAGCTTTGAAATGCACTTTCTGTAAAAGCAAACTCCTGTTCAAATAGTTAAAGTCAAAAGATGCAACAGATGAGTCAGATATTAATTGTTAGGCATTTTGTGTCTCAGCAGATGATCATATGTAAAACCTTCCACTTAAACACCTTTCTTGCCTGTTATTTTAGTCATAATACATCATGTTTTAAATATCTACTAGATTGAAAACCATCTTTTTAAACTTTTTTTAAAATAAAAAAAAACTTGTTCTGTTGTTTTTTCTGCAAAATGAAAATACTCAACAAATGACCTTCATATTTTTCAGTAGTCTCACTAGACTAATGTGACACAGTCAAGGTAAATGTAGTGCTTTTTTTTTTTTTATTTGAAAGGTGATGTCACGTTGGTGATAAGATGGCCCCTCCCAACACGTACGGGCTGATCTTCGCCTGCACATGTGGAGTGATCCTGGGCATCGGGCTCTGTGCCAACCTGCTGGTCTTCTCTCTATACGCCAAATACAACACGTTCCGTAAGAACCGCCTCGACATCCTCCTCTTCAGCATGACTCTGGCGGACTTCCTCACCCTCCTGCTCATCCCTTTCACCTTACACTCTGCAGTAAGCTATTCTTGGCCTCTGGGTAACACCTCCTGCAAAGTCTACCAGTTCCTATTGGCCTTCAGCCTGGCAGCCAGCACCTACTCGCTATGTGCCGTGTCCGTGACCCGTGCCATGATCATCACCAACCCGTACCAGCCGCCCACCACGGACGTCGTCATCTTCATGTTTGTCCTAGTGTGGGCCCTCAGCTTCTTCATCAGCTTGCCATTGCGCATGTTTGCTACCAAAAAGAGCCTTGGCCCAAACCTGACAAATTTCACCTTCTGCCTTCCAACCATTCATGAGCACCACTACCAGGTGGTCCTAAGCCAGTTTGTACTTTATTACTTTGTTCCAATGCTAGTCATTGCCTTCAACTACATCCGACTGGCTCTCTTTCTCCACAAGAGCCCTGTAATGTCGGTGTCCAGCGCCAGGAACACCCGCAGAGCTTCTGTCATGGTGTTCCTGGCTGCAGCTACCTTCTCAGTGTGCTGGCTGCCCGGTTACGTTTTGGAGCTGTGTTTGTACCTGGACCTTTATCGCCATGGATATGCTTGGGAGATGTTTTACTTCATTTGTACTGTACTGCAGTACCTGCATCCTTGTATTAACCCTGTGCTATACGTGCTGCTGTCAAAGCGTTATCGCCACAGGAGGGCAGCCTGGCTCTTCAGATGTAACAGGAACAGAGTGCAGCCCCAGGTCATCAGTGTCGCCACAGACAGCCTATAAACACAGATTTATTTGAACACCGGCCATTGGATTGGATGTTTATGTGATTGCTTTCCATATTTGAGGTGTGCAGACATGCAGACAATGAAAAAAAAGCAGTTACTTTTTTGAACTAATCAGTACAAAAGCAAAGCGAGGAAAAAAGATTCAAATATCTACCAAAAAAGATATTTCTTGCTCTGTTTGTAGAACACTGAGAGAACTGCAGCATAATGATGTGATTTTCGTTTATTATTGTTATGATTATTATTTTGTTTTCATAGATATAATCTTAATATACATTAATTTAAAAATATTGTTATGAAATAAATCATGCTATAATCATTTAGAGTAACAATGACTTAAAAAAAAAAATCTAAACAAGAATACAGTACTGTAATCTGTGTTACTGTGATCCTTCACATGAGACAATTATAAACAGTAACACAACCTACGGTGATGTCACCTCAATGGTGGAACAGTATGAGGTCATTATAGATGACTATTATTAGCTATTAGTTCAGTTTCCTTGGCCATTAAACATGACCTATGTGATGCACATGTATCATATTCAATATATTGAGTTAACTTCAATCTGACTTCTTCATGCAGTTTAATGTAACCAACACCAAAAAAGAAGAACTGAGAGACCAAAATCTGACAAGATGCTCATGGAGTTTTAATTACAAAAAAAAAAAGAAAAAAAAAAGAAACAAACAGAATAACTGTTTTTTTATGATGTATTTTATATATACAGTATATATTTTATTATTATGCAGTGATGTTGGTCGATTGGATGCAGAGCAGCGCTAGCCATGGGGAGCAGTTGAAAAACATTTGATTTCTTAGTGAGAAGATTAGTCTGCTGCGTGAGTTTGTGTTAAAAAGGCAGTAAATCAAAGAAAACAACACAGTTGTTTACACAGGTACATGAAGATGTGGAAGTCATTGGGCCTCTATCTAATGTGAACCTGCTTGGCTTAGGTTGACCCATCACTAAATGAAGACAGAACAGTAGGTGTTATCTTCTCCTTTTCATTGCCTCTTCCTTCATGAGGGAAGCAGATAGAATGCTGTCCTCTTCCGGAGATGTTGCATTCATGACCTGGATGGAAACTCTTGTGGTCAAAACTGTCAAAATTTGCGACAAAATACAGTAAATGATTTACTAATTAATACTGTTTATATTTACTCTTATTATTTAAAGGTACTTCCTCGCCACCTCCATTCATATATGACTTCATGTTTCTGTTGATGTTGTTTTCTGTTGATGTTGTTTATGTTGCTGGTGTACCCACACAACACAGCTTTATAGCAATGAGATGAAGTGAATGAGTTTGAGAACTGTTCTTTGTTTCAGTTTTAATAGAGATATCAGTGTTGTTATAGACTTGGTTCGGTCAGAGCAGCAGGATCTCAAATCATCCACCTTCACTCTTTACATTTAAGTATTTCTTACAGATTCTGAACTTTCTTGTGAAATAAAAAAAAGTGAAATTCCAGATTAATGTTATCAGTTATGTGGTGGTCATGGCCATGATAAGCGGTTATTGTTATTTTCCAGTAATATCCATCCCATATCCACAGTAAAGCCTCATTGTGCCAGGGTTTGGCCCTTCAGATAAAATCACACACCTCTGTCACTCCTTTTGTTTTTCCCAAGCACCTATTAGATAAAGGCTTGAAAGGCGAGCGGAGTGAGCAGAAAGTTGTACAGTCAGTGTTGTGGCTAAACAGAAACAGAGGGACTGGGAAAGGGAACAACAAGGCTGGATGTGTTCTGGCGGCTGCTGCAGTAATAGGAGACCACCTGCCCCTCCTTCTGTCAGCTCACCCCCTGACTTTTGGCCTTCTCTTTAGCATACAGCCACAGCAGCTGGCCTGACTCATACAGGCCGTCTTCTGTAGCCCATCACCATGTCGGATATGGTGAAGCAATAAAGAACACATGCTCTGGAGCTTCAAGTATTAATACTGAGCTCATTTTGGAGCAGAGAGGATCTTCTGCAATCTTGGATCAGAACAAGATTGTCCATAAACAATCAAAGCAAATCTTAGTCTCATAAGTGAAACTGAGTCTCATTTATAAATGCATCACAATTTCCTGTGTGTGTCCAAGATGATGCTGTCATATTGGTGGATCAAAATAATTCATATGGAACTTATCTGCCACCTACAACAGCTGCAGATCAATAATCTTGCAGGTATAACATAAAATGTGGATTAATGCAAGATTCAAGCAGTCAAAAGAATAAATGATGCAAAATAGAACTGACACGCTTTCAGTAGAAATTGAGAGAATGCCGTAAAATTAATGGAGAGCAATATTTGAAATCAATAACTCAACTGAGTTTGTGGTCTGGACCCCACGATGCGCTGGTGAGGCCGATCTCTCACCCCTAGCCAGCTGGGATGATGTCCAGCGTAACCCGTGACCCGCAAAGGGCATGAGTGACTGAAGACGAGACGACTGTGATCGTCAAGGAGATGGATGGATTGATGGATGGATGGATGGATGGATGGATGGATGGATGGATGGATGGATGGATGATGTCTGTGGTCTGGTTGTAGCGTTATAGACAACCTTCTCTTGCCTGACTGACAACAAACCCAGGCTTCAAAACATCAGGTCATCAAATGAGTCGTAGTTTAAAATCTATGTAATGGTAGACCTTCTGATGCTAAGTTGTAATAGTTTCCAAATGTAACTAATACCGTAAGATGTAAAAAATTGATTTAATAGCAATGTTTTGGTAAATTACTGTATTTTATTTAACGTTTGATTTTCTCACATTGCCGTCTATTTTATTGCAATTTTAAAAACAAGGAAAACATCACAATGGACTTCATTATTCTGTCAAATCTTACCTATCGCCTGACTTTCAATTTTGCATTACTCCTGTTCCTTTTCATATGAGGGAATGTTAGAGCTGCAACATCGCAAGTTTCCATTATCTCCGTGTTCTGCAAGCATGTCTTCCTCATGTTTGCATTAAACTGTCAAATACAAAATATTCTTTTCTTTAGGTCAGCACATCCTCACTTCCTCTAGTCAGCATATTCCTCTGAAGACGTTTATTAAATTGATACTACGCTAGCGGTCGTCAGCAATACCTTTGAGTCAGGAAAAGCCTGCACAGAATTCAACAATTTCCATAATGGTTTCCAGAATGTCTCCGCTGTAGCTCATGCCAGACTGTGATCGAATTACAATGTCACTTAAACTCCCTGCCCTGGTCATTATGCATTAAGTACATGAAGCAGCTTTCACACAACCAATCAGTAAGAACATACGATCCGGTCTGTTTTACGAACAGGTTACACGTTACATTTGCTAATTAAGGATACATTTCTGAGTCACTGCAATAACGCTGATGCAGTAAAATAGAACAGGCTTTCACATTTGTGTTCTTCTTTGATGGTATTAGTAAAAAATTGTGAAAATTCAGTTGAATTCAATTAATCAAGTTAATTAAACAAATTAAATGGAGCTCTATTTATTAACCAGTCTGTCCAAAATAAAGGATGCTACAATGGAAAGCAGCATATGTTACATTAAGATTCTTGGCTGCAGTGATGGTAAAAATCATCTTGCAATAAGTTCAGACTAATCTTCAGTGCCCGTTATGCTATTTTATGGTGCATAATTTTGTTTAGCAATGGAATAGAATATAGTTTTAATTTGTGTGTTCGAATAAAAGTGATTGTTTTCATGATGCACAACATCTGAAGGACATCTTGTTTAACAGATTGACTGAATCTGTTTTTACAATCAGTAGCATAAAGCAGTTCTCAATAAATGTAAAAGCCAAAAAACAGAAAACTGTTGTACTGAGATGATTAAACCGGTGCTGAGGAATTCTATTTGTGATTGAATAGCTTTGTTTTCAACTATTATTCGAAAATGGGTCATTCTGCATTATGTGTTTTATTAGTTTTGATATTTTAAGTATATTCCAAAATTTAAAAAAACCCCAAACATTTGTACTTTAATGTATGGATGAATCTGAATGCAGGACTAAGACTATTACACCATGGCATCACTACTTATATTTAAGTGGACAGATTTTTAATGTTTTTTCAACCACAGTCAGTCTGTTTGTACAGGATGGCAAAGCCATCACAAATCTTGTCACGGATATCATCCAAGATTTTTATGTCTGCTTTGTCCCCACAGGCCCAGTTTGGAAATAACTCATCTCCCCACCTGTATATTTGAATAAGCTCACTTGAAAACCTCACAATGTCCCGCTTTAATTCCACCCACTACCTGTCAATCAAGCGCCCGACCAATCACAGTGCATCTCCCAGAAGGAATCTCATGAACAAGAGCTCCTGAGAGCATCGTGGAACTGAATAAACAGCTGTCACCACAAAAAATACTCTATTTTCTGTTTAATGTCCATTGACATATAATGCAAACACATTGTACACAAGAAAACAAACGTACACAAGAAAGCAAACGTTTCTTGCGTACAGTTTTGGCTGGCGTCTACCCAGAAGTTCAGGCCGTTAGCTGAGTTAGCTCTGGTCTTCACATTTGTCCATTTCTCTCATTTACGGAGCCATTTTGGCTTCATCAAACTTAGCGTTTTATATTCTTTGATTGTGATGGACCTCACGTTGTCGTGTGGGGAACCCTGATGCTTTATTCACCAGGACCGAACTCACGAAGCTGGAGTCTACCCGGAGGGCCAGACCGTAACGCTGAAGTGGCCTTTGCCTTCGTGTTCGTCCGTCCCACACACACGGAGCCGTTACGGCTTCATCGGACACAGCGGTTTTCTTTCTTGAGACGGCAAAAAAACCAAACAAAGCTTAATATCATTATTTTATGGTGGAATTTCCACGGGTTCCCACTAGTAATATACAATAATATAGTAATAATAATATAGTAATATAATATAGTAATATAATATAATATAATATAATATAATATAATATAATATAATATAATATAATATAATATAATATAATATAATATAACGCCCCGTGTGTCACCACAGATACATAGGGATTCAGTGCAATATGGTGCTTCTTTAAGTGCAATATATGGAGCACCTACACACTTGAGCTGCTGCGTTGTTGTTGTTGTGAACTAAATTCTGCTGTCCAGACATCTTAACTTTTCTTTGTTCTCTTTTCTTATTTATCTTGCATTTTTAACTTTTGGTTTTTCTCTAGATTTTCTTAACTTATTTATCTTGCATTTTTTAAACTTTTTTATCTAGTTTCTCTTAACTTATTTATCTTATTTATCGACCGGTCTTACTGGGACCTCCAGAGACATATTTCGTGCTGTCAACTGTGGAAACGTGTGCCAGTATGACAAATAAAGACTCTGATTCTCTGATTCTCTGATAATATAATATAATATAATATAATATAATATAATATAATATAATATAATATAATATAATATAATATAATATAATATAATATAATATCACTGCTTCTTCAAGATCACAAGCTGACTCCACCACTTATTCTGAGTTTGTGTTAGAACACAGTAAATTGTTCAGTATAATTAACGTTGCATCCATATTGACCTTTACATACAAGTATTGTTCTTTGCAAATGAATCTTTTGCAACAACATCCCACAGCAACATTTATTATTTATAATACATAGAAACAAGCATGCGAGGCCCATCCACTGTATAGGTTAACTAAATTTTGAGAATTCCTAAGAGACCACATTCTTGACACACTCTACGAGCTACATAGCCGACAGAAAATAGTTGTGGGTACACTCTGTAAGATCAGAGGGCTCTTGCCATGAGCTAATCATTCCATGTGCCATATAGGCAAGTGTTGAAGGAGTGTTGCCGGTTTATTTATAGGACTCTCTAAGGTTCCACAGCAGAGGGTCGCTTTTTGAGCTGGATTCAATTACAGCTCTGGTGAAAGCTGAAAATACTGCATCTGTATGACACAAACACGAGCATAAATTCTTGATATGAGCCTATAGGCCTACTTTCTTGCGTTACATTTACTATAGCTGAAGCACAAGATGATGTTCTCTCCAGAGGAAAGCAGATTGCAGCTGCAATATTAAAGACATTAAGGTCACATTTTGAATATTCATATGGACTTCCTACATCTGTTCCTTATATGATGACTGAAATCACGGGAACTCAGAAGGAAAAAGTCGTATCAGTAGCAACTGTGAAGATATAGCATGATAGTTCAACTCAGAAAGACTTATCATAATACAAAATTCAGTTCATTAGTGGCTTTGTAAAAAGTCTTCCATGATCAAAAACATGGTGTCATGGTAAAATCTGAGGTTAGAAACACAAATGAAATGACACAACAACCATCAATTCATCACTGCTAAAGGGAAACCTATTCTAAACATGGAAGAACATTTGTCACCATGATTTAATGTGGCCTAATGAGGAAGGAAGTAATGAAAGATTTATAAATGAGCAGGCCCGAGTTGGATTTCAAGGAAGCTATGGATTGAGAAATCAGACACATGGTGAGAATGGTGCAGTCCAGATGGTCAGCAGCAGCTTTTGCCTGACCTAATATCACGGTTCAGCGGTCTGTTTATGTAGTAGAGCGTGAAACCCTGGCGTTTATACCGGGCATTCCTCTGAGATTCTGTGGAAATGTGGCAGAGAAAGGAAAACCTGCACTCAATTCAAAAGATATTCTTTGAAATCATTTATACAGGCAGGCTTGTTTAGTTTTTTTTTTTTTGTTTATTTAATCATTAGACTGTTGAGTCTTCAACCGCTTGCATTCTTCCATGCTTAGGAATATCTGAAATTTCATTTAACCACATCTTGCATAATTCAGGAATTCTATAGCATCATCACTTAAGCATAGCAGTAATATAGTGTAATACCTGATTCCATATTTATTTTTTTAAGATTACACTAAGCTGTCCCCAAAATGTTGTTATTTCTCAGAGCGTTTTGGTGTATATCATGAGTGAATGGTATCTGGTCTGCATCTTTCATGGAATGAAGACAGGTGGTGGTGGTGGCCAATGACTCTGCTGAGAATGCCAAACAGGTAAAATAACAGGTATCTGTACAGGAAATTCATTTGAGTAACTCCAATCATGGAACATGGTTATTATCTGGAACTTGAACTGGATCTGCCTGTTTTTTATTTATTTTTTAACAATTTATTTTAATTGTTGTGTTATTATTCTTGTTGGTATTGACAAACTGCGAAGGCCCAATTCGTAATGACAAAGAAAGTGAAAAGGTGATCAAGAATATGAAGTTGGATCCAGATCCCACTCAAAATGCAATCAACTCTGCTTTAGCCCAAGATTCACACCTTGTCAAAATAAAAAATAGAAAAAAACAGAAAACACAACGCAGACAAACAAATAAAAATATCAACAAAAACGGGTGTTCATGTTGTATCTTGTAAATATGTAAATTCTATATAATGTTAAATTTTTTGTGAAGAATGTGCTCCTATAGCTGTGGCTCAACATATTGAGAATGAGAACGGTCAAATGATATACTGTTAGAATTCAACAGGCTCTCTGCCAGCCTGCAATGGGTGTGCAATAAATGCTAAGAGAGAGACAGATAGAGAGAGAGAGAAGAATCCTATAAAAATACAGTTACCAATAAAAATTCAATGTTCAGATCTTTGGAGTCATCCTTGATGAACAACCCATATGTCCTCCTCCTGTGAACTGATCCCGGTGCAGTTACCCCTAGCCTGGATTTTAGACGAGACTGTCGACTAAAAAAGGGAAAGGCTTGATCAACGGGGTGAAATGATAATCCCAGATCGACATGAGACGAGACATGGAGAGGTCATTCCAAGGCAGCCTGCTTTCTGGATATGAGGTATCCAGTTTCGTCTCTCACCACATGCCCGGTTACCTATGAGCAAAAACATGAACATCAACTTCAGATGACAGCAGGCTAAAATTGGTGGCGATCAAAATCCAGGAACTGGCTCAAGCTTGGCCGGGGTGTCCGCTTTCTAGAGTGGAAGTCGTGGGTTCAGACACCTCAGGGTGAGGAGCCTGTGTGCTCCTTTCAATTACAGAGTGGCTGAGGACAGCATCAACACGGCTCAGACTTTCTAAGGCTAAAACATGGACGCTGTTAATTAAATGAAGCTGCACACATTCTTCACATTGTAGCCACATATGTGCTAGCTAATGAGCGAACATGTCTGGTTCAAACACGCATGTTGTAATTAATCCAAAATTGACCCAAAAATAATGTTCGGCTTTTATCAAAACAAATTTTTTTGCGTATTTGGAATATTGAAAAAAAGAATTGCTTTTTCTAACACAATATTTATTTGTATCATAATACATACCTGAAAAAATATCTTGAGCTATTGTGAATTCCTCAAAAATCAAAACATTCAAAAAAATAAGAACACCCAGAGATCTTTAAATGATAGTGATTAATGATAATCACCCCAAATTACATGGCATATTGTTGGTTTGTTGCACAAAAACCACTAGATTGAGTTTGGTGAAATGTGCTCAGAGGAAAGAGAGGGAGGAAACTGGGATGAAACTACCCATTTCATTTTCTAGTGGATTTGTTTTAGAATTTTCATGTCAGTACCTCCAGATTTTATAGAACCTCAGCTAAGAGAACAAACACTAAATTTGGGAATGAATCTGGATGCCTATGTTCTCAATTACGCTTAAACTTTTTGATGAATGAACATGAAACTATTTGTAAGAGTGGGCATTGCTTTCCCCCCTTACTTTTTTTCCCTTAAACTTTGCAAGACTTAAAAACTTAAAAAGTTACGAGGCAAACTTTCCTGAATCTTAGAGACAAGCAGTAGAGATAGGAGCAGGTGATTAAATCAATCCACCAGGAAAAGAGATGTTAACAGCTGTGCTCCCCATGGTACAAACATATGAATGGATCTTAGTTTTAAGTGTATTTTTTCCTGGTGGATCTACATTTTGGTTTTGAAATGTGGGGACCTTTTGGAGGAGATGCTCAGACTTGACAGACGTTCATCTCCAAATGCTCTTGTTTTGAAGGAGCTAACAATCAGGAGATTGAAGGTAAATAAAAGCATAAATAGCTCTACCTTTATAGAGTCATTCCAATGTCTGGGGCGCTGTCATCACCAGCCCTACACAGCATACGTCAGACTGGGTCAAATACCCCTATTTCATTTCATGCACAGCAGTCGATGTAAGCCAAAGGAGCTGTTGACGAGTACGGCTGACCTTTTAAAAACTCCTCTTTCAATTTATAACACACTCTCACACATACACAAACACGATATGCACATGTGTTCATTCACCAATTGCACTAATAGCAACGCCTCATGCACTCTCACAGAAATACACACACACTTTGTAAATACTTGGCCCGAGGTTCAGGAAGAGGAAAGCCAAGAAGAGTTAGTGACACAAGTTGCTACTGCGGTTACCTCACGTCTATAATGGGTTGGTTCTTCCCTTCATTCTGTCTACACTTAGTAAAACAAGGCTTCAGAAAAATAAAGAGTAATAATCATGAGATTGCATGAATGTTACTTTAAAAATGATGCGTTTTGAGGACACTTTTCCTAACGTGATTAACTGGAATTTTGACATCATGTTTGCACCATAATGACTATTTTTCACCACGTTGTTGTGACAGATAATTTGAAGCTGTATTTGTCATTAAACACTTGTTAGATCACAATAATATAATAGGTTTTGGGCAGATGTTTCGATAGGGTGGGTGAATCCACAGTATCCTGTTACCATGGGAGTGAGGGGGGGTGGAGATGGAAAGGGGGGGGGGTGTTGTCTCTTGCATTCGTTGCTTAGCCATTTATAATGATGGGAGGTTCCTCGCTGTTGGCATTCCTGCAGCCTGCATGCTTTATGGCATGTCTGTCCTGGGCTTTGTCTAATTACACACTGTCACTGTTAAATATGCACGGGCATGCCTATCCGCACAAACCACATTGTATGGACCCATCAGCACGAGCAGTGCATATAACTATATCGCATTAAATCATCAAAAGCTAAATGGAATAATGTGTTTTGATAAGATTTCTGATTCCACAGGCACGAGTGGAAAATACCACAAATGAATTATGAGTAAGTGAGGTAAAGGTGACACATGCCTTGAATCTTTTTTGTATGTATTAAAGTCACAGGTCAATTCCCCAGCCTGTTTGTTATTGTTTGTTTCCTTGGATATGGTCAAGGCCTGACACCTCGGCATGGCCCAGACAGTCATTTGGTGAATGCTAACACATTAACAGCAGGTGGCACCATGTCCTGACACTGACATTTGACTCTGAAATCTAAGCCTTTGTTCAGTAATGGAAAGACCCCCCAAAAATTGCTCTCCTTTGGGACCCTGCGCTTGTTAACGTATCTGCAAATAATAATAAAGACAAAAAAAACCCCGTACTTGATGGCTTTAAATGCCTACCAAAGACTGTCCATGTGTGAGTTATGATAACAAAATATCCAGGCTGGTTTCAGTAACTCTGATGAACATCTTTGTGCTGCTGTTGTTGCTCCTGGCTTATATAACTGATACTCTTTTATCCTGACTGCAGAAGGTCTGACTGGAATCAAATAAAACTACATCTTCTTCCTCACAAACTTCACAATCCCCACAGATTTATCACTCTGGTGGTCTCCCTGTGTTCCAAGTTGTAAAGGAGATTCATTTTTGCATCACAGCTTGTATTTGCCTATTACAAATAGAAATATTTCCTTGCTTCTCATATCACAAAACGCTTTGATGCTTTCCTCCACACGTACGTTAATACTCAAACTTCTTGAACTAAAAGGAATTAAAAATTGGGCCTGAATCCACACACATAAAAAGTAATATGTGTAGGAGAAACCAGTTCTGCTTTTACTCTGAAATACCAGCATGTGAGATGCTTTGAGCTTCTTGGGGAGTGAGTCCATAGGTCAAGTCACCAGTCAAAGCATCCTCCTGATGCACAGAGAGCTGCGTTATCTTCATGAGATTTTATAATGTCATGCTCAACCTCAGATTGCAGAATGATGGTTGGTAACAAGATTAGGAGTTGTCAACAAAAATGTGATTTCCAATAATGGGTCTGGAGTGATTTCATTTCATGAAGATACAACTTCTTCCTTTCACAGATATCTGAAATATAACAACTACATATTAGTAGCAGTGGAATATCTGTGTGAATGTACTGTCACCTAATACACCCCCCCCAACCAGATCCAGATTATGATCCAGCTTTGGATCCCATTGCACATAGTGATGGAACATCATGAGAAATCCATGCCTGAGTGTTTTCAATTTATTGTGGCTTATTATTACTGACAGGGAGAGGATGTGTTTTTGCCAGTTTCAATTTCTCTATTTAACTATTTGAAGGATTACTTAAAAACTTTTGAATGAACTTTGATTAAATGTGGCGGAGAGGTTGGCAAAAAGAGAAATCTGTTCCATTTTAGTGATGCTGCAGATCATCACTTCACTATTCTTTACCATTGTGTGGATCATCTTTGCTCATGAATATGTAAGAAACCCCAATCACATATCAAGGTCTGACCTGGATCCAAGTAAGATTCCAGATTTGGTGAATGTTTAAATTCGTAGGACTCATAAAAAATGTAGTATTATGAGTAATTAAGGGTTCTGTACAAATACAATTAAAGTCAAATGTGCATTAATATGAGTTCATAAATCCAGTATCAACATCATCGAATACTGTCTTTGCTGAAAATCCATGTCTCCACACCTTTGCACTGCTGCGACATTTCACGCACGAGACCAGCCATGAATTGGATCACGTGATCCTTAGGTCATCCCATCTGGGTCAGAGCGGTGTTGTACTGCCATCCCCTTATTACAAGCATTTCCTGTCACCCTTTCAATTGATTCCGATGAGTGCTCTGAGCAGTTAATATTATTTTGGCCGTGTCTCCCTCAAGACACTCGCCTCTCTCGCTACTCATGTGTCAGTGAAGCCAGCAGTTTCCACTTGCTACTGTAGGTCCAAGAGGGCCCCTGGTATTACTGCTCCATGCTCCATTGCATTCCGATTACTCCATCTTATTTATTCCAAGACAGATTTAAGAAGTAGCTGCCGAAAAAAGCCTCACTACACTTAACAAGCTGGATGTTTTTGCCACGTTCATCTGCACCCCTGCTTCTATAACTGTAGACACGGGATGGTTCCTGGAGGTTTCCCTTGTGATAAGAATAGCACCATGATTTCATGAATGAGGGACCTGCAGGGTGAGAGACTCCATATCGGAATGGACTCCGGCTCTGGGAAAACCCATTTGACTTTTCCTTGAACAAACCCAAACTGGACGCTTGGATATGGGATAGCCAACTTTTTTTTAAAAAAAGCAATAGTTTGCAATTGAAAACGTTTGTGAGACTGTGTTTACTTGGAAACCACTGCACAGCTACAGTGAAGTGAGCGAAGGCGAGAGGGACAGCAGCAGCAGCAAGTGTCATCTGGTCTTCCAGCATGGGGAGGGCTTTGGAGTTTAAAATGGTGTGAATATGATAGCCATGGGTATAGCTTATGCAAGTGGAGATCTGCCTGTACCATTGAAAGCTGACATTACAGAGGCACTAATCTGACCAAAGGACGGTGAAAATCAACAACAGCACGACGATTCTGGATACCGGCGAAGACAACTGTTGGGTGTGGTGAGCAAAAACAGGATTTGCCTGGAATTCAGGCGGCTGCATGAGAAAGAGGGTCGACAGGACGCACAGGGAAGAGGGCAAGAGGAAGGGTCCGGAGAGGTGAGAGACGGATTTACCCTCGGAGGGGTAAAAAGATGACTGTGGTGTCCCAGGAGAACCACGAGGAGACTGTGGTTGTAACTCCTTTGTTACAAGATGCTGCTGACTTGGAACCAGCAGACCAGGAGTGCACCGAGCGGGTGATCATCAACATCTCGGGTCTGCGATTTGAGACGCAATTAAAGACCCTCTCGCGCTTCCCGGCCACGCTTCTGGGAGATCCGCGGAAAAGGATGCGTTTCTTTGACCCCCTGAGAAATGAATACTTCTTTGACAGAAACAGGCCGAGCTTTGACGCCATCCTGTACTACTACCAGTCCGGAGGGCGGCTTCGGAGGCCTGTAAGTGTTCCTGTGGATATATTCCTGGAAGAATTACGGTTTTATGAACTCGAGGAAGAGGTCATAGAGGTTTTCCGAGATGACGAGGGCTTGGCGAGGGAAGAGGACCGCCCTTTGCCCAATAATGAGTTTCAACGGCAGTTTTGGCTCCTGTTTGAGTATCCAGAAAGTTCAGGACCTGCACGGATAATCGCCATTGTGTCAGTCATGGTTATCTTAATATCCATTATCATATTCTGCTTGGAGACTTTACCTGAATTTAGAGAAGTCCCCGCGGGGCAGGATAGTGTCGTCAACGGAAGTGCTCAAGGCAAAGCGCCCAGTCCGTTCACAGATCCCTTTTTTATGGTGGAGACGCTTTGTATCGTGTGGTTCTCTTTTGAATTCACCATGAGATTTCTCTGCTGTCCCAGCAAACCAGCTTTCTTCAAAAACATCATGAACTTAATCGATGTTGTGGCTATAGCTCCGTACTTCATCACCCTGGGCCTTGATCTGGCAGAACATCAGGGTAGCAGTCAACAGGCGGCATCTTTGGCCATACTGAGGGTCATCCGTCTGGTCCGTGTTTTCAGAATTTTTAAGCTTTCCAGACACTCAAAAGGTCTCCAGATTCTTGGTCAAACGCTTCACGCCAGCCTCAGGGAGCTGGGACTGCTCATTTTCTTCCTGATTATCGGAGTTGTTTTGTTCTCCAGTTCTGTTTATTTCGCAGAAGCAGAAGATCCAGAATCTGGATTTTCGAGTATACCCGATGCGTTTTGGTGGGCGGTGGTGACAATGACCACAGTTGGATATGGAGACATGTGTCCCTCCACCATGGGAGGGAAATTTGTTGGATCTTTGTGCGCCATCGCCGGAGTGCTGACCATAGCGTTACCAGTACCTGTAATAGTGTCAAATTTCAATTATTTCTACCACAGAGAGAACGAAGAGGAGGAAAATGTTCAGTACATACACGTGACTTGTGGACAGCAGCAGCAACAGCAGCAATCCTTTGGGGAATGTGATTCAAACAAAAGTAGCAGCCAGTCGCTCTCCATAACTGAGTCCTATCAGGGGAGCGACTTGGAGGCGTTGACAGAGCCAAACGTCCATCCAGTGGAGACGTACACTGGGAAGCTCACAGACGTATAAACACACCGATGGAGGACTGTTTTATCTCTGGTGAGTTGGTGCGCAATGACGCACAATAGGCTGCTTTATATGTGACGTTGCAGTTGTTTTTGCGCAAGTTTTATTCAGTGGTTCCCAAAAGCGGGACCTCAAATATCCAGTCACTTATTAAAGTAAGGCTTGACGCGCAGTTCTATATAGCTTTACTCAGTAAATTACTGGCAGAACAGTATAGTGCAGCAACATTTTTTACCCTTTCATATAAGGGGTAGTCAACAAAAATCCATCACTAGGTCACCGCTGAGACCCCTCATATAAAATTTGGGGACGTCTGGGTTGTAAAATACGTGACATATTTTAAATTCCAACGATAGGGATTGAGTCACAGTCTGACAAAAGGTTAAGTTCAATAACCAAACTCTAAATGTCTTCAAGCAGCAGGAAATCAATAATACGAAACAAACTGATTGGTTGACTGCTTGGAATATAACGAAACGTGCAGCTAAAGGTCCCCGGGCTGTAAATACCGCTGCAGTCATTGCGTCAAAGCGCATGACGCACACACCGATGAACTCTGCGCACGGGAGTACGCAGAGCAGGAGTGACACATAAAGCAAGACATCAATCTCTCTGTCCCTTTCAGGTTAGAATGAAGTTTACTCGGGGTCGGTAGAGGCCCTGTGGTGTGTTTGAAAGTTCAGACATTTTAGTTTGTTAAAGCTATTCTGACACAGATACAATCTGTAACCTTCCCGTTTTAGCAGTTGCCAGCTCAGGGTATGGGGAGCTTACATGTTAACGAGATCTGTAATCCATGATTAAAATATGATATTGCAATCACAGGATAGTTTTACAGGATCGTGAGATTATTTTCTAAAAATAGCACTACTGTTTCTGAAATGCGCTTTCAGAAGTATGAGAGACTCGAGAGCACATCTCAAGTTTGTTTTTTCGGGAGTTTTCTAGGCGCCTCCAAGTGAATCTGAACAGACCTCTCAGAACAAGTGAGCCCTGAGCGCCACTCTGTGGATAATAACGATTCCTGCAGATACAACACTTGCAATCATTCTCCGCTATGTGCAAAATTAAGCTTGAGTATCGGTGCACCGTTGCCGCTGGCTATGACTGATTTAGGCATAAGCCCCTGAGATCCATCTCTTTGGCTTTATATGCACCAGGATGCTTGTGATGGTTTCCTAAGATTATCAGAAGCATGACAGTGAGTTTTGTTTTCTGTTTACTTGCAGGAGATGATTAAGTGAAGCTTGTTTCTCTCAGAATCGCAACGAAATGCAAGTGTGGGATTCTCTTCTTCTCCAAAATACTGGATAATTTCCCCATGGATATAAAATATCAGTGTTTGTAAAAATTTCATTCTGCCTTATTGGACATTTTTGGTGTCACCAGTAGAACTCACCACATTTTTTGGTGTAGGTGTTAATGATGACCACATAGTCTTGTGTATACCGTGTTTTTGTAATTCAGAATTTTATTTTTTTTTTCATTTTTCTTATGCAGCTTAAAGTTGGAATCTGTGTTTCTGCAAACATTCAGATCGCCTTGCAAGCACCAGCATAGCCCAGAACGTTACGATGCAATGTTTGCATGATACGAATTCATTGTGAATTATGAATGTAATAAAATATTTATTTTTCTAATGTATGTGAACTTAACTTAATCCTTTTTATAAATAAATGATGAATCTGAAAATACACAATTCCTTTTCTTTACTTGTACACAGATAACAATATGACATATTGCAAACCAGATGGAAAACAAAGAAAACATTTATTTCTTAAATCTCCAAATTCATTTCTATTA